>OZ002729.1:39968256-40383111 GCA_963924305.1 Polygonum maritimum | reverse complement strand
GAATTTGTTAGAAAACCGAGTTCGTGTTTTGATGGTTCCACACCGAAGAGGTTGACGAGAGGTCGCCGACCTCAGTTTCCAGAAGCAAAGCGCGTGCGGAAATTCAGAAAAGGAAATAGCGTATTTCTCTTGTATGGAAATCACGTCCAGCATATTCAGCAGTTCGTTTAAGGCAAGGACAAGATCATAAAGATGGAAAATCGATCATCAAGAGATCAAGGAAGATATTGAAGATGATTTTATCATGGCTTAAGAGTTTATTTTAGGAAAGATCTGGTAGAGATTGTGTACGATTCATGTCTTAGCCAATTTGGCTGAATCGTGCAGCAATATTCTTAGTTCTCTTTATATAGTTTCGTGAGCTTATTGGTAAAACTAAAGAGGAGAGTGCAAACATTGTAGCTGTGAGTGAGTGTTGAGTGAGATCGTGGGATTCGATCTTAGGAGGTTGAGTGTTGAGCGAGATTGTATTGAGTGAGGATTGAGATAAGGCAAGAGTATTTGCTAGAGTGTGTGGGATTCACATCTAGGAGTAGGAACACCTTTGTAATCCGAGAAAGCAATACAAGCGAGCGAAGTGCTCTTCAAGTCCTTCTAAGTTGAAGCTTAGAAGGCAAGTGGTTTTTCTCTATACAAACTAGATGGTTCGTAGAGAGTTTTCCACTATAACTCCTTGTGTTCAAAGTGGTAACATATCAATCTTTCTTGTATCTTTATTCCGCTGCATAACACTAGTTGTTAACTCTGGTCGACGACATCGTAGGTGTCGACGACCTCTGAAGTACTAGCGCAGATCCTACAGAATGGATGCCAGACAAATGTGACAAATGCAGTATGTTTGGTCATAAAGAAGGTGAATGTGAGAAGAAGATCTCTTCTGTCTTTCAAAGACTTGGCCCAAGGAAGCAATACTTCCATTAAAAGAAAACTTGGATCAGGAAACCTGTCCAAAAACCAACAACTGAAATTCCTGAATCAAGCAAAGCAGCTGAAAGCAGGCTCATTGCCTAAAGGAACTCCCATGTTGTCTCAATTGAAGGTAGACCAAGGAACAATGGCTCAATCAGGATAAATGAGCCTAATACTTATTGGGAGATTGTCAAAAATAGGAGCCCAAGGAGGAATTCCAACACTGTTGATCTGTCTAAAGGGAATGAAGTGATTATAGAAAAGTCTAAGTTTGCAGCCTTAGATGGAATTGCATAAATCAGGGAAGGGACTATGGATGATGAAGACAATGAAACCATAGTTTCTTATGGATAGTCTCACAATTACAGCTTGGAATATAAGAGGCCTCAATGAAGCCTCTAAAAGTGACTTTGTTCATAAACTGGTTGTTGATTATAACATAGATGTTTTAGCTTTGTTAGAGACTTGAGTAAGAGAGAATAAAACTGAGGAGGTGTCCAGAACCTTGCTCAAAGGTTGGCAAAGATGTACTAAGTGCATTGGAACCAATGGAAGAATTTGGATTTCAGTGGAAATCCCACAGCAGAGTTGATGTTAACATATTGATTGAGAAGGCGCAGCTCATGCATGTCTCTATTAGCTCTTTTATCTATGCTTCCAATGATGAAAAAGAGAGGTGTGATCTCTGGGACCCTATTGATCAGATTGATGCCTCAACTAGTGATCTTCCCTGGATCTTGCTTTGTGACTTCAATGCAATCAAGGACCCGAGTGAGAGAGCCTATCGTAATTCTCCTAATGATACATTCAGCAAAGCTTTCCATGATTGCATGAACAGAAATGGTCTTGATGATATCAATTCGAGTGGTGCTTTTTATACTTGGTCCAACAAACAAAGAGGAGAGGACCTGGTCAAGTGCAAGTTAGACAGAATTCTGGCAAACCAAATGTGGCTTGATTGTTTCAACAACTATTTTGCAAGCTTTGAAGCTCCTAGTTGCTCAGATCACAACCCTGCAGTCCTCAAGATTCATGGAAAGAAAGATGGTGTTAAACCTCCATTCAAGTTTAATAATCTGTGGGCTAACACCCTGAATTTTCAAACATTGTAAGTGATGCCTGGAAGAATAACTTTGCCAAGGGCCACAAGATGTACAGACTGGTATGCAAACTCAAGTCCCTAAAAGGCCCCTTCAGGAAGCTTAGATCAAAGAACCTTGACAGTGAAGAAAGTGAGATTGCAAAACTTCGCAATGATCTCAAAGCTATCCAAATGAATATTCAAAGAAGGCCTTCTAGCTCTAGCCTTTTGAATGAGGAGAAGGATGTACTGTCTAGTCTTAAGTCTGCCATCAAGAGAATAAGGATTCAGCAGCAACAACTGGCTAAACTACATTGGCTCAAGAATCAAGATAGTTGTAGTAGCTATTTCCATAACTCAATCAAATAGAGGAAAGCTCATAATAAGATCACTGCTTTGACTAGTGAAAATGGCCTCACAATCGCTGATGAACAGGCTATTAAAGAGAGTATTGTGCAGCATTTCTCAGATTTCCTAGGCACCTCAAGTCATTACAGAATTGTTGACAGATCCACAGTCTTGAAAGGTCCTTTAGTTGATGAAGATGACAAAAGAAACATGATTGCTCAGTTCACTAAAGAAGATGTGAAGAAGGCTTATGGAGCATCAACAAGAACAAGGCACCAGGCCCGGATGGTTACAATGCTCATTTCTTCAAACGTGCCTGATCCACTATTGGTAATGATTTCTCTGGAGCTATACTTGAATTTTTCTCAAGTGGCACATTACTTAAGGAGCTTGGAAACACAGTGATTGCCCTCATTCCAAAGGTTGACAATGCTAGCTTTGTCAATAAATTTAGACCAATTTCTTGTTGCAATGTCCTGTACAAAGTCATCTCTAAGATGATAGTGTCTATGCTTCAGAATGTACTTCTTAAAATTGTTGATAGGAATCAAGGAGCTTTCATAAAAGGGCACAGCAATAGACACAATATTGCAGTCTGTCAGGATGTTGTCAAGAGCTATGGAAGGAAGTATATGAGTCATCGTTCTGCTCTCAAGATTGATCTTAGAAAATCTTATGATACAGTTAGTTGTGACTTTCTTTTCAGCCTGCTTGAACAGCTTAATCTCCACCCAGTTATGATTAGATGGATCAGAGAATGTATCACAAGCTGTCAGTTTACTATCAAAATTGGTCAGGAGTATTGTGGTCACTTCAAGGCCAAAAGAGGGTTGAGACAAGGTGATCCAATGGTTCCTTATCTGTTTGTCCTTATCATAGATTACCTCACTCGAGCCCTCAAGGATTGTGATGCCTCCAGCACTTTCAAATATCACCCTGGATGCAAGAAAGCTAAGATCATCAACCTGTGTTTTGCTGATGACCTTTTCTTATGTAAGTGCAATCAAGATGATCCTAAATAATTTTGGCTCTTGTTCTGGCTTGGAAATGAATCTAGCTAAGTCAAAAGTATTTTGTGCTGGATTAGATAGACACCAGGAAGGAGGTATAAGTGACATTCTAGGCATGAAACTTGGAAAGCTACCTGTCAAGTATCTAGGAGTCCCACTGTGTAGCTCGAGGGCTTAATGTAAGGACTTTTTGGAGCTCACTAGCAAGATTAGAAACAAAGCTAACTCTTGGGCAGCTAGACACCTGTCTTATGCTGGCAGACTAGAAATTATAAGAGCAATCTTCCAAGGTATTATCCAGTATTGGACTAAAATTTTCTTATTACCTAAGGTTGTCATCAATAAGCTAAATAGGATAATGAGAAACTTCCTCTAGAGTGGAGGAAGTAATGGTTCAAGAGCCCCTGTGGCTTGGAAGAAAGTATGTAGACCCAAGAGAGAAGGAGGCCTTGGAATCAAAGACACCATTGCTTGGAATAGAGTGAATGTCTCGGAGCTTCTCTATGATGCTTGTATCAGTTCTGAAACAATCTGGAGCTACTGGATCTCTACCAATTATACTCAAAGGCAAAGCATATGGGAAGTTGAGTGCAAATCATCAAGAAGTGCTATATGGAAATCTGTTTTGCATATGAGGGATGAGATCAGAGATTCTTTAAAGGAAGATGCTAATGTCATGGTGAGAACTCGAGATTTGGCCAGTTAGATGGGAAGAGCCTGTATGACACCAAACGCAACAAAGGAGAGGAGGTCTGCTGGGCAGAGATTGTTTGGAATAAGCTAAATACTTCTAGAGTGGCCTTCATCATCTGGAAAGTCATGAGCAATGGAGTGACCACAAGAGATAAACTTCAGGCCTGGGGCTTGATTACAGAAGATAAGTGCATTCTGTGCAATAACTCTATGCATGAAACCAAGGCTCACCTTTGGTTTGAATGCTGTTATTCCAAGCATGTTCTTAACGAAGTTTTGAGCTGGGCAAGGCTTGGCAGGAGATGCAATCATTTAGATGACTGGATTGACCAATCTCATAGCCTCAGTGGAAGAAGTTCATTCAAGTTCAATCTTTGGAATCACTGTATTAGTGTTGTTGTTTACTTTGTTTGGAAAGCTAGGAATATGAAGTTGTTTAATCAACAGAATATTGATGTCAATGAGTGTAGTATCAAGTGCCAGAGGCATATAAGGAACTGCTGTAATGCAAGATGGAATAAGAGATCGAAAGATCCTAGATTTTTCTTGGAGCGTTTAGGGAGTGGAGACCATGTAAATAGCTTGTGCATACTAGCCAATTTTGTAACCGCCCTTCTTAATACGATTAACCGTTTTACTTTAAAAAAAAAGATTTGAAATAACTTGTGGGTCAAGAAACGGGACCGGAGATTACACTAGGCAACCTCCCGACTCGACAATCGACCGCCGACGACTTAGGCCGACTACCAAACGAGAAGGAAAGAGGCGAATAGAGGGACAGTCTTTCTTACCGGATACTCAAGGGATGCAACGACACGAGCACCTCTGCAGTACGACGACAACGACAAGCAGCTATGGGGAACTTAGATGAATGGCAAGAACGAAGGAGGAATCGAGCTGGCGGCGGACATATGCTAGAAATAAATTAAAAGAAACTCGACTTATATATATCTATGCATGCATCGGACACTTAACACTTAAGAAACAACTCAAACAAGCCCTTCATGGTTAACTTCTCTTCATGTATATCCATATAAATGTATACTTGTGTTTATCTTTTGATTCTTTTATTTTTTATTTTTAACTTAGTTAATGGGAGAGTTAATTAATACCCAAACTAGATAAAATTTAGTTATTTTATTTGACCAATACGCCAAGGGAATTTAATTAATTTAACTAAAGATAAATAAACTCAAATCTTGCCGATCAAGAAACGATACTGGAAACTGAAATGAGACCGGACTTTACAAAGAGTGTAAACAAACGACTGTTTCACACACATTTCAAAAAACATCAAAACGACATCATAAATAAAAGTGTTTATGTAATAAGGTTAAGCAAGCACACCCTTTCTCAGCCTAACGAGCAAATCTTATTTTAGCACTTCAATTATAATATGTTTCATATCGAAGACAAGCTATCAGATAAATTGTTTCTCCTTGAAGCTCTCGATTGTCTCCTTTAAACTTATGTGAAAGGGAATGAAGTTCATTCCCAAGCTCTTTGCCTTTTCGCTTGAGTATTTACATTGAGGCACATAGGGCTTGAACTCAACATACCTATACATATACAACTCAAAAAAGGTACAATTTAGCCTTTGATCAATTTATAAAGAGGAAACCACTATGTAAGATAATAGAAAACTAACTAAAATGCATGTACGAAATGAGAAGCTTACTTATCCGGAACTTGAGGGGTACAATAGGACTTTTGTATGAGCTTTATAATATCAGAAAATTGGACCTCACGTTCCACCAAACAATATCTTCCATTGGTTGATTGGATCTCAAATGCTTGTATATGAGCATGGGCAAGATCTTTGACATTTACCCATCCATAAGCACCATCAGGACAAGCTTTTGCTCCTATATATATGTAATTTGTATGTATTAAGATCGGTGAAGATCATGAAACAAATCAATTATAATGACAAGGAAAATAAGTAAATGAATACCGATGAAGTTGTGAATGAATGCACAACTTTCGTCGAGGGTAGGCTGCAATAATGGACCAAGTGTCCACCCAGGACAAATGGTAGCCAAATCAATGCCCTTGTCTTTTGCAAATTCCCATGCAACTTTTTCAGCAACTGTCTTCGATTTTGCATACCAATTCTGCTTGGTACATACAAACAACCTATTAGTGTTTACACCAACAAATTCTAATTTCGACTAAGGCTTCGTTCAACACTAGCTAGTGTTCTTACTAGCAAGATTCAGAAGAAAATTTAAAGGGTAAATTTTCATTATTCCCTTCGTTAAATTTAGTGCTCTCGAAGCACCAATGTATGTACTAATGTTACGGTCGTACACAATCAATCAATTAACATACAAACACACCTTTTCCCTTCGACAAAACTCGGGATCGGACCACCAGGTTTCGTCGACTTCAGTCACATGAGTAATGGGTCTTTCGTTGAATAACATGGCTCCAATTGAAGAGGTTAAGACTACACGTTTGATTATACAACCATATTTGGCACATGAGTTTAGAACGTTGATAGTTCCTTTAATTGCCGGATCAAGCAACTCTGCCTACAAAATTGAATCAATTAATAATACCTTAGTATATCTTGACATTGAATAAATTCAAAATGAATCTTAGGATGAGTAATGTTGACAATATTCGATTGTCAGATCCATCCATATGTTGTTATGTTTTTATTTATTTTTTAAAGCATTTTGACATATGGAAAATATATTTATGAACATGAGACCAAAATATTCTAATCTCACCTTCTTCATATGTGAATGTATGCGGTTAAGACAAAGATCAAACTTAGTAATACAAAGCATATAACCTTTTGGACACAAGAATAATACTTGAACAATCTAGGTTGCATTCACTTGAACAACCCATATAATTAATACTCTTTTCGATCATATATAAGTGTCGTTTTAATTTATTCAACAAACCTTTTGGACCAATGAATGAATAACTTTAAAGATTAATTAAATTCAAAATCATTAACTGTTTGGACCTTTGAACGAATGAATAACTTTAGTCAACAAAACATTATTACATGTAGTGCTCGAAAAATTTCTTTCTAGGTCTTACGTAGGTGTTAGGTTGTCCCTGTCCACCTAACTATTATTTCCCCTCTTTCTTATTACGTACTCATCATGAACTGTTTGGACAAATGAACGAATGAATAACTTTAGTCAACAAAACATCATTACACACTTAGTGCTCTAAAAATTTCTTTCTAGGTCTTACACAGGTGTTAGGTTGTCCCTGTCCACCTAACCTTTTTAACCCACCTATGTTGTGCCTAGGCGTCTTTCATGGGCCCCAAGAAAACCGTATAGGTCAGCTAGAGTTTTTTAGATCATTGGTTACCTAAAACGACACATCAGTTTTCATAACTAATATAAAATGATACATAAATTTGCACAACTAATATAAAATGACACATAAATCAAAGAGGATCAAAGTGAAAATACTAAAAATTAATATACAGGGTTCAAAATCATTACTACAAACTAATAAATTGATAGTATAATGATCTGACCTGTGGATCAGTAACTTTTAACACGGTAGGAGAAGTAGTATGAAAAACACCAACACAACCATGAACGGGAGCATCAAATGAACCCTCATCCATTAATTCGGCTTCGAACAAGTGAAGCCTCTCTTTTGCTCCTTCTAGTGCCAACAAGTGATCTACCTCCATTGGATCACCTGTATTACATTGTATGTATTGTATTGTCATAAGCTTATAGAGCTATAAATGCAACCCCAAAATTGATTAGGATTCTCTTCTTGAAATTTAATTTGGTCGAACAATATCGATTATGATGAAACAATATACTATCTTTGTTTAAGAACATTATCTCTCGTTTGGAGATTTAAATGGTCTTGAAAAATTATACGGTATGTCCGTTTTAAAATGATTGTTTTGTTAATCATACAAGTTCATGACTACAGAACTTTAATATAATGCAACAACTGAACTGAAATGTACTTCATAAATTATTACATTTACGTATAGTTTATTTCATTAAAAGTATAAATTTTCACCTATATCAATATAAAAGTGCATTTTTCATATACGCATACAGATGTTAATAGTAAAAGTGCATTTAAGTATGTTTTAAAATGATTGTTTTGTTAATCAAACATGCGTACATAACTTTTAAGGTTGGGCTAAGGAAAACTTCTACGATGCCAAAAAACTAACAAGCTAACCAACTATAAATATAGATATGTTACTCACTAAGATTACGAACAGTGCCGTTAACCGTGTAGCCTTGAAGGAGCAACAACTTGACCAGCCAAGAGGCAGTGTAGCCAGAAGCACCTGTTACACACACTGACCTTCCTTCTCCTCCACTCATTTTGACTAACAATAAATTCTTGTTCTATTAAATGTGTTAGTAATATTCGTTGTTCTTGTGCTCTAAATTGTGACATGAATGTGTGTGTATTTGTAGAGAGGCAAAAATACAAAGTTGCACCTTCTACATAAGTTCCACCCTACCAAATATACTTACTAAATGACCATATATGTGTATATTTGTCTAACTAAAGTTATTACTTATTTAAAGACTGTTAACCACCAACGAGCTAATTAGTTATTGCCTTAATTAATTACTTCAACACTGTACCTACCATGAAGACTTAATATTAAATTCTCATTGATCTGGTTGATTTTATAATAATTTTGGTCAGAAAAAATATCAAATACATTGTATCACATGTTACACTTGCGGCAATGTATATTTTTATGTACACCGTACATTTAGGGTATGTGAAGATTTGACTTGTATGCATATAGCCATACAAAATTCCGGTTCCATTTACTCTAGATTTTGGGTCTAGATTTTTTGCTCGATTCGACTTGGGTTAAGTTTTGACAGCTCTCGTTAGAATAGATCAGAATGGATATAAAAGGTGCAAGGAAAAGAATTGGTGTGGGTGGGTGGGGAGGCACTACAAGAAAACTTTGATTTGCCCACACTAGAAATCATCACACTTGAAAATGTAGGATACAGTTCCACACTCTATAGCATTGGAAAGTTATTCAACTAGTTAAAGTGTGGGTGAACTGTCCATATAGAAAAGTGGGTTTATTGAACTATAATGTTGTGTATTGTTTCTTTTTATTTTTTGTGAAAACTTATAAGAGTGGCAATTAGTATGTAGGACCTAAGCGATTATATACTCACCCTAGACCTGTCAATGGGGTTGGTCCGGTCGCGCTCGAGTAGAGTCATCTCGGGATCGGGTTTAAAAGGGTTTGGGTGGATAACGGGTCAATTGGGTTGGGTCGTTGCAGGTTTTCAATTCAGGTCGGATCAACCCAATTGTGAACCATAGGGAATATCACATATATAAAATTCTTGTACTTGGTATGTAGCATCTTGTATTGATATCATATTTATAATTGATGACTTAGTGCAATTGTAATTGGTAAAGTTAATTATACACATCACTTTGTTGACTAGTAAAAAGTTACTCTTCAAGCAAATACAACCAGGACGATATAGGTTCACCAAATCTATCATATGATGATCTTCAACATGTCTCCTCGTTTGACATACAACTTCTTCCGCGTCTTAGTTTCTGATTCAATATTCGTATTATGATTGACATTTTTACTGGGGCTCCAATTTCGATCAAATCAACAATCTACTACCACTTTGGCCTTCTCATCTAATCGTGCCTCACAATACCCTGAAAAAAATATAATTAAACACAATATAAATTTCAATGAACCTAGATTTTGAATTATAAAAATCTTCTCAATTCTTACCTTGAACATAATTCTCATCAATACATCAACATCTAAATTAGGATAAACAAAAAAAATGAACTTAAGATGGAGACAAACATTATAGTATTATGCTTTTACTTGTCGATGATGTTGTACACATTACAATACTATGCCTTTACTTGTTGAAAAGGTACAACACATGAATTACAAGATAAAGATAAAGAAGATATAATAAACGAATAAAAATTTTATGGTACAAGATAAAGATACTTGTGGTAAGAACTAACGTGGTGACGTACAACTTTAATATATAGTTGTCGAATTCGCAGGGTACCCCTCCTAATAAAAAAGAGTGCAAAACACCCTTCAAACTACAAAATTACAAAGTATACTATTTTAGACTTTTTTACAATAGAGTTAATTTATTTTGTGCTTATTTCTAAATAGAATTTTATTAAAACATCATTACAATATTGTTAAAAATATTTTGAAATAAAAAATGAAAATACAAATATACAAAGAAAATACAAACAAAGAAAAACAAATAGGACAAATAAGTTTTTTTTTGAAAAAATAAGATATTGCGGAAGATATGACTAAGAGTTTTATTCAATAATTTTGTGAAAGTATATGTATGATTTTCGTCGTTGTTACATATATCTAGACATGTCGATCGAGTCGGGTCGGGCGGGTTCGGGTCGGGTCGTTCCGGGTTCGGGTTCGGGTCAATCGAGTTACGGGTCAAACTGGGTCGGGTTGCTTCGGGTTTTCGGTTTGGGTCGCATCAACCCAACGGGTCAAGAGTATCAATGTTTTTACCAAAATTTAAATAAAATAATACTTAAATAATAAAATATAATAATAAAATATTATTTTTAAATATTTTAATAATAAAATATAACATAATTTTCTAAAACAAATTATATATATTCTAATATAATTTAAATTGTAAAAAATCGGGTCCGACCCAATGGGTTCGGGTTTAAACCCAACGGGTTCGGGTTTCAATCGGGTCGGGTTGAAACTAGGTCGCGGGTCTAAATTTTAGGGGTTGAAACCCAAAATTATCGGGTCGGGTTGGGTCGGCTTTGCGGGTCGGGTCAACTTTTGACAAGTCTACATATATCTATGATTTTTGAAGCTATAGTTAATCACAAAGTCGGGGTCCCATGTTCCTCCTTGAAGAATGTTTGAGTTTTACGCCATGTGTAAGATTTATCGTGTCCCCCTCAACAAAAATCCAGTCATTCATAACCAAAGTTCTTCTTTTGTAAAATCATGTCACCCTTCTTATGAAAAATCCTTTTTTTTTTTGAAAATACCGAAAATGACATGTACGGAGGGGAGGGGGATCCGAATCTAAGCCCGTTTTTTTTCTCCTTTTTTTAGAATTCAGTTTGGTTTTTTAAAATTTGTTTTCTCTTTTTATTTTCAAAATGGAAAGAATATTCATAATATCTTGTTAGCAATCTTCACAATCTTTTTTTTAACAAATATAAAAAATATATATATTTTGGAATTTTTTGTATAATTTGGTATTGTTTATTTATGAACCAAAATTAGTCATTTTAGACATTTATGTAATATTTTTAGACATTTGTATAAGATTTTTGGGTATTTATACAAACCAATTAATTAAGGATATATTTGCAAAATGATTATCAAATAGCGGTGTGGGGTACTAAGTTCTCTGTATAGTATAGATAGATATTGGCTAAATACATGAATAGACCCCTATACTTGAACCTTTTTTGCAAACAGACCCCTCTACTTGAAAATATTCTATAAGACCCTCTACTAATACGAATTTGTTCTATTGAACCCCTCATCACTAGTCATTAGTTACGTGAAACAATCGAACATTGATTTGACTCTTGTAATTGATGACTAACTGTTATATATATTATCCAATTTTATATCACATATGACTTCATTAGTTGTATTAAACACGTATTATAAAATAACATATCAAGTAATATAAGGTGGTTTATTTTATGTATTAAGTCTATCTTGTTGTCATAATTGTGACTAACAGAGTCTTATGCGGCTTAAAATTGGATAACGTGACGATTACTAATCAATTACGGGAGCCAAGTCAACGTGTGTTTGTTTAGTGTAACGAAAGATCAGTGATGAGGTGTTCAATAGAACAAATGTATCTGATAGAGGGTATTAACCTATGCCCTAACTTGTACTCTAAGTAACCCATATTTGTACCTTGTATATATATTGATATCCAATCAATGGAGAATCCTAAGGGGACATTCACATTCACTACTACAGAAATTGGCTAATACCTCGGGACATTTACCCCGGGCGTCCGTTACACGCGTTATTTGATGTGGAGTAAAATAAGTTTCATATCAAATACACCGGGCTTATCAAACCCGGTGTATTTGATCTTTAATGCTGATTTATACACCGGATATTCTTAAATCCGGGGTTTTTTAGACCACAATATACACCGGGCGTGTATCATCCGGCGTATTAATACTTGATTAGAAACAAATACACCAGGCGCATACTATCCGGTGTATTTTAACACATAAAAATAGAGAGATTTACCCGTCCGTCCATCTATTTTAACACATAATATTTGCACTTTATTACTATAAAATAATTATTTAACACAAAACTAAAAAAACGATAAAGCTAAAACATTCATTTGGGTTGGGAGGGAGTCGAACTCGGATGGATGTGCACCAAAAATTGAAATAAGACATCTCACCACCCGCGGGGACACGACTTGTATAGTAAATAAGAGGGAAACGATTTCAGAGAAGGCTAGGGTTTGCAGTCCACCTCAGGCATAGTGTGTAAGAGTTAAGACATCGGTGGGAAATGCGATAACTTTCGACTCGGTGATCCGTTCGAGCCGTGTGAGCACTCGTTTCAAAGGTCTCAACGTAAGCTACAATGTGGAGACTTTAGTTTGGGGTTTCTGTTCCGGTATGCGTTTTGAATCGAGGGTGGAGTAGACTTCGCTCGAGCGCCCCTCGAGAAAAGAAGCGTAACTTTGCACATGGGAGTCGGATGAGGACGTATTTTAAGTCGTTTCGAAGGTCTCATCGAGACGAGGGTATAGGCAAGTCTGAAGGACTTGTATGTTAGACGGGGGTATAGTCAAACGGGGCCTGTCTGTTGGGGGTTCTCCCAAAAAAACCTGTTTAAGGGCTCAAAATTGGGTTGGAGTTTCCAAAATTGCTTGGGAACGTCTCCTTTTTGAGCCATCTTTGCATCTGGGCTCGTCGTGGCTCATTATGTTGGTGCGGGCAATGGACAAACCTTCGATTAACAACATCTTACTTCATTTATTGTCAATACTTGGAAAATAGTGGTCATAATAACAATATAAACATTTGAGGGAAAACCCCATGTTTTTTTAACAAAATTAAAAAAATGTTTACGTACGTAAAATATCTTTATTTCATTTGATTTTCCTTATTTGTTGGTTTAGATTATATTAAGGGTTAAGGGTCTAGGGTCTGGTACTTAGGGTTTAGGCTATAGGTATCTATACTGTCTATAGTATAAAGTGGAGACAAAGTCTTCACAAAAAATTGCGCCACGTGTCATATCTTTAATAAAATAATCAACCGGGCCCTTGCGTATATAAAAAAAACACTAATCATAATTAAAAGATAAATATATATGATTTGATAAAAAATAATCAATTGGGCCCTCCTCTATATAAATTAGGTAGTTAGAATCTCATATAATCTGATCCCGTAAAAATTGCCGAAAATTATGAATTATCCCAAAAATTATGAATTATCCCTTATCAAGAAATAGTTGTAATATTTAGATAAATATTACGGAGTATTATTTAATAAAACGTGATATTGTAAAGTAATTTTTGAGCAAATCCAAATTATTTATATTATGAATTGATTTACTATTGGTAAAAAAAAACAGTAATCATAATACGAAGATACATATATATGGTCCTATATTTTTAACGTGATCATTGACGTCACATATCTAATTAAATTGGGCTTATAATCGCATTACCTGTACATGGTACAGGGGTTAAACTAGTTATCTTTCATGATGACAACGTATTCATAATTTATGTTATATGACATTTTATATTCATAATTCATGATATATTGCTTATTCCTAGTTTAGATTTTTATAGTAGGAAACTAGGAAGTAATTTTTCCAAATAAAGACTTCAAAAAGTATAAACTAAATTTAACAAAGTAATGACCTCAAAACGAATTTATTGGATATCGATTTTGAAAACTAATTAATCAATTAAAAATATAAACACTTTTTTATATGATGAATTAGTTTTTTTCTTTATTTAACAAATAAAGATTAACCAATAAAAATCCATAGCTTTTGAAAATCGAAATAAATGTAGATCGATCAAATTAAGAGAATACATTATATTATACATGTTGGTGGGAATGAAAATATATTTAGTGAGAAAATCCTTAAAATAAAATTGATGAGTGTTTTATCAATAAAAAAAAAGATAACAGAAATCATTAAATAAAACAAAACCCTAACTTCTTTCCCGATTGTAGTCTCTCCCTGCCAATCTCTTGCCTCCTTAACGAAGGAAGGTCTTGACGGTGACGATGTAACCGACGCCTTGTAGGAGCTCCCCACCGTCCCCCTCCGCAGCGTCTCCGCCGACGGCTTCAGTAGCTCCGCCAACGAATACCTCAACTTCTCCGTCGCCGCCTCCGGTCCCAGAAGCACCAGCCTCCCTAGCCCCTCCCACGAGAACCCTCCCCCACCGCCATATCCGGATCCCTCCCCTCTCTCCGTCTCGCAGCCAGTCCCGATCCCGACCGTGGGAGCTCCGATCTCCTCCCCGTTCTTGTCCTCCCGCTCCCTCTCCGTCACCTTCTTCCTCCTCTGCTGTGCTTTCTCCCAAATTCATCGTTCATCCACGCCCGTCTCTTGTTGCCTCTCTACCGCCCCTGCTGTCGGCTTGGCCTGGCCCTGGTAAGTTCCTCGAATACCTGCCTCTCGTTGCCAATTTCATGCCTCTCTTTGGACGCTGCAAATTCGTGCGCGAATACTTGTCTCTCGGTGCAAATTCCTGCTCGAATTCTTGTGCTAATTCCATGTGTTTCTGAATGCGTTTGGAGTAAAGAATACTAGTTACATATTGTAGACATTGAATTTGGGAGAAGGCACGAGATTGAATTTGTTGTCTGGTTGCCTTTGGAGTAGGGAATCCTAGTTACATATGTTGTCTGAATGCTTTTGGAGTGCGAATTCATGTCTATTCCATTGTGTTATTGTGTTGCTCCTGTGAGATTGAATTTTTAGAGAATCCTAGTTACATATTGCAGAGCTATTGAGTTCAATTAGAGGCATTTGTTTGCGATTTTCTGTTTTTTTTTAGGGTTCTGGAGTATCGATTCATCTGGTTGATCTTTCTTCTGTTTTGTGAAACTGCTACATTGAATAGAAATTGAGTTTTTTAAGTAGGGAACAAATTTGTGCGAGATTGAATTAGTCTGTTTTGTGAAAGTAATGAGTTTTTCAAGTAGGGAACAAATTTTTAGATCTGGCTGTTAGTATCTGAAAGCCTACTGTATCGTGGGAGCAGGTTAAGTTTTTTCATTGGGTTCCAACTTTCTACTTCTCATATTACTCGATCCTTTTTTCTTTGGTTTGATCTCTTTTGTTCAAGTAATTCAAGTTCCTTAATCATCCCCCTTCTTCAGGATTTTTGTATACTTATGGGACTACAGATTAGAGGGGATCTGCATATATGTTTAATGGGTGATCCTGGTGTTGCAAAAAGTCAGCTTCTTAAGCATATATTTAATGTGGCACCATGAGGAATTTATACTACTGGTAAAAGGAGTATTGGAGTTGGTTTAACTGCTGCTGTGCAGTGCAGAAGGATCCTGTCACAAATGAGATGGTCCTATAAGGTGGAGCACTGGTAATGATACTACATCTATCTTTGAGAAATTTTTGCTAATCATATTCTTGTATTTTGGCACAAAGTTTTTGTTAGTGCAGTAATCTCCCTCCAACTTATTTATACCTTGGCTACTCTTACTCATATAAAACCCCAATTCTCATGGGGATCTTGTTATAAAAAAGTAGTGATAGTCCACTGTTTCCTCATATTTCTTAATTCTTATGGTCTGAAAATCTTTAAATAACCGTATGTTGGTATTTGGTTAGCATATGGTAATGCACTATGTATATGGTGTTTTGGACTACAGTTCATTCTTTTGCTTGTAATCCCTAAAGCTGGCTTGTTGTTGTTAGTAACATTATTACAGAGTTATGTAGTGTCTAACAAGTCAGAATTGTTTTCTTATGTAGGTTCTAGCAGATATGGGCATAAGTGCCATTGATGAGTTTCACAAGATGAATGAATCTGATCATCCATACATGAAGTGATGGAGCAGCAGATCGGCAGTATTGTCAAGGCTGGAATCACTACATCTCTGAATGCAAGAGCTGTTGTTCTAACTGTTGCTAGCTAATTCAGCATGGTATTAGCAATCGTCCTTTTGGTCACTACATATCTACTTTCTTGCCAATTATGCTCTTGGTTAATCTTATGTAGATATGCCTGCTTTAGTGTAATTTTGACTTGGTGGAACATTTAGCTTGTAATGGAGGATCATTTGATACGTACTATGCTGTAAGTATCTATGCTCCTCGTGTGGGACAAACCATTTTTTACAAAAATTTATAATGAGGTGCATATGGTTATGCTACATGTGTATTTTGTTTTTAATAAAATGAATTTTATCCTAAATAACCGGTATCCGTCAAACTTTTATACCGGTTTCTTAATAAACGATGAAAAACCGGTATCCGCTTCATAGAAAACCGGTTATTATAACCCAATCAATATACCCCGGATTTCAATAACCGTAGTAAATTTCATTAATGTTATACCTCGGACTTTAATATCCGGTGTATATACCCTACACTTTATATCTCGGATATCCATAACCGGTGTAATTACATTGTACTAATACCCCGGATCAAACACAACTCAAATATACCCCGGATAATGATCTACCCGGTGTATTTGAATTGCTAATACACCGGACTTAAATACTAGAGAGAATTTTCAAGGGAAGCATTTACCTCGGACTGGACCCGGTGTATTAGGTTACTAACCAAATACCTCAGCAACCTTTACCCCGGGCATCGTCCGGTGTATTTGGTGTGAAACGCCCAGGGTATTTAAATCATTTTGTAGTAGTGATTATCCAACATGGTATCGAGCCCCTCTCTCTAAACCCTAGCCCTACCCGCCTCCCTCCCTCTCTCTCTCTCTGATCTCGGCGTGCGCCGCTGGCACCCTGCCGCCGCCGCCCCTCCCCAGCCACGTCCTACCAGCCGCCCCTAGAGGACGGTTGCTGCCAACCCTTCGCCGCTCCCCTCGGCTCATTCGCCCAAATAAAAAGCTCATCGGCCTCTGCCCTAATGGCGGATCCCGACAACACCGTCGTCGACCCCAAGGACACCGGCAAGGGGCCGGCCGATCTGGAATCCTCTTCAACGGCATCGTCTCGCCCTGGGTTCCACTCCGCTCTTGCTGTGTCTAATGTCAAGAACATCATCCCCCACATCCTTGACATGGACAACACCAAGTACAACTCTTGGGTCGCTCTCTTCAAAGTGGCTGCTCGTGCTCATCGGGTCCTGGTTCACATCGATCCCGCCGTCCCTCGTCCGCCTGACGTTGATGATGCTCTCTGGGATCAATTGGATGCCGTTATCTTGCAGTGGATATACGCCACCATCTCGTCAGACCTCCTGATGAATATTCTTGAAACTGATGCCACTACTATGTCTGCCTGGTCGAAGTTGAAAAACATCTTCCAGGATAACAAGGCCACTCGTGCTGTCTACCTTCAGCATGAATTCGCCCGCTGTCGTCTTGAATCGTTTCCGTCTGTCTCTGCGTACTGCCAAACCCTGAAAGATCTGGCTGATCAACTTAGCAACATTGACAGCCCGGTCTCTCAACGTTAGATGGTGATCCAACTTGTCGCAGGTCTGACATCCGAGTTTGACACAGTCGCTAGTCTCATCCAGCAGACGGATCCACTTCCACCGTTCGACAAAGCTTGCTCAATGGTGGTTCTTGAAGAAACTCGTCGGGCTCGGCAGAAATCCTTGGCTGGAGACACCAAGGCCCTAACTACCGCCACCGACTCAGCCCCCACGACTGCTCCTGACAAGCCGGCGCCGCCCGAGAAGCCGGCGGAACCCTACACAGGCCGCACATCAAGCAACAGCCTCGGACGCGGGCACGGACGAGGCACTCAGCCCGGGTTCCCTCAGTCCGGGTTCCCGCGTCCTCCCTACAGCTGACCTTCGTCTCCGTGGCCGTACCACCCGTGGGGTCAGCCACCATGCCCCTATCCGAGCAACCCGGGTGCTGGAGTCCTTGGCGCTGCTCCTCGTCCTCCTCAGGCTCAGGCGAACCTATCATATCCGGACCCAAACATGGCGTACTCTACGGACCTCTCCAGCTCTTTCAACACTATGTCGTTATATCCACCTGATAACTCCTGGTACATGGACACTGGTGCGTCATCTCATATGACTAACAACTCAGGTAATCTCTCTTCCATTACTTCTAGGAGCTTTAATCAATCGGTAATCGTCGGCAATGGTAAGAAACTCCCAACTTCGGGTCTTGGTAATGCCGTCATACCTACTTTACATCGCCCTCTCTACCTTCAAAATGTCCTAATTACACCTAATATCATTAAAAACCTTATTTCTGTCCGTCAATTCACTCGTGATAATAATGTTTCTGTTGAATTTGACCCTTTTGGTTTTTCTGTGAAGGATCTTCAAACGGGTACGAGCAGAGTGAGATGCAATAGCTCCGACGAGCTTTATCCCGTCCTTCCCGTGTCTTCTCCTTCTCCGCCTGTCAACCTCTCAGCCGAGTCATCCCCTCCCTGGCATGCCCGCCTTGGCCATCAAGGTGCTCCCGTCTTCCAGCTTCTTAGGTCGTCCTTGCGTCTAGTCGTCAATAAAGACCCGTCCTCCCTATGTCGGTCGTGTCAATTAGGAAAGCATGTTCGTTTGCCGTTTTCTTCTTCAAAAACTCATACTTTGCTTCCGTTTGATATCATTCACAGTGATTTATGGACATCTCCAGTTGATAGTTCTCAAGGACATAAGTATTATTTGGTATTTTTGGATGATTTTTCTCATTTTGTGTGGGTGTTTCCTCTTAAGTATAAATCGCAGGTTTTTGATCATTTTGTGAGATTTCATAAGCTCATCCAAACTCAATTTCATTGCTCTATTAAGTCTTTTCAATGTGATATGGGTCGTGAATTTGACAATAACGAGTTCCACTCTTCTTTCAACAAAATGGAATCATTTTTCGCTTTTCTTGCCCTCATACCTCTTCTCAAAACGGCAAAGCTGAACGTGTCATTCGCACCCTAAACAACATGATCCGCACCATGCTTCTCCATGCCTCCGTCCCCCCTCGCCTCTGGCCCTACGCCCTCAACACCGCTGCCTACCTCCACAACATACTTCCGTCCACCACCATCTCCAACGTTAGTCCCACCCGAGTCCTTTACAACACCCACCCCACCTACCATCACCTTAAGGTGTTCGGTTGTCTTTGCTTCCCTAACCTTTCCGCCACCACATCTCATAAATTAGAACCCCGCTCCACTCCTTGTGTCTTCTTAGGATACCCGGCTGACCATAGAGGCTATATTTGTCTAGACCTTCACACCAACAAAGTCCTCCTATCTAGACATGTCACCTTTGACGAAGGGCACTTCCCTTTCTCCACCCGCCTAGCCTCGCCCACCTCTACCTATCAATTTCTTGAGTCGGACGACCCCATCTCTCCCCTTATCACTCACAATCTCCTACGCTCGCCGGCGCCTGCATCGATCTCGGCTCCGCCTTCACAAAGCCCTCCACCGAGACAACCACCTTCTCCCTCACCAAGCCCTGTGGCCTACTCTCCCTCCCGTAGCCCCATACCGACACCGCCACCTCCTCCTCCAGCTCCCATCCCGCACCTTATGACCACTCGCGCTCGCGCGGGTATCCATAAACCTCGCCAAATCCTTGACCTTAACACATCCACTACACCAAACATCTCTCCTCTTCCTACATCCCACAAACAAGCCCTCCTTGACCCAAGTTGGGCGTCTGCCATGAAAGACGAATATCGGCCTCTCATTAGTAATGGAACCTGGGTTTTAGTTCCGAGACCGCCCAATGTCAATGTTGTTAGGTGTATGTGGTTATTTCGTCATAAGTTTCGGTCTAACGGGTCTCTTGAGCGCTACAAAGCGCGTTCAACCTGGAAGTCGGTGTCGATTGTGATGAGACATTCAACCCGGTTGTAAAACCGGCCACCATACGCATTGTCCTTCATCTTGCTGTCTCTAGATCTTGGCCTATTCACCAGCTTGATGTCAAGAATGCTTTTCTTCATGGGCATCTTCAGGAGACTGTGTACATGTTTCAGCCACCTGGGTTTGTAGACTCCTCATGTCCCAATCATGTCTGCTTACTGAAGAAGTCTCTCTATGGGCTGAAACAGGCGCCCAGAGCGTGGTACCAACGTTTTGCCTCTTACTTGTATCGCCTGGGGTTCACGGGCAGTAAGTGTGATTCGTCTCTCTTCATTTACCGTAAGGGCGCTGATACAGCTTACTTACTTCTCTACGTTGATGATATCATTCTTACTGCCTCATCTGATGCTTACGCACTTATATCACTGACTTGCTTGGCAAAGAGTTTGCTATGACAGATCTTGGTTAGCTTTCTTACTTCTTGGGCATATCTGTCAACCGCACTGCCTCTGGTCTACATCTGTCTCAGGCTAAGTATGCTCAGGAAATTGTTGAGCGCACCTCTATGTCTGGGTGCAACCCTGCGGTCACGCCTGTTGACCCTGGCACCAAATTAGGCGCCGACGCTGGTCCACCAGTCTCCGACCCGAGCTTGTACCGTAGTCTTGCAGGTGCTCTTCAGTATCTCACTTTCACGCGTCCCGACATCTCTTATGCAGTTCAGCAGGTTTGCTTGTTTATGCATGATCCTCGGGAACGCCATCTTGCAGCCCTGAAGCGGATTATTAGGTACATACATGGCTCTCCATCTCTTGGCATCACTATCTCAGCTGCTGCTACCCGGCCATCTCTTGTGGCGTACACTGACGCCGATTGGGCCGGTTGCCCGGACACTCGACAGTCCACATCTAGTTATTGTGTCTTTCTAAATGACACCCTTGTCTCCTGGTCTGCTAAACGATTGGGCCGGCTGACGCCCCCAGCAATCAAACGAGATCCCTAGATCTCCGGAAACCACTTCAACAACTTTGGCCACGTTTTCCTCAACCTTCAAGGGCTATTTTCAAGGGAGAACAAGTCAAAAGTCATATTCAAATGGATGAGCTACTATCGTGCCTATTTTGTAGGGCGGTTATACCCACTTTCTCTATCTTGTAACTACATAAATAGACTCTCTAGGCCATAGAAACACATCAGAGCACATGAGAACACACAAGACCACACTAGCCACGACTTGTATTTGTATTTCTCTCTATAGCTTGTAGTTTATAGCCCTCGTAGCTAAGATCGTCACCGCCGGCCGCCGCCGACCGCCGCCGTCCGACAGCTTTCTGAACATCAGCCTGGAGGCTTCCAGATCCAAAATCCAAAGCTATCGATTGTAATTTGTCGATCTATTATAATAAAAAGGAGACAAGCAATTTTCCTTATGTGCATAGTTGTTTCATTCGATTTATATTAAGTTTCTACCGCTTTCTATTGTTATTTTCTACTTGATCTCCCGACAACCGAAACCGATCGTAAACCTTTGGCTATTGACCTCCTCCAAAGGACGTTTGAGTGCTTTGTGCATTTTTCGTCCAAAACAATTTGGCGCCCACCGTGGGGCCGATAGCTAAAGGAAAAACGATCATCCTTCCGTCAAACTCCGACCGTTTCCCATGGACGAACTTTTTGCTCGTCTAGATGCCTTCCAAAAAGACTTCGATGAATTCAAAGCCGAAACCTCCAGAACCAACGCCAAATTGGCGGAACTAATAGTTGAAAATGAGTTTGTGAGATCGCAGGTACCGACGGACAGGACCATGCCTCCGGCAGTAGCTTTCCGAGAAGTTTCCACGACCACCGCAAGAGCTTTCCTGCTGGAAAGTGTCACCGGTCAAGATACCGCTACGGCTGTCTATCCTAAGCATCAACCCATGAAAGATGTTGGGGTCGTTCCTACTCTTCTCGACATCAAAGATATCGTCAAGCGAGAAGTCCAAAAGCAACTTAAGGCTCTTTACGAGCAGATTGCAACGATCCCCGGGATTCCGCGTCCCATAAAGAAAGAACCCGACAACGGCTATGAGATTTCTCCCTTTGTGGAAACCATAGCTAGGGTTGAGTTTCCTAAGGGGTTCATCATTCCCGATATGTCAAGCTACGATGGCACCGATGATCCCAACGATCATGTCTCGATCTTCAAGCAAAAGATGGTGACAATTTCCGTCCCTAGAAAGGACTGTAAAGCCATCATGTGCAAGTGTTTTGGGGCTACTCTTGAGGGCCCAGCCCTAAGATGGTTCCTTGGTTTACCACGGCGATCCGTGGAATCATTCGCGAATCTCATTGATTTATTTAAAGTTCAATTCATAAGTAGTCGACGTCTTGAGAAGTACTCTAATGATTTATATCGAATTACGCAGGGGTATGACGAACCCTCAGAGATTACTTGAATCGTTTCGTTCAGGAGAAAGTCAAGATTTCCGATTGCAATGTTCTGACGTCCATCGAAGCCTTCCGCCAGGGCCTTCAAACGAGCAACGAACTTTATGATGAATTGACCATGAACCCGTGTACAACTTTCGAGGATGTCCAAGCAAAAGCAATGACCCACATCCGCCTCGAAGAAGATAAGGCTAGTCGAAGGATTTCGGAACATGACTTCCAGAAACGTGAATCTAGTGACCAGACCGTGAAAGATAGCGAATCTGACCAAGAAAGCTCTGACAACGATAGTGAGGACGACCAAGAAAGTCACGGTCATGGTCCAATCGCTCGTGATCGCAAGGAACATAGGTTTCATCCGTATCGTCGCTAAGGATCTTATATTATTTTGCACTATACACTTTCTTTATGATTTCTTAAGCACACGTTACTAACTTGAGCATTGAAGGGTCATTGGAGAAACCCACGACCAACCCTTCTAGCTACTTGTCTTGTCTTGTAGAAAGCACATGAGGCGCTAACCGCAAGTTACGATCACGATCTGATCATGATCAAAAGACATTCCTTGCTAGAAACCATCGCAAGCACTTTCTGCAGGGGTTTCGTGTCCAAGCCTCCAGTTTTCGGAGCATAGACCCTCAGTTTCAAGGCATAGACCCTCAGTTTCGAGGCATAGACCCTCAGTGTCGAGGCATAGACTCTCAGTTTCCGAGAAGAAACCTCAGTTTCCGAGATGAAACCTCAGTTTCCGAGACAAAGACTCTCAGTTTCTTAGACGAAAGCTCAGTTTCCGGGGCACCACCTTCATATGACGGCAAGTCTAAGCCCTTGGCTAGCGGCTTCGGTCGAGTCTTAGCTAAAGGCTAGCGACTTTGGTCAAGTTAACGCCCGACGATAACGGTTTTCGTCAAGTTAAACGCACGAGGCTACACGACTTCGATAAAACCAACGGTACCGGCAAACGACTTCGGTCAGGTCCGTGCCTTTAGTTGACGACTCCGATCGAGTCCATGCCCTTGGCTAACGACTTCCTTCATAAAGACGCTTTGACCAGAAACTCCATCAATGGGGTACTCTTGCAAATGATGAAGCATCCGGCGAAAAGAATGAAATTCATCTCGCCCGTCTTCTTACCTCGACGACCAAGATGAATTTGGGGTATTGTTGGATCCTAAATTTACCCCTTGATTCTAGCCTATCTCATGAGAATCTTAGTGAAAAACAAGGTTTCTAAGGCTATCGTTGCAGACTATAGTCCCAGAAAGCTCCCGAAAGCTCTGCCAGAAAGTGCTAGCAGAAAGCTCCTGCAGAAACCGACGGCTGACGCCTCCAGCAGTCAAACGAGATCCCTAGATCTCCGGAAACCACTTCAACAACTTTGGCCACGTTTTCCTCAACCTTCAAGGGCTATTTTCAAGGGAGAACAAGTCAAAAGTCATATTCAAATGGATGAGCTACTATCGTGCCTATTTTGTAGGGCGGTTATACCCACTTTCTCTATCTTGTAACTACATAAATAGACTCTCTAGGCCATAGAAACACATCAGAGCACATGAGAACACACAAGACCACACTAGCCACGACTTGTATTTGTATTTCTCTCTATAGCTTGTAGTTTATAGCCCTCGTAGCTAAGATCGTCACCGCCGGCCGCCGCCGACTGCCACCGACCGCCGCCGTCCGACAGCTTTCTGAACATCAGCCCGGAGGCTTCCAGATCCAAAATCCAAAGCTATCGATTGTAATTTGTCGATCTATTATAATAAAAAGGAGATAAGCAATTTTCCTTATGTGCATAGTTGTTTCATTCGATTTATATTAAGTTTCTACCGCTTTCTATTGTTATTTTCTACTTGATCTCCCGACAACCGAAACCGATCGTAAACCTTTGGCTATTGACCTCCTCCAAAGGACGTTTGAGTGCTTTGTGCATTTTTCGTCCAAAACAAGGGGACATTCACATTATCCAACAGAGGGGTTTGATAGAAAATTTTTAATTTTAGAGGTCTATTTACAAAAAAGGTACAAGTATAAGGGTTTGTTCATGTATTAAGCCGATATATACTACTTAAGTCAAGTTTTCATCCAAAATTTCAATTCAATAGTAAAAAGATGATTTTGAACGTACGTGAATTATCCCCCATTGTACCGGTTGGTATCCTGTAAATAATCCTAAAATTGTATAACAGTTACGGAATAATTTATTAACGGAATAACGCTACACAAGTTAAGAAACAGTTATTTGGAGAGGATACCCTGGTCGTTAAAAAATCTGCTAAGAAGCAAACTGTTGAGCATAGACCTGTGACTAGGAGGCTAAAATTGATGACTGGAGAGGTTGTACCTGATATCCTTTTGCCTGATGAGAGTGAATCTGAAGGGAAACCTAGGAAATCCAGGGCTAAGCGACCCAGGTCGCTGACCTTGCTTAAGCCTAAGGCCTCTGCTAGTAAAAAGAAGAAGAAGCCAAAGAGTAGGAAAATCCAGTCTAGAGATTTTACTAAAGTTTTGCTGTGGGAAAGCAATTTTCTGGATGAGTTCAAGCTGTCTAAGGTGAAAGAGTGGATGGAATTTCAAGGATGGAAAGATTTGTTTTGTGAGGATGTCAAGAAGTTTTATGAAACGTTGACTGTAGAGGATTATGGCAACAAGACTGTTGGGAAGTATGTCTGGGAGGAAAAGGAGTATCTGTTCACTAGCCAAGAGGTCGCTGACCTTCTAGAGATCCCTCATGAAGGTTTTGTTGAGTATTACAAGGGAGCGTGGCCAGAGAATGTGGACTCTAGTAGTGCCTTGAAGAATGTTCTTGACGATGAAGGTACTGGAACTGGTACTTATCTTGTGAACTCCATGGCTGTCGACAAGAAGGTGATGTTCTCCTACCTCATTAGCAACCTCCTGCCCCGAGAGCAAAAGAGACATTGTGCTTACATTCAGGAGATCCTTGTCCTTGACAAGATCTTTAGGAGTCAGAAGGTGTGCTTGCCCAGGTTGATTATGCTTCATATGAAGAATGTCTTGGAGAGTCCTAGTCATGCCTTGCCATATGGCAGACTGGTTACCGACATCCTTATCAACCATGAGCATGAGGCAGATGAGAATTCTGGAGATTATGTGACGCTTGGACATTCTCAGTAGGGATACTTTAAGGAAGATGGGTTGGAATCTGGTTGATGGAGAGTGGCAGAATAAGGAAGCTGAATTTGAGGCTGCACAGGCTGGAGAGTCGCCAACCGAGGTGGAACTCCTTAGAGCTGAAATGACACTTATGAAGAAGGAGTTGCAGATTCAATCTGAGAAGTTGGATGCTTTGACCAAGCTGGCTGAATCCATTGTTGAAGATGTGAGCCACATCAAGGAAGGAATTTGCTAGGTCGCCAACCTCTGATGCCTTATGACTTTTGCCACCACCTGCTTTCTACCCCTACCATATTATTCCCTATTTTCAAAAACTTTTTTCTAAGTTCGATTGGGTTGTAAACCTAAATACTCTATGTTTAGTTGTTCTGTTTAACATTGCCATGCTTGCATGGTTGACGACTTTTGATTGATGCTGCATGCTTTTATTTGCTATTATATTTGCCTAGCTGATTTCTCTATGATTTTCAATCTTTTTGATGATGCCAAAAGGGGGAAAATAGCTGGGATTGCAGGTCTAATTAAGGGGATGAATGCTGAATGTCATGAGATGCTTGAACTTAGGGGGAACTTTTGAAAAGTTAAGGGGGAATATTTTTTACTTGCCTTTGTAGTTTGTTTGTGTGAGATGATGAACAGATTAATGAAGATCCTAGAACCAGATTAGAGAAAATGAGTGTTTGTCACCATCAAAAAGGGGGAATTTGTTAGAAAACGAGTTCGTGTTTTGATGGTTCCACACCGAAGAGGTTGCCGAGAGGTCGCCGAGCTCAATTTCCATAAGCGAAGCGCGTGCGGAAATTCAGAAAAGGAAATAGCGTGTTTTTCTTGTATGGAAATCACGTCCAGCATATTCAGCAGTTCGTTTAAGGCAATGACAAGATCATAAAGATGGAAAATCATCAAGAGATCAAGGAAGATATTGAAGATGATTTTATCATGGCTTAAGAGTTTATTTTAGGAAAGATCTTGTAGAGATTGTGTACGATTCATGTCTTAGCCAATTTGGCTGAATCGTGCAGCAATATTCTTAGTTCTCTTTATATAGTTTCGTGAGCTTATTGGTAAAACTAAGGAGGAGAGTGCAAACATTGTAATTGTGAATGAGTGTTGAGTGAGATCGTGGGATTCGATCTTAGGAGGTTGAGTGTTGAGCGAGATTTTATTGAGTGAGGATTGAGATAAGGCAAGAGTATTTGCTAGAGTGTGTGGGATTCACATCTAGGAGTAGGAACACCTTTGTAATCCGAGAAAGCAATACAAGCGAGCAAAGTGCTCTTAAAGTCCTTCTAAGTTGAAGCTTAGAAGGCAAGTGGTTTTTCTCTATACAAACTAGTTGGTTTGTAGAGAGTTTTCCACTATAACTCCTTGTGTTCAAAGTGGTAACATATCAATCTTTCTTGTGTCTTTATTCCGCTACATAACACTAGTTGTTAACTCTGGTCGACGACATCGTAGGTGTCGATGACCTCTGAAGTACTAGCGCAGATCCTATAGAATGGATGCTAGACAAATGTGACAAATGCAGTATGTTTGGTCATAAAGAAGGTGAATGTGAGAAGAAGATCTCTTCTGTCTTTCAAAGACTTGGCCCAAGGAAGCAAAACTTCCATTAAAAGAAAACTTGGATCAAGAAACCTGTCCAAAAACCAACAACTGAAATTCCTGAATCAAGCAAAGCAGCTGAAAGCAGGCTCATTGCCTAAAGGAACTCCCATGTTGTCTCAATTGAAGGTAGACCAAGGAACAATGGCTCAATCAGGATAAATGAGCCTAATGTTGATTGGGAGATTGTCAAAAATAGGAGCCCAAGGAGGAATTCCAACGCTGTTGATCTGTCTAAAGGGAATGAAGTGATTATAGAAAGGTCTAAGTTTGCAGCCTTAGATGGAATTGCATAAATCGAGGAAGGGACTATGGATGATAAAGACAATGAAACCATAGTTTCTTATGGATAGTCTCACAATTACAGCTTGGAATATAAGAGGCCTCAATGAAGCCTCTAAAAGTGACTTTGTTCATAAATTGGTTGCTGATTATAACATAGATGTTTTAGCTTTGTTAGAGACTAGAGTAAGAGAGAATAAAACTAAGGAGGTGTCCAGAACCTTGCTCAGAGGTTGGCAAAGATGTACTAAGTGCATTGGAACCAATGGAAGAATTTGGATTTTAGTGGAAATCCCACGGCAGAGTTGATGTTAACATATTGATTGAGAAGGCGCAGCTCATGCATATCTCTATTAGCTCTTTTATCTATGCTTCCAATGATGAAAAAGAGAGGTGTGATCTCTGGGACCCTATTGATCAGATTGATGCCTCAACTAGTGATCTTCCCTGGATCTTGCTTTGTGACTTCAATGCAATCAAGGACCCGAGTGAGAGAGCCTATCGTAATTCTCCTAATGATACATTCAGCAAAGCTTTCCATGATTGCATGAACCAAAATGGTCTTGATGATATCAATTCAAGTGGTGCTTTTTATACTTGGTCCAACAAACAAAGAGGAGAGGACCTGGTCAAGTGCAAGTTAGACAGAATTCTGGCAAACCAAAAGTGGCTTGATGTTTTCAACAACTATTTTGCAAGCTTTGAAGCTCCTAGTTGCTCAGATCACAGCCCTGCAGTCCTCAAGATTCATGGAAAGAAAGATGGTGTTAAACCTCCATTCAAGTTTAATAATGTGTGGGCTACACCCTGAATTTTCAAACATTGTAAGTGATGCCTGGAAGAATAACTTTGCCAAGGGCCACAAGATGTACAGACTGGTGTTAGAGCTAGAAATCTACCAAGTAAGGTTGGTGACCCCTTAGCCTAGATCGGGCGTGAACAAAGCAACAAGAACGAAGAATTGAAGAAGAAAACGCGTAAATTTTGTATTGAATGTGTGAAGTTGTGTATATTAACGTGTATGTGTCCATATCTACAATGCATGACCCTCCCCTTGTATATATAGGGATGTCTAAAAGATAGAGTGTTTACAAGATAGAATACTAACTAGATAGATATGCATCTACTAGATAGAATTTCCTAAATATGATATAATTCTTGTTACATCGGATAGAGATAAACCTTATAAGATATAACTTAAGTCTATCTTATACTTGGATGGTCAAATATATCGAAATTATGACTTGTTACTCGGATCATGTTCTAGAACATCGCCGCTGGGCTCCGTGGGCTTCCTGCAGGCTGCTCTAGTGCGCGTCGTGGGCTTTTGGGTAATAGGGCCCGGCAATAGATAGGATATTCTTCTTGATATGATAAGATTTTCTTCAATATTGCGGATTGTCTTGTGTAACAACTTCGAATCTCGTTGGCCTATCTGGTTACGTGTACGGGTTCAGTGAGGATTATGGGCCTCAAGCCTTGGGTCCAACAACTGGTATGCAAACTCAAGTCCCTAAAAGGCCCCTTAAGGAAGCTTAGATCAAAGAACCTTGACAGTGAAGAAAGTGAGATTGCAAAACTTCACAATGATCTCAAAGCTATCCAAATGAATATTCAAAGAAGGCCTTCTAGCTCTAGCCTTTTAAATGAGGAGAAGGATGTACTGGCTAGTCTTAAGTCTGCCATCAAGAGAATAAGGATTCAGCAACAACAACTGGCTAAACTGCATTGGCTCAAGAATCAAGATAGTTGTAGTAGCTATTTCCATAACTCAATCAAATAGAGGAAAGCTCATAATAAGATCACTGCTTTGACTAGTGAAAATGGCCTCACAATCACTGATGAACAGGCTATTAAAGAGAGTATTGTGCAGCATTTCTCAGATTTCCTAGGCACCTCAAGTCATTACAGAATTGCTGACAGATCCACAGTCTTGAACGGTCCTTTAGTTGATGAAGATGACAAAAGAAACATGATTGCTCAGTTCACTAAAGAAGATGTGAAGAAGGCTTATGGAGCATCAACAAGAACAAGGCACCAGGCCCGGATGGTTACAATGCTCATTTCTTCAAACGTGCCTAATCCACTATTAGTAATGATTTCTCTAGAGCTATACTTGAATTTTTCTCAAGTGGCACATTGCTTAAGGAGCTTGGAAAGACAGTGATTGCCCTCATTCCAAAGGTTGACAATGCTAGCTCTGTCAATGAATTTAGACCAATTTCTTGCTGCAATGTCCTGTACAAACTCATCTCTAAGATGATAGTGTCTATGCTTCAGAATGTACTTCCTAAAATTGTTGATAGGAATCAAGGAGCTTTCATAAAAGGGCGCAGCAATAGACACAATATTGCAGTCTGTCAGGATGTTGTCAAGAGCTATGGAAGGAAGTATATGAGTCCTCGTTCTGCTCTCAAGATTGATCTTAGAATATCTTATGATACAGTTAGTTGTGACTTTCTTTTCAGCCTGCTTGAACAGCTTAATCTCCACCCAGTTATGATTAGATGGATCAGAGAATGTATCACAAGCTGTCAGTTTACTATCAAAATTGGTCAGGAGTATTATATTGTGGTCACTTCAAGGCCAAAAGAGGGTTGAGACAAGGTGATCCAATGGTTCCTTATCTATTTGTCCTTATCATAGATTACCTCACTCGAGCCCTCAAGGATTGTGATGCCTCCAACACTTTCAAATATCACCCTGGATGCAAGAAAGCTAAGATAATCAACCTGTGTTTTGCTGATGACCTTTTCTTATATATTCTCTCATGATAGTGAAGCCTATGTAAGTGCAATCAAGATGATCCTGAATAATTTTGGCTCTTGTTCTGGCTTGGAAATGAATCTAGCTAAGTCAAAAGTATTTTGTGCTGGATTAGATAGACACCATGAAGGAGGTATAAGTGACATTCTAGGCATGAAACTTGGAAAGCTACCTGTCAAGTATCTAGGAGTCCCACTGTGTAGCTCGAGGGCTCAATGTAAGGACTTTTTGGAGCTCACTAGCAAGATTAGAAACAAAGCTAACTCTTGGGCAGCTAGACACCTGTCTTATGCTGGCAGACTAGAAATTATAAGAGCAATCTTCCAAGGTATTATCCAGTATTGGACTAAAATTTTCTTATTACCTAAGGTTGTCATCAATGAGCTAAATAGGATAATGAGAAACTTCCTCTAGAGTGGAGGAAGTAATGGTTCAAGAGCCCTTGTGGCTTGGAAGAAAGTATGTAGACCCAAGAGAGAAGGAGGCCTTGGAATCAAAGACACCATTGCTTGGAATAGAGTGAATGTCTCGGAGCTTCTCTATGATGCTTGTATCAGTTCTGAAACAATCTGGAGCTACTGGATCTCTACCAATTATACTCAAAGGCAAAGCATATGGGAAGTTGAGTGCAAATCATCAAGAAGTGCTATATGGAAATCTGTTTTGCATATGAGGGATGAGATCAGAGATTCTTTAAATGAAGATGCTAATGTCATGGTGAGAACTCGAGATTTGGCCAGTTTGATGGGAAGAGCCTGTATGATAGCAAACGCAACAAAGGAGAGGAGGTCTGCTGGGCAGAGATTGTTTGGAATAAGCTAAATACTTCTAGAGTGGCCTTCATCATCTGGAAGATCATGAGCAATGGAGTGACCACAAGAGATAAACTTCAGGCCTAGGGCTTGATTACAGAAGATAAGTGCATTCTGTGCAATAACTCTATGCATGAAACCAAGGCTCACCTTTGTTTTGAATGCTGTTATTCCAAGCATGTTCTTAACGAAGTTTTGAGCTGGGCAAGGCTTGGCAGGAGATGCAATCATTTAGATGACTCGATTGACCAATCTCATAGCCTCATTGGAAGAAGTTCATTCAAGTTCAACCTTTGGAATCACTGTATTAGTGTTGTTGTTTACTTTGTTTGGAAAGCTAGGAATATGAAGTTGTTTAAATAACAGAATATTGATGTCAATGAGTGTAGTATCATGTGCCAGAGGCATATAAGGAACTGTTGTAATGCAAGATGGAATAAGGGATCGAAAGATCCTAGATTTTTCTTGGAGCGTTTAGGGAGTGGAGACCATGTAAATAGCTTGTGCATACTAGCCAATTTTGTAACCGCCCTTCTTAATACAATTAACCGTTTTACTTTAGAAAAAAGATTTGAAATAACTTGTGGGTCAAGAAACGGGACCGGAGATTACACTAGGCAACCTCCCGACTCGACAATCGACCGCCGACGACTTAGGCCGACTACCAAACGAGAAGGAAAGAGGCGAATAGAGGGACAGTCTTTCTTACCGGATACTCAAGGGATGCAACGACACGAGCACCTTTGCAGTACGACGACAACGACAAGTAGCTATGGGGAACTTAGATGGATGGCAAGAACGAAGGAGGAACCGAGCTGGCGGCGGACATATGCTAGAAATAAATTAAAAGAAACTCGACTTATATATATATCTATGCATGCATCGGACACTTAACACTTAAGAAACAACTCAAACAAGCCCTTCATGGTTAACTTCTCTTCATGTATATCCATATAAATGTATACTTGTGTTTATCTTTTGATTCTTTTATTTTTATTTTTAACTTAGTTAATGAGAGAGTTAATTAATACCCAAACTAGATAAAACTTAGTTATTTTATTTGACCAATATGCCAAGGGAATTTAATTAATTTAACTAAAGATAAATAAACTCAAATCTTGCCGATCAAGAAACGATACTGGAAACTGAAATGAGACCGGACTTTACAAAGAGTGTAAACAAACGACTGTTTCACGCACATTTCAAAAAACATCAAAACGACATCATAAATAAAAGTGTTTATGTAATAAGGTTAAGCAAGCACACCCTTTCTCAGCCTAACGAGCAAATCTTATTTTAGCACTTCAATTATAATATGTTTCATATTGAAGACAAGCTATCAGATAAATTGTTTCTCCTTGAAGCTCTCGATTGTCTCCTTTAAACTTATGTGAAAGGGAATGAAGCTCATTCCCAAGCTCTTTGCCTTTTCGCTTGAGTATTTACATTGAGGCACATAGGGCTTGAACTCAACATACCTATACATATACAACTCAAAAAAGGTACAATTTAGCCTTTGATCAATTTATAAAGAGGAAACCACTATGTAAGACAATAGAAAACTAACTAAAATGCATGTACGAAATGAGAAGCTTACTTATCCGGAACTTGAGGGGTACAATAGGACTTTTGTATGAGCTTTATAATATCAGAAAATTGGACCTCACGTTCCACCAAACAATATCTTCCATTGGCTGATTGGATCTCAAATGCTTGTATATGAGCATGGGCAACATCTTTGACATTTACCCATCCATAAGCACCATCAGGACAAGCTTTTGCTCCTATATATATGTAGTTTGTATGTATTAAGATCGGTGAAGATCATGAAACAAATCAATTATAATGACAAGGAAAATAAGTAAATGAATACCGATGAAGTTGTGAATGAATGCACAACTTTCGTTGAGGGTAGGCTGCAATAATGGACCAAGTGTCCACCCAGGACAAATGGTAACCAAATCAATGCCCTTGTCTTTTGCAAATTCCCATGCAACTTTTTCAGCAACTGTCTTCGATTCCGCATACCAATTCTGCTTGGTACATACAAACAACCTATTAGTGTTTACACCAACAAATTCTAATTTCGACTAAGGCTTCGTTCAACACTAGCTAGTGTTCTTACTAGCAAGATTCAGAAGAAAATTTAAAGGGCAAATTTTCATTATTCCCTTCGTTAAATTTAGTGCTCTCGAAGCCCCAATGTATGTACTAATGTTACGGTCGTACACAGTCAATCAATTAACATACAAACACACCTTTTCCCTTCGACATAACTCGGGATCGGACCACCAGGTTTCGTCGACTTCAGTCACATGAGTAATGGGTCTTTCGTTGAATAACATGGCTCCAATTGAAGAGGTTAAGACTACGCGTTTGATTATACAACCATATTTAGCACATGAGTTTAGAACGTTGATAGTTCCTTTAATTGCCGGATCAAGCAACTCTGCCTACAAAATTGAATCAATTAATAATATCTTAGTATATCTTGACATTGAATAAATTCAAAATGAATCTTAGGATGAGTAATGTTGACAATATTCGATTGTCAGATCCATCCATATGTTGTTATGTTTTTATTTATATTTTAAAGCATTTTGACATATGGAAAATATATTTATGAACATGAGAACAAAATATTCTAATCTCACCTTCTTCATATGTGAATGTATGCAGTTAAGACAAAGATCAAACTTAGTAATACAAAGCATATAACCTTTTGGACACAAGAATAATACTTGAACGATCTAGGTTGCATTCACCTGAACAACCCATATAATTAATACTCTTTTTGATCATATATAAGTGTCGTTTTAATTATTCAACAAACCTTTTTGACCAATGAATGAATAACTTTAAAGATTAATTAAATTCAAAATCATTAAATGTTTGGACCTTTGAACGAATGAATAACTTTAGTCAACAAAACATTATTACATGTAGTGCTCTAAAATTTCTTTCTAGGTCTTACGTAGGTGTTCGGTTGTCCCTGTCCACCTAACTATTCTTTCCCCTCTTTGTTATTACGTACTCATCATGAACTGTTTAGACAAATGAACGAATGAATAACTTTAGTCAACAAAACATCATTACACACTTAGTGCTCAAAATTTCTTTCTAGGTCTTACACAGGTGTTAGGTTGTCCCTGTCCACCTAACCTTTTTAACCCACCTATGTTGTGCCTAGGCGTCTTTCATGGGCCCCAAGACAACCGTATAGGTCACCTAGAGTTTTTTAGATCATTAGTTATGAAAACTGATGTGATTTATTAAATTAATTTGTAAACATATAACAAAAAATTGTATTATAAAGTATGTTATTAACCTGTACAATAATGACATTACAAATATTTATATGATAGAAAATATATTCTTATTTATTTACAAAATATATACACTAGTTAATTACTTCAATTATTATAAAATTATAGTAAAATTCACCCCTTATAATATTATTTATACATAAATAAAATAATTATTTAATATAGTTTATGATGAAAAAATTCAATATAATTACTTGTATGAATTATCAATAAAATATTTTATATTATGTATATTGAGCTAATAATATTTATCTTAATATTTGCTTAATATTATTTTATCATTTTATATTATTTATCTTAATATTATCAATAAACAATATTATTTTATTGTATCATTTTATATTATTTATCAACAATATACATATTATTGACTTAAAATGATATACGAGAACAATAACATACATATTTATATTATTTAAAATGATAAACAATATTATTTTATTGTATCATTTTATATTATTTATCATTTTATATTATTTTATATTATTTAATAAATATACATATTTATATATTTATTATTCAAATATTTTTTCAGAAAACAATAGCATATATACGAGATAATTTGGTTTTATATTTAACTTATTAAATATTATCTATATATTTAATATAGATAATATTAATCCAAATTTTATTTAAACTTATTATCTTATTATACAAGTTAGTTTACGTAATTTAATTTAAATGCCAAAGATTTGTATCAATTGTTAATACAATGTGATAATGCATCTTATCTTATTTCATTCTTCCTCAATTATTTAAATATATGTTTATTTATGTATAAAAAGTAAATATATAAAATAAAATATATTTATTATGTTAGTTTATAATTCAAAAAATAAGCGTCGTGTTAAAGCAAAGTATACATATGATAATATATATTTGTAATTTTTATAGTAAATTCATACACAAAACAAAAAAAAATAACACCCCCGTACAAGGTACGGGTCATCTGCTAGCAAATGAATTATGATTACCGAAAATTTGCATAATAAAATCGTTACATATACATATTATTAATACAAGATACAAAATTTATTAATATAACAATATTAATTGAATAAAAAACAATATTACAAATAGATTATTTTATGTATATGGTAAATCAATATGAATGAATATTAAGAATAATTTATTAATAAACAATATTATTTTATTGTATCATTTTATATTATTTTATCGTTTCTTGTATGAATTATGTATATCTCATCTTATAATAATATAACAATATTATTTTATATTACGTGTTAATTTATTAATAATTTATTACACATAATATTCGTTTCTGTATACTTTATTTGAATTGTTTATTGGTTCATATATTTATTATTTAATTATTTATTAATAGTAGTTTGATATATAGTAATAACCCATTTGTAATGTGTAATAAATTATGTTTTATATTTATAAATTAATTAATATGTGTTTAAATTAAACTCTATACACTAGTTGTGCGGGTCATTGTACCGTACAAGGATTTGTAATAATTTTTATTTATTATTATAAATAAATAAATATTAATTAGGATGGGTTTTAACTTGTACGGGTCATCCTATCATATTAAAAAGTTTTCATAACTAATATAAAATGATACATAAATTTGCACAACTAATATAAAATGACACATAAATCAAAGAGGATCAAAGTGAAAATACTAGAAATTAATATACAGGGTTCAAAATCATTACTACAAACTAATAAATTGATAATATAATGATCTGACCTGTGGATCAGTAACTTTTAACACGGTAGGAGAAGCAGTATGAAAAACACCAACACAACCATGAACGGGAGCATCAAATGAACCCTCATCCATTAATTCGGCTTCGAACAAGTGAAGCCTCTCTTTTGCTCCTTCTAGTGCCAACAAGTGATCTACCTCCATTGGATCACCTGTATTACATTGTATGTATTGTATTGTCATAAGCTTATAGAGATGCAACCCCAAAATTGATTAGGATTCTCTTCTTGAAATTTAATTTGGTCGAACAATATCGATTATGATGAAACAATATACTATCTTTGTTTAAGAAAATTATCTCTCGTTTGGAGATTTAAATGGTCTTGAAAAATTATACAGTATGTCCGTTTTAAAATGATTGTTTTGTTAATCATACAAGTTCATGACTACAGAACTTTAATATAATGCAACAACTGAACTGAAATGTACTTCATAAATTATTACATTTACGTATAGTTTATTTCATTAAAAGTATAAATTTTCACCTATATCAATATAAAAGTGCATTTTTCATATACGCATACAGATGTTAATAGTAAAAGAGCATTTAAGTATGTTTTAAAATGATTGTTTTGTTAATCAAACATGCGTACCTAACTTCTACGGTTGGGCTAAGGAAAAACTTCTACGATGCAAAAAACTAACAAGCTAACCAACTATAAATATAGATATGTTACTCACTAAGATTACGAACGGTGCCGTTAACCGTGTAGCCTTGAAGGAGCAACAACTTGACCAGCCAAGAGGCAGTGTAGCCAGAAGCACCTGTTACACACACTAACCTTCCTTCTCCTCCACTCATTTTGACTAACAATAAATTCTTGTTCTATTAAATGTGTTAGTAATATTCGTTGTTCTTGTGCTCTAAATTGTGACATGAATGTGTGTGTATTTATAGAGAGGCAAAAATACAAAGCTGCACCTTCTACATAAGTTCCACCCTACCAAATATACTTACTAAATGACCATATATGTGTATATTTGTCTAACTAAAGTTATTACTTATTTAAAGACTGTTAACCACCAACGAGCTAATTAGTTATTGCCTAAATTAATTACTTCAACACTGTACCTACCATGAAGACTTAATATTAAATTCTCATTGATCTGGTTGATTATATAATAATTTTGGTCGGAAAAAATGCCAAATACATTGTATCACATGTTACACTTGCGGCAATGTATATTTTTATGTACACCGTACATTTAGGGTATGTGAAGATTTGACTTGTATGCATATAGCCATACAAAATTCCGGTTCCATTTACTCTAGATTTCGGGTCTAGATTTTTTGCTCGATTCGACTCGGGTTAAGTTTTGACAGCTCTCGTTAGAATAGATCAGAATGGATATAAAAGGTGCAAGCAAAAGAATTGGTGTGGTGGGTGGGGGAGGCACTACAAGAAAACTTTGATTTGCCCACACTAGAAATCATCACACTTGAAAATGTAGGATACAGTTCCACACTCTATAGCATTGGAAAGTTATTCAACTAGTTAAAGTGTGGGTGAACTGTCCATATAGAAAAGTGGGTTTATTGAACTATAATGTTGTGTATTGTTTCTTTTTATTTTTTGTGAAAACTTATAAGAGTGGCAATTAGTATGTAGGACCTAAACGATTATATACTCACCCTGAACTGTCAATGGGGTCGGTCCGGTCGCGCTCGAGTAGGGTCATCTCGGGATCCGGTTTAAAAGGGTTTGGGTGTATAACAGGTCAATTGGGTTGGGTTGTTGCGGGTTTTCAATTCAGGTCGGATCAACCCAATTGTGAACCATATATAAGGAATATCACATATATTAAATTCTTGTACTTGGTATGTAGCATCTTGTATTGATATCAGGTTTAAAAATTGATGACTTAGTGTAATTGTAACTGGAAAAGTTAATTATACACATCACTTTGTTGACTAGTAAAAAGTTACTCTTCAAGCAAATAAACCAGGAAGATATAGGTTCACCAAATCTATCATATGATGATCTTCAACATGTCTCCTTGTTTGACATACAACTTCTTCCGCGTCTTAGTTTCTGATTTGATATCCGTATTATGATTGACATTTATATTGGGGCTCAAATTTCGATCAAATCTACAATCTACTACCACTTTGGCGTTCTCATCCAATCGTACATTTAAGTCGAAACCATGATGTCTTTTCAGACTTTGGTCTTCGTTGGCCTTACTATTAGCGTGACTCATAATGCCCTGAAAAAAAAAATATAATTAAACACATAATAAATTTCAATGAACCTGGATTTTGTATATAAAACTCTTCTCAATTCTTACCTTGAACGTAATTCTCATCAATATATCAACATCTAAATTAGAATATTCAAAAAAATGAACTTACGATGGACACAAACATTATATTATAGTATTATTATGCCTTAATTGTCGAAGATGTTATACACGTTACAATACTATGCCTTTACTTGTTGAAAAGGTACAACACATGAATTACAAGATAAAGACAATATAATAAAAAATAAAAATTTTATGGTACAAGATAAAGATATTTACTTGTGGTAAGAACTAATGTGGTGACACACAACTTTAATATATAGTTGCCAAATTTGCAGGGTACCCCTCCCAATAAAAAAGAGTGCAAAATACCCTTCAAACTACTAAATTACAAAGTATACTATTTTAGACTTTTTTACAATAAAGTTAATTTATTTTGTGCTTTTTTCTAAATAGAAATTTATTAAAACATCATTATAATATTGTTAAAAATATTTTGAAATAAAAAATTGAAAATACAAATATACAAAGAAAATACAAACTAAGAAAAACAAATAGGACAAATAAGTTTTTTTGAAAAAATAAGATATTGTGGAAGATATGACTAAGATTTTTATTCAATAATTTTGTGAAAAGTATATGTATGATTTTCGTCATTGTTACATATATCTATGATTTTCGAAGCTATAGTTAATCACAAAGTCGGGGTCCCATGTTCCTCCTTGAAGATTGTTTGAGTTTTACGCCATATGTAAGATTTATCGTGTCACCCTCAACGAAAATCCAGTCATTCATAATCAAAATCCTTCTTTTGTAAAATCATGTCACCCTTCTTATGCAAAATCCTTTTTTTTTTTGAAAATACCAAAAATGACATGCACGGAGGGGAGGGGGATCCGAAACGTAAGCCCGATTTTTTTTTCTCCTTTTTTAGAATTCAGTTTGATTTTTTAAAATTTGTTTTCTCTTTTTATTTTCAAAATGGAAAGAATATTCATAATATTTTTGTTAGCAATCTTCACAATCTTTTTTTTGAACAAATATAAAAAATATATATATTTTGAAATTTTTTGTATAATTTGGTTTTGTTTATTTATGAACCAAAATTAGTCATTTTAGACATTTATGTAATATTTTTAGACATTTGTACAAGATTTTTGGGCATTTTTACAAACCAATTAATTAAGGATATATTTGCAAAATGATTATCAAATAGCGGTGCGGGGTACTAAGTTCTCTGTATAGTATAGATAGATATTAGCTTAATACATGAATAGACCCCTATACTTGAACCTTTTTTGCAAACAGACCCCTCTACTTGAAAATATTCTATAAGACCCTCTACTAATACGAATTTGTTCTATTGAACCCCTCATCACTAATCATTAGTTACGTGAAACAATCGAACATTGATTTGACTCTCGTAATTGCTGACTAACTGTTATATATATTATCCAATTTTATATCACATATGACTTCATTAGTTGTATTAAACACGTATTATAACATAACATATCAAGTAATATAAGGTGGTTTATTTTATGTATTAAGTCTATCTTGTTGTCATAATTGTGACTAATAGAGTCTTATGCGGCTTAAAATTGGATAACGTGATGGTTACTAATCAATTATGGGAGCCAAGTCAACGTGTGTTTGTTTCATGTAACGAAAGATCAGTGATGATGGGTTCAATAGAACAAATGTATCTGAGTAGAGGGGTTTGATAGAATATTTTTAAGTTTAGAGGTCTATTTACAAAAAAAATACAAGTATAAGGGTTTGTTCATGTATTAAGCCGATATATATATACTACCTAAGTCAAGTTTTCATCCAAAATTTCAATTCAACAGTAAGAAGATGATTTTGAACGTACGTGAATTATGCCCCATTGTACCGGTTGGTATCCTGTAAATAATCCTAAAATTGTATAATAGTTACGGAATAATTTATTAACGGAATAACGGTACACAAGTTGGTCGTAATTTCTTCTTTGTTTAGTTAAACACAACAAGTTGCTCATAATCGAACAAAAAATTATTCAGTCTTAATTAATAGTTCAACTATTCACACTAAGTGGTCAATGTCTTATTACATCAAATATATTATTTTGTTACGTACAAGTTCATATTCTCTACATTAGTACGTACGTATACGTTAGATTCTAGTATAATACTTCAGACCTTAACTCAATCATACAGTATATTCATTTTTAAACTCGTAGTGCTATTTCTTACAAGCTAGCCACGGATTAATAATTATTTGTTTATATTTAAAAGATGAAAAATAGTTGGTTAGAAACAAATTAAGAGAACTATTTAACTAGGCTTACTTGGTAGCTAGGTACGTGTGAACATAAAATTGAATCTAGCTAGCAATGACATTTGAAGTCCCCTATATATAGCTAGGGCCAGATATTGTAATTGTATGTTCCATAAGCATTTTCACTAGCTATCCGAACTAAGCTAAGCTTATAAGACCAAAATCCGGTAGCGTTAATTAATCTCCCAATTAGCCATGGCACTTGTGACGCCTGCTCACGTGACCCACCCGTTCTCACGTGCCGATTCTCGGTCGTTGACGAACCACCGCCTCCACCTTCCTCCGGCCAGTTTTGCGCCACTTAAACTCCCCGTTTCGAAGCCGAGGCTTTGCCCTCTTCGTCGGGTTCGGTGTTCCGTGTCCCTCCCGCCTATTAGTCAACCCATATTCCGCTATATTGTATTGTGTATCTTGTTAGTTGAGATATTATTGTAGTCTGTTGACAACTCTCTTGTAACATTATATATACTTTGAGATCAATACAAGGCAATCCCACGAGGGTTTTCTCTACTTTCATGGTATCAGGCCTAAACTCAATCTTCACCATTCTCCTTCTCCAATTCTCTTCAATTCACCATGGTTACCCCTAATCCTCAAACTGAGACGTCAAATCAGACCGAAAACAACCAAAATCAGTCCGGCAACAACCAAACTCAGGCCGACAACAACCAAACCCAAACACCCAATGCTAACCCCACCACTTCTCCTCTATCCCTGGCTGCACAGCAGGCTTTTCATGTAGCCTCCATCAAGACCCATGTTCCCATCACCCTTGATATCAAATCCTCAAACTACAACAAGTGGCGTGCGCTCTTCCTCGTCACCCTCGGCAAATTCGCTCTCCTCTCTCATGTCAATGGTACGTCCTCATCAAACCCCGATGAGACCTGGCAGCTCCTTGATTACATCGTTCTCTCATGGATATATGCCTCGATCTCTGAAGATATCTTCGACATTGTCGTCAAGAAGGATGTCTCCGCCTTTGTAATCTGGACTGCCATAGAAAACCTCTTCCGCGACAACAAAAAGAGTCGCGCAATTCAATTAGAGGCTGAATTTCGACATCTCAAACAAGGATCCATGTCCATCACTGAATATTGTCAACGGCTCAAGACTCTTGCTGACAATCTCGCCGACGTCGATCAACCTGTCTCTGATGAAACTCTTGTTCTCCAAACCATCCAGAATCTCAATGACAACTTCAGCACCATGGCGGCAATCATACCTATACAAACCCCCTTCCCATAATTTCATCAGTGCAGGAGCATGCTTCTCCTTGAGGAATCCCGTCGAGCACACAACACAACCCCAGAAACCGCCCTCAATGCCACAACATCCACCGCCCCTCCCACGCCCTCACCGCCAGCAGTCGTCACATCGTCTCCGACAACACACCAGCCATCAGCATCGCATCAACCAAATAATCGCGGTGGTCGCGGTGGCCGCCGCGGCCGCGGTCGAGGTCGTGGTGGCTTCGGTCGAGGCGGGCCCAATCAGTATCAACAGTGGCAATACCCTCCGCAATGGTATCCTTGGAATCCAAACTGGGGTCCTGGTATATTAGGTGCTCGACCACAACAGCAAGTTCAAACTCCTACTACTCCTCAAGCAATGTACTCTTCTCAATCCTCAACTCCAACCTGGAATCCTGCATGTCTAATGGCTCCAATGGAAAATATGACGATGCAGAATCCTGCCGACAATGGATGGATCATGGACACCGGTGCATCATCGCATATGACGTCTCAGTCAGGTATTCTTTCTCCTGTTTTTAATTCTAGCATTATACCTTCACGTGTTGTTGTTGGTAATGGGCAAACTCTCCCTGTCACAAAGATTGGACATGCCCAACTCTCCCAAAACCCAACCTTTCAACTCAAAAATGTCCTACACACACCAAATCTCATTCAAAACTTGATATCTGTTCGCAAATTTACTCATGACAATAATTGCTCAATAGAATTTGACCCGTTTGGTTTTACTGTGAAGGACCTCATAACCAAGACAGAGATTCATCGGTGCAATAGCCAAGGAGACCTCTATCCTTTCACAAAAAAAGCCGACACTCAAGTAGCCCTGTCCACAACCGCCACCCCTACGGCATCTCTCTATCACCAACGTCTTGGTCACCCGGGAAACCATGTCTTTCATCATCTATTGTCATCTAATTTCCTCGATTGTAATAAACGTGCCCGCGTTCCATTATGTCAGGCATGTCAATTAGGCAAGCATGTTAGATTACCATTTCAATCATCTACTTCCAAAACAAACAACCCTTTTGAGTTGGTCCATTGTGATCTTTGGACGTCACCCATTTGCAGTATTTCCGGATTTAAGTATTATTTATTGATCTTAGATGACTACTCCCACTATTTATGGGTTTTCCCTCTACGCTCAAAATCTGATGTGTTTGAAATATTGCAAAATTTTCATGCTTATATCAACACTCAATTTCAAACCCCCTTAGAGAGTCTCCAATGTGATCACGGTGGTGAGTTCGACAATTCCGCTCTTCTCAAATACTTCTCCAAACACGGGATACAAATGAGATTCTCTTGTTCTCACACCTCTCAACAAAATGGTAAAGCAGAACGAACCATTCGAACCTTAAACAATATCATACGAACTCTCTTATTCCAATCCCATATGCCACCTACATACTGGGTTGAAGCTCTTAACACCGCAGCTCATCTGATGAACCTATTACCCACAAAAACTCTATCTCTTGCATCTCCTCACTCTGTTCTCTTCAAACAAAGCCCCAAGTATGATCATTTACGGGTTTTCGGTTGACTCTGCTACCCTAATCTCTCCTCCACAGCCCCTCATAAATTATCTCCTCGCTCTAGTCCTTGTGTTTTTCTTAGCTATGCAACACAGCACCGAGGATATCGATGTCTAAACCTGTCCACAAATAAGGTTCTAATTTCCCGTCATGTAGTATTTTGCGAACACATTTTTCCCTTTCAAAAAGATCATAATAATTCCATTAATTACAATTTCCTTGATAACAACCTGCATGATTTTCTCTCTGTCCTCACACCTCATGCTAACCCTAAAACCAAATCCGCCGTCATTGAATATGACCCCGCCACTACTACTCCCTCACCTATTCTTATCCAAGAAAATTGGCCCCCACCCACTACTCAAAATCAAATCTCCCAAACTCAAACAGATTTGACCCATTCTTCTCCTCCACCACCTACACGTCAACCACCTCCAAATTTGCATGGCCCACCACCTCCAAATTCTCCTAACCCCCAAAACCAAATCATTGAAAATCCAAACCCCGTTAATGTCGGCATCCCCAATCCTGCTCCACAAAACCCACCCGGTAACATCCACCAAATGCGTACCAGATCAAAATCAGGCATCTCCAAACCTGTCACCATCTTTAACCTAAACATACAATCTCCAGTTTCCCCGATCCCCTCCTCTCATAAGAAAGCCATCAAAGACCCCCATTGGCAACAAGCAATGCAAGAAGAATTTAATGCTCTAATTAAAAACGGGACTTGGGACCTTGTTCCGAGACCGAAATATGCTAATGTTGTCACAGGTCAATGGCTTTTTCGCCATAAATATGATGCAGAAGGCAAGCTAGCTCGTTATAAAGCCCGATGGGTCGCTCGAGGCTACTCTCAACAACCAGGCATCGACTATGCTGAAACATTCTCGCCGGTAGTCAAGCCTGCAACTATTCGAACTGTTCTGTCTCTAGCTTTGGCTCGTTCTTGGCCAATCCATCAGCTTGATGTAAAGAATGCGTTCCTCCATGGCACATTATCTGAGTTAGTATACTGTCAACAACCACACGGCTTTGAGGATCCACGTTGTCCTGACTATGTCTGTAAGCTCCGAAAAGCCTTGTACGGTCTAAAACAAGCTCCGCGTGCATGGTTCCAACGCTTTGCTCAATACCTGCTCCGACTAGGATTCACCAACAGCAAGTCAGACCCATCACTCTTTATTTTCAAAGCAGGATCTCAAGAAGCACATTTATTAGTCTATGTTGATGATATAATCGTCACTGCATCTACAACGGCTTTTCTGTCTGCTATCATAAGAGCTCTGAGTCAGGAGTTTCACATGACTGATTTGGGTGACTTGCACTATTTCTTAGGGGTCTCGGTTTCTACCAACGCCGATGGTCTCCATCTCAGCCAAGAAACTTATGCTCATGAAATTTTGAAGAAAGCTGCCATGTTGGATTGTAATCCATGTCGAACACCAGTAGACACAAATGCCAAACTTGGTCAAGATGCAGGGCTTCCGGTCAGTGATCCAACCTTCTACAGATCCTTAGCTGGGGCTTTACAGTACTTAACATTCACTCGCCCTGATATAAGTTATTCAGTCCAACAATGTTGTCTTTACATGCATGACCCACGTGAGAAACACTTCCAAGCACTTAAGCGGATCCTACGGTATGTCAAAGGTACAACTAGTCTCGGTCTTCAATTATTTCGAACCAATGTTCAGCAACTGACCGCCTACTCCAATGCGGATTGGGCTGGATGTCCGGATTCTAGAAGATCGACTTCAGGTTATTGTCTCTTCCTTGGCAACAACCTTGTATCCTGGTCGTCAAAGAGACAAAGTACTGTTGCTCGATCAAGTGCTGAAGCCGAATATCGGGCCGTAGCCAATGCTTGTGCCGAATCATGTTGGGTTCGAAATCTTTTGCGTGAACTGCATTCTCCAGTTGACAAAGCGACCCTGATTTTTTGTGATAACGTCACCACTGTTTATCTCTCTCACAACCCGGTTCAACATCAACGCACAAAACACGTAGAGATCGACCTCCATTTTGTCCGTGATCTTGTTGCTATGGGTGCTGTTCGAGTTCTTCATGTGCCTTCAACTCAACAATTTGCTGATGTTTTCACAAAAGGATTGCCTACAACAGTGTTTCAAGACTTCCGTTCCAGTCTTAGCGTTCGGAAACCTACCGCTACAACTGCGGGGGGATGTTAGTCAACCCATATTCCGCTATATTGTATTGTGTATCTTGTTAGTTGAGATATTATTGTAGTCTGTTGACAACTCTCTTGTAACACTATATATACTTTGAGATCAATACAAGGCAATCCCACGAGGGTTTTCTCTACTTTCACCGCCGTCCTACATTAATCTCTCGTCGATCTTCCATTAATGGTTCATGTTTTATGTATGTACGTACTTAATTAAGAAACATTTAATTATTTTATTCGAATTTTTGGGTTCAGGACTGGAAGTTCTCTTGACGTTAAGCTCAAAGTGCGTGATTATGAAGTTGATCAGTATGGAGTGGTGAACAATGCTGTTTATTCAAGCTATTGTCAACATGGTCTGTGTTTTTTTTTACTATGTCAAATATATCATGGCCGAGTCTGTTTTTTTTTTTGAAAGATTTGTTGTTTTTATTTTTTTAGAGGTTTCAATATTTTTTTCAACCGGTTTAATTTTAGCTTTCAAAATAAGAAAGTTTATCTTATACCATTAGGACATAATTAATTTAGAAAGATCGGGTAAAAATGGCCTGCAATTTGTACTTCTATATAAGGTAGAATGCATGATAGACTTGATAGTACAATACAAACTTCTCCAATTTATTTATGTATTTACGGACCATTTGTCAATATACCTTGTGACAAATGGTCTGTAGAACGGTTATCTTTTCCATTATTTTTCATAAAATTAATAAATAAATATTGTATGGTACGGAGTTATTATATCGATGATATGAATACTTAATATTGTAATCATGCTTCAAGTACAAAATTACTACTTTTTATATCAACTGAAATAACACATACTTGATAATTTGTACGTAAATGCAGCACATCGTGAACTATTAGAGAGTATTGGTGTGGATGTTGACGATGTTGTTCGTTCAGGAGAAGCTTTTGCACTTTCTGAGATGTCCCTTAAATTCCTTGCACCTCTCAGGGTAAGTATATTGGATTAATTAATTAATTATATTATCTTTCACCCTTTAATCTATCCATTAATATATCAAGATTGTATTTTTTACACCCTAATGTTAGAATTATGATTATAATTTTAGCTTCTTTTTCCATTGAATGATTAAAGATGGTTAGTTTTGTAAATTTTATAATTTTCCTGGATGATAAATTCAAATTTCGGCCGTAATAATTATTTGTTCTCTTAGTGTGCTAAAATTAACTCTAGTTTAATGGGTATTAGTCTTGGAGGCTTTAATGTTGAAATGTTTGTTACAAATGGTCTCAGGGTGGAGACAAGTTTGTGGATCGAGTAGCGGTGACCGACTCCTCGGCTGCTCGCTTTCGTTTCGAACATCGTATCTACAAGCTGCCCAATCTAGAGGTTTGCTACACATACACACAAATAACAAAACTTGCATCTAATTAGTCGGTCCATCTAATTAGTTAATTAACTAATTCGGTATCTTCTTGGCAGCCCATACTTGAAGCCAAGGCCACTGTAGTTTGGCTCGATGACAACTACAAACCTGTGCGCATACCACCGCAAATACTGTCCAAGTTGGTTCAACAACGCCTTAAATTGCTTCAACCATCCTCCTCCTCGTCTCTTATTACCGATGTGCCATCTCAATAATCAGTGTGGAAACATCAATCAAGTTGTTAAAAGAATGTATTTTTGTACAATAAAAATAGATGAGAGGCTTTCATGATAGTACCACATGGCCTTCTTATCCTTCTAAGGTAGTTTGTTGTGAAAAGTCTCTTTATGGACTTAATCAAGCCATGAGACAATAGTTTCAAAGGCTTACCTCTTCCTTGTTGTCTCTTAATTTTCAACCATGCATTTTTTTCATGTACACATTTAGGGTTTGTGAAGCTTTGTCGTGTAAGCATATAACCATACAAATGACCCGTGAAAGAACCCTAAAGAAATGGACTTTTCTCTCTCGCCCCCTTTCCCCATAACCTTCATGGATGAACAGTACCCCCATGTGCAAAAGTGTTGCTCGAAATTTCGAAAGCTCTTGAACATCGGTGTGGTCTTCTGCTTCCTTCTCACCTATAGCCCCAAAAATGGCATGTCTTCTGCGGTGCCTGCCGCTGCGTGGGACGAGCGTCCCAAAATCCCGAAAACCAAGCGAGCCCCCATAGGAGGCTATGACGATGCGGCGTCTAAGATCGGAGCTACCCGGTGCAGGCTTTGGGGAGTGTCCTGTCTCCATCCCGCTACTTGTAAGAGGAGGCGTAAAAGAAGGCTTGACTAACAAATCAAAGAGGTAAGACCCAATTGGAGCCTAGGTCTGATATCTCTGGCGCACGGTGCTTTACTGTTCAGCGGAAACAATTTGGGGGTGTTTGACCGTCTCCATACATGGCGGTCTTCCCGGGCTTACCCAAGCGAGAAAGAAAATTGGGTGGAGGAGCTTTCTCCACTCTGGAAAACCAAGGGGGAATTTCGAGCTCCGCGTCTGCACAGGTCGTCTCTATCCTTATCTCCTATTACTGATTTAAAATTGATCAAAGATGTCCTTGTGTGTGTGTGGTTTGTCTATAAATTGGCCTCTAAGTCTGAACAAATTTTCACACAAACCTCCTCATACTACATCCTCCTCTCATTTCCTGAATGCCTTCCTAGCTACCTTAACCACACTAATAACAAAAACCTAAAGTTCGATTGCCCACTAGAAACCCTCTTGTTGAAAATGGAGAAAGATCAGAGATCTTTTAAGAAAGTGTTATGCTCTGAAGGTCAATCCTCTAAAGACAAGGCTGATGAAGCCATTACTAAAGAAAATGCTGAGCCCATGCATACCAAGGTCAAAGAGACCTTCAAGGGTAATGCACCAAAGATGGCCAATGAGGCTGGTCCCTCAGGGCATAAGAAAGACAAAGGGAAGGGGAAGGCTAAGATTGATATGGTAGCTTTCCTTGACAAACTGTCAGGGGTCAAAGAAAACATTTTACAACTTAAGGAAACGTCTTTGTATGCTTTTGTGTTGGGTGATCCAATAGAAGTTGCTAGATTGAGAACTAAGCTAAGAAATGACTGGAAACTAAGAGGGGAGTTTTATGTGCTTGTGAGAACCCATGGGTGGTTTGAACTCAGGTTTGCAAATCCCTTAGAGAAAGAGAAAGTTTGGGAGGGGTGCCCATATCATGTATTTGGTCAGTTAATGATTTTAAAACCGTGGAGGTCTAACTTTGATATCTCTGTGGAATCAATCACTCTTGTTGATGTGTGGGTTAGGATCCCTAGACTACCAGTGGAGTACCTTAGCTTTGAAGTGTTAAGCACCATTATGGAATGGAACAATATGGGCAAGGTTATTAAGCTTGATGCATACACAGAGAAGTTGCAAAGGCTTAGGTATGCAAGGTTGTGTGTCAATGTGGATTTATCCACCATTGACTCTACAACTATAAGTGTGCCAGATGAAAATGCCATGGAGCATGAGTACAAAGTCTGGTTTGAAGACTTCCATAAGGGGTGTGGAAATTGTGGGGATCTCTCTCACACTTCTCAAAACTGTCCACTAAGTGAGGTGAGAAACCAAGCTGTCACCATAACACTCCCAAAGCCCTCTTCTTCCAAAACTGCCGATATGAAAGCCAATAAATCTCATGGTCCCACCGATGAGGCCAAATGGGAGTATGTGGGTAAGACCACACCCCCTGTTGAAGAAAAGGGGAAAGCCCCCATGTATGCTCCAGAACCCTCGCTTAAAAGTGGAATTCAAGTCATTTACAAAACTGAATCTTCTTCATCTGAGTCCAAGGGATCAAAGCAGTCAGACTGTTCAACTTTTCCTTCGGTGGAAATGAACAGGAATGAAAAAGAGGTGGAGTCTGCTGTTGGAGCTAATGAGGAACATGGTAAAGACCCTAAGGTTTCCAACCTGCTTGATGAGAAAAAGGTCTATGAGCATGAGCCAAACCCCCAAGACGACCCAGCAAAGCAGGACAAGGTGGAAGAGGAAGATGCCTTGGAGATGGTGAGTGATTTCTTGATGAACGAGGAGGGACATGAGGAGGAATTCACCCAAGAAGAGCTCCAAGCATACATTGAGGCGGAGCTGGGAGCTACTAATCCTGTAGAGGACTCCCAGCAACTTGAATCTTTCCACTCACTCTCTAACACCAACTCAGTGGTGGTGAGGATGGAGAATATGGAAGTTACGAAACCTCAAGCCTCCAATTCTGGTTCCAGCAAGTGCAAAGGAAGTCCAGGGGGATCCGAATCAGTGACATCTGCTCTGAGGGGTGGTGAAAACAAAAAAATGAAAAATTAATGATGATGGAAGTTCTTAAAATTAGTAGGTATCTACAGCCTGTAGCTGGCTACTCTTATGCTTATTTATCTTGTCTAGTTATCTATGTGTGTGTTAATTCCTGGTGTCGTTTAGATCATCTTTTGGCTATATGTTATGAAGGAGGGGGGATGGTTTTTGTAGTGATGAAAACACCACCTTGTGTTGCATGTTTGGGTCGTCTTTTCATGACGAGATGTGTAATATCTATGAGAAGTCAGCGTTGTATGCGCATATGTAAGCTGCAGTTGTGTAATATAAGTATGCTAATTATCTACTACTTCAGTCCAGACAAGATGATATTAGTGTTTAAGTGCATTATACTCATATATCTTATAGAATGCTGTAACTATACAAAGAAAGTTCTCATGACTAGTAGTGGCAAATGCATTAATGGGGTGGGTTATGATGCAGTGCTGAATGTAAGGATCCAAATTATGTGCAATGCTAATTTGGAATGCTATTTTGTGATGCATATTATGTGTAACAATTGTACTGAAATGTTGCAATGCTATTTTGGTATGGTTAGTTGTAAGAGTAATTTTATTTTCTATGGACTGTATGGTTGGTTTGAACGGCAATACTACAATTCTAGAATCACTACCAATATTGATACATATTGCTGTCATGTTTTGCAAAGCAGATTATGCTATACAGCTGAGGACAGGAGCATTTGTACTTGGCGAACATATAAGGGTGAGATGGAAGTTCATCAATGCTGCCCAAAACAAATCAGGGGCAATCAGGAATTTTTGTGTGGATCATTGATCTTGTGTGACAACGCATGGGCAAGATATATTAATGATAATGCTAATAAGGCTGTTATTCATAGGAAAACTTTTAAGCAGCAGTTTTGGCCATGCCGGGAATGTCGATTGACTAATCCGAATGTAGAGGTTTGTGTACACCGGTGGTAAAGGACGTTTTGTCAATTTCTTTTTTGTGAAATATGTAGCCATTATGTACAGAAAGCAAGTTATCATGTCATGTATACAAGAAATATAACATCTGCACATTCTGAAAGAAGAAAGTTGGGCCCATTTGTACAGGTTATTGCTAAAAGTAAACAATTAATTTGTATACCAACTGGAGTTCATTGGCTGAGGTTAAGTGCTCAAAATTATCTTTTGATCAAAGATTGCTGGATGATTCATTATAGTTCCCTGTCAAGAAAAACTTATGAACAAGTGGGTAAAAAACAAGTGTCGAAACAAGTAGGAAAAAAGCGTGCCATAATAGGCAAATCTTGTAGTCAACTCAAGGGAGTTGTTGGCCACCCCTATAAAATAAGTTATAAATGAAAGTAGCCCTATGGAATAGCAGAGGTATAGGTAGAAAATCGTTCTGGCCTGAGATTGATTCGTTTTGTAAAATTGAACAAATCCAAATTATGGCGGTGGTGGAAACAAAAACGGAGAACCTGCCAAGCGATCAAGTGTGGAGACGCGCAGGTTTTGACAATTTAATATGGTCCCCGGCCGATGGAAGGGCCGGAGGTATATGTGTAATGTGGAAAGAACACCAATTTAGAAGTGAACAAGTTGAAATTCTAGTCCATAGACCGAGATATATTATTATGAAACACATCAATTTCCTCACCGGATGGGTAAGTGCGGTATGCTTTGTGTATGCCCCGCCGAATGAGTCTCAGAAAGACAGTTTCTGGGAAGACTTTACCAGCTGTGTTCGTGCAATTGACATCCCAATGATTATCCTAGGAGAACTCAATGAAATCCAAGATGCAAGTGATAAAAGAGGTGGGTGTACACCGACGAATAGTAGATTCGAACGGCTTCGAAAATTCAAAGACACTTGTGATCTACGCGATATTCCTACCGCAGGGAATAGATTTACATGGAGAAAGAACAAAACAGAAATTGATAACATCTATGAAAAGTTGGATCGAGTATTTGCTAGTGACACTATTCTGCAACGGTTCCCGGGAATCCGAACCCATAACCATGCATTCACATCGTCTGACCACTGTAAAATATCGGTTGATATTACGAATGGTGAGTCTTGTAAGGCTGCGCCATTCAAAATGGAAAAGATGTGGCTAATGAGGAAGGATTTTAGGAATGTGGTCAAGCAAGCCTGGAGAGCCAACTTTCAAGGATTCTTTATGTTCCAACTCATGAAGAAAACTCAATTGCTTAAAGCACACACAAAACAATGGAGAAGGAAAACGTTTGGGAACACTTTTGAACAATTGCGAGAAATTGAGGATACATTATTCGAACTACAAAAAAAGATTGTTGACTCCCCGCAACCAGCACTCGTTCAAAAACAGCTCCGATTTTTGAGGAAAAAGGAATGCATATTGCAATACCACCAAGCATACTGGAAACAAAGAGCCAAAACAAAACATATTAAATTGACTGACTCGAACTCAGGATACTTCCACAAAATAGCAACAGGGAGGCAAAATTATAAAACTATAAGAACAATTGCACTAAGTGACGGCACCCAGGTTATGGGAGAAGAAAACATTTGTCGAGAAATCAGAAATGACTTCTGTAGGCGGTACAAAAAAGAACAAATTAACTGTAATGTATTAGAGGAATACCTAATGCTCATAGACAAAGAAATAACAGATGAAGAGAATAGTAGCCTAACAAGGCCGGTAACGAACGATGAAATAAAGAGTGCAGTGTTCCAAATTGGTTCAGACAAATCGCTTGGGCCAGATGGCATGACATCAGAGTTCTATAAAAAATATTGGGATATTGTAGGTCTTATAGTACTAAAGGCTGTTAAAGGTTTTTTCCACGCTGGAAGAATTTTAAAGCAAACTAATCATACGTTCATTTCGCTATTACCAAAGAATGACAACCCAGTAACGACGAACCATTATAGACCTATTAGTCTATGCACAACAACTTATAAAGTAATAGCTAAGATTTTAACGGAGAGACTAAAGAGAGTCATGCCTAAAATTATCCATCCGTTTCAAGGGGCTTTCGTTGCAGGTAGGGCAATACACGATAACGTCCTTATAGCACATGAAGTCTTTCATTCCTTTAAAGGAAGTCAGGCCAAAGAAGGGTGGATGGCGGTAAAATTGGATATGGAAAAAGCATATGACAGGGTTGACTGGGAATTCCTCTTCCGTATTCTCCATCAATTTGGGTTTGACGATAAATTCGTAGGATGGATTCGGGAGTGTGTATGTACCGTATCGTTTTCAGTGTTGGTCAATAGTGGTCCTACTATGCCGTTCGCGCCGGAAAGAGGAATTAGACAAGGGGACCCGTTATCGCCCTACTTATTTGTACTCGGTGCAGAAATCCTTGCAGGAAGCTCCAGAAGGCTAGTGAAGGCCCAAAGCCAGTAATAGGATTTCCGATAGCCAGAGGAGGTAGGAGAATACCGTTTCTCGCATTTGCAGATGATATAATAATATTTGCGAAAGGAAACCAGAACGCATGTAACCAGATGAAAAAGATTATTGAAGAATATTGTGCAGCAACTGGACAAAAGGTTAACTATCACAAATCAGCTTTTCACACCTCTAAGAAAGTGACTAACCAACAGAAGCAAAGTATCAAACAAACGCTAAGGATAAGTACGATGGAAAATCTAGAAAAATACCTAGGATGTCCGATCATCAAAGGTAAAGTGAATAAAGAAACCTTTCAGGACATAATTGGAAATGGCCAGCGTCAACTAGGGAAATGGAAAGCTAATACGTTATCTCAAGAGGGAAGAGCAGTGCTAATCAGGTCGAATCTGTCCTCAAAACCGAACTATTTAATGCAAAGTTTCATGTTGCCAAAGCATGTGTGTGAAGAAATCGATTCCGTTAATAGAACGTTCTTTTGGAATAAAGATAAACAACACAAGCCGCTTATCGGGTGGGACCGAATTTGCAAACCAAAGGCAAATGGGGGTCTAGGTATTAGAAAAGCAGAAGATATGAACAAGGCGCTCCAAATGAAACTTATGTGGAAAATTCTTACTGAGCAAGACAATGTATGGGTTCAAGTGGTTAATGAAAAATACTTAAGGGGAAGATCGCTCTCGGAATACAAAATAAAGGCAAATAGTTCATGGCAATGGAAACAGTTGATAAAATTGAAGCCAGCATTTGAGAAAGGGTTGAGATGGCAAATAGGAAATGGACGGGAGGTTCACTTTTGGAAGGATAGATGGGCCACGAAGGAACCACTTATAGAGTGGGCAACAACAAATGATGTGAGATTGACAACTAAAGTTGAGTATTTCATTTCCTCGGATAAAAGATGGAAAATAGAGGAACTGCAGCAAGTGATATCTAGAGATGTAATAGAAGAGATTTTAAGAATTCCCATCCCCGAAAATGACATCAATGACAAACTAATCTGGGCCCCAAGCAAAAATGGATGGTATTCCACGGAATCAACAATAAGTCTAATTACCAAAGAAGAAAACATGTCTCTGAACCCAAATACATGGATATGGAAGCTGGATACATACCCAAAAGTAAAGAATTTCTTATAGAAAATCGACATGAATGGGTTGCCCACTAAACAAAGACTTATTGATGAAACATGTTGACGTGCCTCAAGGATGCCTCATGTGCAATGCTACACACGAGGACTCGGTCCATCTGATGCTTAAGTGCCCCCATACTCTCGCAATAGTAAAGTGTATCAATGATAAAACAGAACGAGTAATTAGAGAAATTGACGCAAATCAAATGAACCCGCGGAATGTTTTATCCATGTTGAATAGTAAGTTAAGGAAGAACTTACTGAACTAGTAGTGACATGGTGGGGAATCTGGTATCAGAGAAATAAGGTACTATTTCAGCAAGCTCCTAGTGACATCAGCATGTATGTCCGCAATCAATTAGTGCAATGGAAACAGGCGAAAGACTGGCATGATGATGAAGAAAAGAGTCTAAATAAGCAAGTTCGCCCTACAAGTAGAAAGCGAAATAAATTGCAAACTTGGAAGAAGCCGGCCAAAGGAAGTATAAAATTAAACTTTGATGGATCTAAGCTTTGTAATGGTAATACGTCCGGAGGTTCAATAATAAGGGATGATGATGGAAAACCAATTGATGGAGCTGTCAGAACATATGGAAAAGTCTCGGTTTTAATGGCAGAAACATTGGCATTATGGGATGGCATAAGAAAAATAAAGCAGATGAATAGTACAAAGCTAGAGATAGAAGGGGATAACACAACAATTATTAAAGCGTTAATGGGGAGATTCGCTGCCCATGGGAAATTGAAAGAATTATTGCCGACATTCTCGTGTCCCTTCGAGGGTTCGAGTCAGTCCGCTTTTTTCATGGGAGTAGACAGTGTAACTTTATGGCTGATAAAATTGCTGTTTTGGGCCACAGTCTCTCATGGGAATCTATTTGGAACCATCACGAGCTCTTAGCTCTCATCCGAAAGGATGCTCTAGGTATCCCGCCGTAAGGCGGGGCCTAATTATCACCGTTTCAAAAAAAAAAAATATAACCATACAAATAATAAATTCCGGTACGGTTTATTCTAGATCTTGGGTCTATATTTTTGGATGGATTCTACTCGGGCGCAAACAGACAAGTGGTTGGGGGTTTGTTTAGCAATATATACCCCTCACTAATTAAGATGTGGGCCTTTACATGTTGAAAAAGATACAAACATTATAGTATTATGCCTTTACTTATTGAAGAAGTTACACAAATTATAATATTAAGTCTTTACTTATTGAAAAGGGTAAAAAAAAAAATGAATTACAATGCTACAATAATTACTAGCTAGTTGCATCCGTGGCTTGTGAGGAAGCTAAGTGTTAGTACACCAAAGTTCGCAGGTGTACAAGTCTGAGCTCCTTCTTCAATAAAGGTTGAACGACGTAGTCATTCAACCTTTATTATCCATTCCACGTTAATATTCTATTTATTATATATCCAAAGATCTAATTACAATAAAAGTAGTATTGTTTTCTCCCGTAAAGTCCCTCAAGCTGATCGCGATGCAATGGGGTGGTTCCTCAATATGGCAACGACGGATGAATTTGAATCCTATTTGGGTATTCCGCGCGTATTCCTACTTGATGTATGATGTGGAGAGTTAAGCAAAGACAAAAGACAAGTTGTCGGTGGAGGAAGTGAGTGGGCGCCTAGCTAGGTGGTTGGCAGAGCAAATATCTGTCGGCAGGCAGCGGGTAGAATTACAGTAATTAATTAAGCTTTCTCACTGGGAGTGCAAGCTTGGTGACTCATATTCCTAAATGACTAAATCGGCAAACAAAGTAGCTGAACAATGTTCCTCATTACAACAATTTCATTTGTCTATGCTTTGTATAGAGAAACCCACAACCTCATAATCCAGAGATCACTAAAATGGCGAGGCTTCCTTCCGATCGAAGAACATCCCCGAAGCATCGCCTTTCGGCAGCAACGCGAGCTTAACCGGACTCTCAGCGCCTTCTTCGACCGGTAGAACTCCGGTGTTGAAGTTGATATCCGTCTTCACATAGCCAGGGCAGACGCTATTGATATCGACATCCGGGTACTTCTTCGACGATAATCTAGTGTAAGCAGTCATGGCTGCCTTTGAGACAGTGTAGGGAGCAAGGAACGAAGGCCATCCTTTTGTTTTCAGCTCGCCTGTCTTCAAATCTTGGAGGAATTCATTGAGGATCTCGTCGATCTTCTCTTCTGTAAGGCTCTCGGCGTCGTCTAGGATCCCTCTGACCCGCTCATTTGGTATGTTCTACAATATATAGAGTCCATTCATCATACACAATCTCTGTTAAAAGGAGAATACCAAAAAATATCAAGGAACAATTGACTACAAATAAAAACATCAATCCTGGGTTTGAGTCCTACTGGTTGTATTTGATTTTAGAGTCGCTAGAAAGCCTTTGTCCACAATTAATCCCGGGTTTGAGTCCGCTTACACGAGTGGACAACCCGAACTCTTGGATGTCGTATTAACCCTGATCACACCAAATGACCAATGACACTAAAAATGCTAACTCCCACCATGTGGAAACCTTTTCCACTGTCAAAGCCATTTCAATACATCATGTATATAAAATGTTAACATAACAACATGTGTCTATACTTGACACATTTGAGCAACTTCTCACGTACCTTGAGCTTCCCTGCTGCCGACGAAACGTTCACAATATGAGCCGAATCGGAGAGGTGAAGCAACGGGAGGAATGCTTCGGTGAGTCTCTTGGCGCCGTAATAGTTGGTGTTCAAACATTGTGCGGCCATGTCGTAGTCCTCCGTAACGAACTCGGCAAAATTGATCTGCTCTCTTCTTCCTCCGGACTGAATTAACAATAACCAAAGTTTGGTTTGGTTTGGAATGTTAGAAAAACAGGTCATTCTCATTACTATCAGTTTTTTTTGTTGCTAATTTGCCTCCGAAGCACGTACTTAATTAGTTTGCTAAATTGTATTTAAACATGTTTGATAGGAATAATACCTTGGTAATGGCATCGACATAAGCTTCATGATCTACATGGCTTCCAGTTACTCCGGCATTATTCACCTGAATATGATATGAATCCCAATAGATACGGTGAAATTCCCAATTCCCAATTATATATTGTAGCAGCAAAATTTATCAATACCACATTTTGATTTATGGACTTGCCCTTTCACATGGAGATTGAAACATGAAGAAGACCATATCTGTAATTAATGATTGATCAACCAAGGGATCGTTTGGTTTTCGACCACAGAAACGAAAACGACCCCTTAGTTCCTAATACAGGCCAGGTTCGTTTCCATTCCGTTTCCGTTTCTGTTGTTGGAAATCAAACGGACCCTTGAATCAGTAGCTTACCAAGATATCAAGCTTTCCGAACTTGGATTTGATGAATTGGGCAAGAGATTCAACGCTAGAAGGATCAGTCACGTCCAATTGATGATATATGAGGAGATCTGAAAGAGAGGTGTCTTGATTCTTGAGCTTTTCGACGGCCTGAATTCCTCTGTTTTCATCTCTTGAAGTTAAGATCACAAATACTCGTTTGGAGGCCAATTGCCTGCAAATTTCGAGCCCAATTCCCTTGTTTGCCCCTGTCACCACTGCGTATCTACACGCCCACCACCCAACCAGAATCATCAGCCACCAGCAGATCAAAGGGCAAAATCGGTACAAAACTTGATAATTGGGGTTCGTTTTTCAGATTTCATAGAGAGGTGAGATGGGTACCTGGATGTGGAGAGGAAGGTAGCAGAATCAGCCATTGGAGATAGATCGAAGCTGCTGCTAACTATTAGTTGTTTTTCTTTTTTCTTTTTTGGTAGAAAGCTATTAAGAGTGTTGCATTTTGTGGTGGCCTCGTTAACTTGTCCTGCATGTCAATTATTGTATTTCTACGTACGGCGTGGAAAGGGTAAGATGCTTTGAAATACTCCTAGTTCATTATTATCATTATCATGACGTGTCATGTGTTTGGATCTCACATCCTTCTTAATCTATTAGAGGTTTTGAACCAGATCTCAAAAACCGACCCGAATCCACTAAAAATTTTAGGTTGAAACCCGATTCGAATAATAGCGAGCAAAGGAAAAAACTGAACATTAACTCGAACCCAATTGGGTTGAAACCTGAATCCGACTCGATCGACTCGATTTTTTATATATATGTAGAATAAATAAATTTTTTTAAAAGATTATAGTTTTTTTTATAAGAAAAGAGATTAGGCTAGGCTAGCTAATTACAAAAAGAAAGGCAACATCTTACATTTGGCAATTAGGAATTGATGGGAAAGGAAAGGGGGGTGAAAGATGAGAAAGGAAGAGAAGAGAAAGTGTTGGAAAGTATGATATATATCTTGTGTTTGAATAATTGTGGGTTTTGATGGGAAATTATAAATAAAAATTTCTTTTTCTTTTTTCTTTTGAGAGTGTTTATTTTATTTTCCCATCAAATCTCATCAAATTGGTGGGATTCATTTTCCCATCCTTTCCACTCTAATTTTCCAAGGAAATCCCACTCAATCCTATCAAAGAATTAAAACAAACACTGGAAAATGATTCTCATCATTCCCCTCCTATTAAAATCCCATCAATCTCCACCAACCAAACATACTGTTAGAGCATCCGGTCCCGAAAAACCAGATCATATCAAAGCGGAAAAGTAGAAACACAGCGGAATGAGATCGCCACATGGTCAGCAACAGCATAAGCTTCACGCGGGACATGTGCGATCGCCCAGCTCTGAAACTATCCAAGCAAGCCTTGAATGTCCGTCCGCAACAGTTCCATCTCCCACGGGCAGCTCTGATCTCCCTGCACAGCTCTCACGGCTTGCAAATTGTCACCTTCAATGATCAAGCGCGGAATGCCACGATCAATGGCCTCCAAGATCCCCTGATCGACGAAGCGCATAGGCCTCCGTAAACACCACAAACTGATTCCCGAGGAACCCTCCATCGTGGGAAACAGGTGCTCCAGTTTCATCCATGAAAACAAAACCAAACGAAGCAGCACCATAGGAATTAACAGCACCATCAAAGTTAAGCTTGGTGTAATTAGTGCGAGATTTTGTCCACTTCGACATTCTCCTCTTCTAGTGACATCGTGACTTTTTCTCAGTTTCCGATATGTTGGCTTCTTTCCATTCTACTCTCTGGTTTTTACTAAATTCTTGAACCATTAATGGCGTAATGGAATTTTGGTGTTCTCTTTCAAACGTTAATTTGTTTTTGAAAAATCATATGCTCCACCATATTCCTAAGAGAACCTCGAATTCCTCTCTTGGAGTCTTAGATCTTAAATCTTCAATAAATTATTTTGGGTTTCTGTTATCTGGATTTAGCCTTCCTATTATCTGGGACGTTTTGTTAGTAATGGATTTGTTTAAAGCCTGTGTACCCATTGGGCATTCTAGAAAAAGGTGATAAGTGTCTTCGTTTGTGTTGTTACAAAAAACGCATCCCTGCGGTAATCCTATATGGTTTATAGCAAGTCTAGCTTTGGTAGCTAGGCCATTACGGCATACTTTCCAAAGAAAGTTTTTTTTGTTTTTGTGGTGGTATCTTTAGATTCCAAATCCATTCAAGGTCTTGTGGGGTGTTTCCTTTGTTTTTATGAATCCAGTTTATAGTTGATTGAGTAGAGAACCACCCATTCTTACTTGGTTTCCAATATTGTCTATCTTGTATGTTAGTTTAAGAGATTCCAATATTGTCTATTTGTGTTATCTTGTCTGCCTCTTCTCTTTGGAGATTCCATCTTAACAGGGGGATATTCCGAGTCTTATCATCTTTTATATATGTGCTCACAGTCTCCTTTTGGTTGGGTAACTCAAGAAGATTATCTTTTGGTGTTACTAGCTATGTTCCTGCCCAACAATCTTTCCAAAAGGGAATAGTCGTCTTTCCATCTCCTACTTGCCAAACTAATCCAGACAGAAATTCCTTATGAAGGTTTATGAGTTTGGACCATTGCCAGGATGTATTAGATTATTTTTTATATTTGAAGAAAGTTTTGATTCCTTATGTACTTTTTCTTTACAACTTTCACCCAGATATTTACTGGTTCGGAGACAATTTTCCATAAAAGCTTTAGTTGAAGTGCTTTATTCATATCATCTGCTTTGGTGATTCCCAGACCTCCTTGTTTATGTGGTCGACATATTGAGTTCAGCTTATAATATAAGAGGTTTGTGCCCGTTCTCTTTATTCCAAAAGAACTTTTTGTTGGTCTTATCTAGCTCTTTATGAATTGATTTTTGTTGTTCCTATTAGGGTTGTTCATCGGGTCCGAACTGAACCGAACCGCGGAAAACCGAACCGAACTGAAAACCAAACATCGGAAAGATACGAACCAAAAACCAAACCGAATTACCGCGGTTCGGTTTGGTTCGGTTTCGGTTTTATTCGGTTCGGTTCGGTTTTGAACCAAATAAACCGAATAATCAATATCTGATTTTGTTTTTGTAGAAGGCAAACCTAAATCCAACTAATACCCGAACCAAACATAACCGAACAAAACCGAATATAAAAAAACCGAAGAAAACCGAACAAAAATAAATTGAATTGGGATGCAGTAATTCACACAAGAATCAGTCAAATTACAAATGGAATTCCATCTATTTCCCCTCTTGTTTTTCTACATTCTCTCCGAAGATACACACAAAAGAATCCAAAACAACTAATCAAAGAAAGCCATAAAGAAGAGCAAACCCTAGGACAATGAGCCAAACGAGATGGACGAGCAAGAACGCCTGACCCGAAAAGCGGACCCGAGCCACCGTTACCGACCTTGCAGAATCCGGCCTTGACCACCTTGGTACCCGAACAACGCGCGTCGGAGCACCCGCATCAGTAGGTGACCGCGTCGGCGCCACATACCGGATCTGGTTGGAAACACTTCACGGGGTAAGATCTGGCCTCATCGGAACAGGATCTTGACCACCTTGGTACCTGAACAACGCGTGTCGGAGCACCCGCACCTGTAGGTGACCCCATCGGCGCCACATACCGGATCTAGTCGGAAACACTTCACGGGGCAAGATCCGGCCTCATCGGAACTGGTCATCGACGGCTTGTTTCTGCCGTCGAGATTTAGGGTTTCCGCAGTCGAGGGTCGAGGAGGATGAGGAGTGAGGGTCGCGCCGTCGAGGGTTTGCCGTTTGGGACTTGAGTGGGAGAGAAATTGTATTTCTCTAGGAGAGATGTGAAAAGAAAATCAGATTGGGGATTTGGGGCCATTAGGTTTAATTTGAGTGGGTATTTTCTAATTTTTAATTTTCTTTTCTTTTTTATATAAAATTAGTTCGGTTTTAACCGAACCGAACCGAACCGAAAACCAAACCGATCCAAACCGAAAACCGAACTAACATATAGCATAAACCGAAAACCGAACCGAACAAGCTCGATTCGGTTTGGTTCGGTTTGGTTTTCGGTTTTCTTCGGTTTAACCGAACCAATGAACAACCCTAGTTCCTATTATAAATGAAATAATATTATAAAAATCTATTAAAAACAATATTTTCCTGTTAAATATTAGTATTTAATCATAATATTATTTTAATAAGGAAAAATGACTCAAAATAATCCCAAGTATCAACTTTCAACCAAAAATAATCCCAAGTTTGAAAATCATCACCAATAATACGAACATTACAATATTAACCAAAAATGATTGGGAAGCCTTTTCCGACGAGTTTTTCAATGGAATCGATGCTTCGGGGATCGAAAATTTGACATAACAACTTAACATTTTACACTTGGTTAAAATATTTTTGATTGTCGTACCATCTATTCTATCGAAAAACTCGTCGGGTAGGCTTCCGAATCGTTTTTGGTTAATATTGTAATAGTTCGTATTATTGGTGATGATTTTTAAACTTGGGATTATTTTTGGTTGAAAGTGGATACTTGAGATTATTTTAAGTTATTTAACCTTTTAATAATCACTAAAAATTCAAATTCTTGACGTGTTTGGTTATCCCGAACCTGCACAACAACCTGTCAAGACCCAACCCCATTTGACCTGTATCCCGATTGACCCGAACCTGCACTCAACCCGAACCCAAAAAGACCGAACCCGAATCCACCCAACCCGACCCGTTTGACACCTCTAATATCTATCTATTTACCTATATCCATATCTATACTATATATTAAAGTCGAGCCTATTTGAACCTCCATGTTAATTTTGGTCTCACTTCATATTAAATTAACTATAAATCAATTGTATTTTAACAACTATTTATCTTAAAAAGATGTCTTTATCCAATTATAATATATTAATAATAATATCTATATCCATAATCTATCAAAATACTGCCATATTTTTATACATAATTCAAATAATATTTATCTATACAATCTAGATTTATTCTAATAAGTCTATAAATATTAACAGATCAATGGATTGTAAATTGAAAATCGCATCAAGAAAAGAGAAAAGAAAAAAAAACTAATTAGAAAATTATATTTCAACAGTTATATACCTTTATTAATTTCACAATTAAAAATTTCATATATCATTATTTAATCCATATATATTGATATATCAAAACAATATTAATATTCATAATCTATCCAAAATTTATCTATTTATACAATCTATCAATATCAAATTACCTAAGAAAATATTTAGATTTACCTTAAAAGAATCTATCAAAATAATCTCTATATTTATAATCTATCCAAATAATATCTATCTATACAATATATGAATATCATGCAAATTTAGAAGAAAACTAGATTTACTCTAAACAGAGCTATAAATATTATCGCGGAAATACATTTTGATACCCCTCTGTTTTTGACAATTCTTTTTGGTGTCCTAAGATTTTTTTTCCCCTTTTGGTACCTTGTGGGTCATTTTCCTTTTTGTAACCAAAACACTATATCAACCCATTTTCCATCCCAAAATATTACAATTAATTAACATAAAAAAAACCAATTTAGAAAATAAAAAATGAAAAACAAAAGAACTTGGGCAAAAAAATTGTTCAATAGAAATAGTTTTACCAACCATTAAAGAAACCGAGTGGAATAAGATATATAAGCATATGGATAAATTTGCTCAATAAAATTTACATTTAAAATTCAATAAAAATCAAGTGGAATAAAATCCTTAATTTTATCTAAATTTTAACCAGAAAGATATACTTTTTTGGAAGAAAAATGGGTTTAGATATAGTGTTGGTTATGTAAAGGAAAATGTATAAGCCACAGGGACATCAAAAAGAAAAACCTTTTTCTTAGGACACCAAAAACAATTGTCCAAAAACAGAGGGGTACCATGAACTTCCCATATTATCCCTTGAATGAATTAATCTACATGTAATATAAATTTCTGTCACGGTGAGAAAATATAACTTTATTCATTTATCTATAAAAATATGATTTTAGGTTATACGGTAAAATTGTATATTTAAAAAATAGTTTATATATTTATCTCCTTGATATATATGATTTCATATTTTAGGGTTATTTATAAGACAAATCAAGTATTGATATTAGCAAAAATTTATACATCAGAAAATATATTGCTATCAAATCAAGAAATTATATATATATATAATCAATATTATAAATTAGAAATTTATAAGTTAGACAAATCAAGAAACATAAACTAAATATAAAGATAATATAATGGTGTACCTTTTTTTTTTGAGCTGTAATGGTGTACCTTATCAGTTATATAATGTGTTATAAATAATTTTAATTTGAAAATATAGTCGGACATGGTATGAAATGCCAAGCTTGTCCATTATACCGATCATTTTCGAGTATTACTTTGATTTTGATCCCACCACATATTGAAATAATTAATATTGATTTATATTGTTCTAATTAATCCGATGAATTTTTTTATTATATATTTATGTAAAAGATATTTTATATTTTGAATTTTGGTAAGATATTTTATTCTTTTCGGGTATCACTTATCCATCTAATTGCATTTTTATACTATTTATGTAAGAAGTAATTTTTAAATATTGAATTTAAAATAGTTTTTAAAAATGAAAGCACTTCTTTTAAAATCAAATTGTTCTTTTTATCTTTGATATTAAATCAATTTAAATGTCTTACATTTTACTTAACATATATATTATCATTTTCATAATAACTTAGCTTTTATTTTTCATAATAAAACATCTCTTATTTAATATAATTATTTATTTCAATACATAAAATGCATTAGAATCACATTAGGCCCATTTTGTATTTTTAAAGTTTTATATTATATTTTAATTTTTTTATTAAACAACAATTCTTATAATTATATCTCATATTAATATATTATAACATTGAATAAAATATAAGATCAAAGCAAAAAATAATACCAATTTATAGTAAAAATATTTTCAAAATGCATGTCATAGTTATGCATGGCATGACAGGATACAACTAGTTTACTTTAAAACCTAAAGAAGTAAAAGGACAGTTTCAAGATTTTCGGATCTCATCGTAACCATGATGATTCTTAGTCCAAAACACTCTCATTCTCATAAATCTACGTTCAAAACACTCCCATTTTAAAGATCTTATCATAACGCCTATGCTTTTTGCACACTGATTTTTATCTTTTTACACCACACCATTTAACGGCGACGCCATCCAATGGCGTTTAATAATAAAATCAATAAAGTTAAAATTAAAATTTTGTTGTGGTGAGACTAGACACCGTTAAAAGGCGTCACACACTTTGGCATCACACACTTTACTCATCAATAAAATCAAAGGCATCACACATACTCTTAACTTAAAAATATATTTTTAATATAATCCTAATACTTCAATAAGTTCAGACCACCCTTGTTGCAATTAACCACCCTTTATATTTTTTTCTACACTTAATCATCCCTTATTTGTAAATATGTGCATTTAACCACCCATTTTGATGAAAAACGGTATTTTCTTCATCAAGTAAAGTAAATTACGTTTTTACCCTTTTTTTTAATTTTATTTACAATAAATAAAAGAATTTAGGAATAAATTGAACTTGGAATGTCATCGTATTGGATTTAAGCCTACATATCAAACTTTTGAATCTCGAGTCGTCGTCTATCAACTTAGACACGATAGACTCCACGGGATGCTCAAAGTCGCTAGAATCAGAAACAAAACTCATGGTCTTTGCATCGGCGAAGTCGTAGTTCTTCTTCAACATTGGATAGATGAAAGGAATTATTATGGAGGAAAGTAGGAAAGGGTTGCAAAAATCGGCAGATTAGAACTTGAAACTGCCAATTATGGTTATTTATTTATTTATTTATCGTAAAAAAAAAATAAAAAGAAAGGAAGAAACGTAATTTACTTTACTTAACGAATAAATGACGTTTTTCGTTAAAATGGGTGGTTATATGCACATAATTATAAATAAGGGGTGGTTAAGTGTAGAAAAAAATATAAAGGGTGGTTAATTGTAACAAACGTAAAATAAAGGGTGGTTAAATGCAATTTCCCCTTACTTTAGTCGGCAATTACTCACTTTGGCTTTTAAATGTGTCCCAAGTTCAAATCATATCACTTGCACTTCTTAATTTCAAAAACATATGCAGCTATCGAGATTTGATCCATTAATCTCAAGTATGTACAAGGAAAAATATTTACCAATTGTGCTAATGGGGTGTTGTGATATTTAATGTCCTATAAAAAATATACATAGAAAGACTACGACGCCGTTGATCGGGACGCCGTTGAGAGGCGTCGGTGGACGCGGTCGGACGGCGTCGTGGCCCGCCGTTGAGAGGCATCGGCTAACATTATTTCGTAATTTCTTATGTTAATTTATTATTATTATATTTGACGCCTTTTGAAAGCGACGCCTTATAATGACGTGGTGCAAAAAGTCATTTTTGTCGTGTGAAAAAAGTCGTTGGCTATCATAACCATGATGATTCTACATCCAAAACATTCTCATTCTCACAAATCTATGCCCATTCATATTGTAACCACTTCTTTTGAGATATTTGCTTCCATGTTTGTTGGGATTCAGTTGTGCTTCTTACGTAGAGAATTGGGTAGGGCTGAGCACCGGTCCAAAACCGGACCGGACCGGACCGGACCGGAGACCGGATTCCCTAAAATATATGGACCGGGGACCGGATCGGAAAACTCCGGTCCGGTCCGGTCCCGGTCCCGGTCCGGTCCGGTTTTGGACCGGATTTTTATTTTTATTTAAAAAAAATATTATTTGAATTAAAAATTAATTTTTTATTGAAAAAATTATAATTTATTTAGAGAAATTATATATAAATTATGAAAAATATAATATTATTAAGTATATAATATAAATGTCAAACTTAAATATTAAAAATAAACTATAAAAACATTAAAATTAATATATTTTTTATTTAAATTTAATTTTCATTTAATTTTTATAAATATCCGGTCCGGACCGGACCGGACCGGAACCGGACCGGGACCGGACCGGGGACCGGATATCTAAAGTTCATGGACCGGGGACCGGACCGGAAGTGCCTCGGTCCGGTCCCGGTCGGTACCGGTCCGGTCCAAAAATCCGGTCCGGACCGGATTTTGCTCAGCCCTAGAATTGGGAGGAAAATAAACCAATTTGTATATGAGTTATTTCTCCCATTATTAATTAGTTTTAGGATAGAAGTTTATGAACTTCTAATTTGGACTTGACAATTAGATTTGTCATCCCTCTTAACAATGCTCACTATAATGAAGTTGAGATCTTTTCTCTCGTGCTTCTCGATTTGATCTTGGTATGCTTCTAGGATTCATCGATTTGATCTTGCATATGCTTCTAGGATTCATTTTGTATTTGAAGTTGAGCTTCTTTTTTTGGTCGAAGGAGAGGCGGCACTCTCCGGTTCCTCAATGGAGCATTATATTAAATATTTAAAAAAGGCTTTGTAGTACTCAAGCAGGGGATAACCCGACCTCTTACATCATCAGAAAGCAAAATAGAGATCCCTTCCGGCGGGGCAAACAATACATCAAAACCGACATAAAAGGAAAAACCTAAGGATGCAAGGCGATCAACGACCGTATTATTTGTCTCGCGAAAGACATGACTGAATTGGAGACACCAATCCCTACTAATAAAGCCATGGCATCGTTTAACCAAGTTATACAAAGGATGCAAAGTGCTTAAATTAGAGCTAATTAAATCAATTGGAACCTTGGAGTCAGGCTCGACGATCGCCTTCTTGAAACCCCTCTCCCATGCATGGTCCAGACCCCATAAATCACAATGGCCCAAATCTGGAACGTGAAGCCCCCAACATATCCGGACTAAGTGGTGATCAAATTCAAACCTTACGTGACTTTCTAAACAATCAAAAATCTGGAAACCAAGAACATATGAGTGGTAAGACTTTTCGTAACATGTGAATTAATGATTCCGGCGCAACTAACCACATGACAGGTAACCGAGAACGCTTTAGTTCTCTTCAACACATTTCCGGAGTCAACATCGGTCTTCCCGACGACGAGCAAGTGGTCGCCTCTATGAAAGGCGTGGTCATCCTAGATCAATGTGTTAGTTTGCATAATGTTTTATTTGTACCCCAATTAAAATGTGAATTAATTTCCATTACTCAATTACTGGATGAAGGCAATTTTCACATACAAATAACTCCTAACTTGTGTGTTATACAAGACCTATCTTCGAAGACACTGATTGGTGTGGGTAAAAGACGAGGCGGACTCTACTATTTCCTACCGATGTCTCAAGCAAAAGTGATGCAAGTTGGGGCTAAGTTGACGTCTCATTTGTTGCACCAACGCATGGGACATCCTTCGTGGGAAGTTCACAAGCTACTATCAAAAGCTTTTGGTAATCCTAGTATCGAACAACTAAATAAAGCATGTGACGTGTATCAACGTGCTAAACATTCTCGTACTCGGTTTTCTTTAAGTGACAATACTGCAAACAATTGTTTTGATTTAATCCATTGTGATTTATGCGGTCCGTATAGGACTGCGTCGTCTTGTGGAGCGCATTAACTTGTAACCATTGTGGATGATTTTAGTCGTGCCGTATAGATTTATTTACTCTGCGACAAGAAATCCGTTATGCATAATTTGCTTCAATTTTTTGCCTATGTTAAACGACAATTTGGAAGACAAATCAAAGTCTTCCGAAGCGACAATGGCACGGAATTTACATGTATGAGATCTTATTTCTTAGACAATAGAATTGTTTTTCAAACATCATGTGCAAGAACTCCCCAACAAAATGGAAGAGTCGAGCGGAAACACCACCATATACTTAACGGCTGGCTAGCTAATTAATCGTACTCCCTCCCGAGTGCTCCATGGCAAAACGCCATATGAAGTCGTACATGGCGTTGCACCCAACTATGAACTCTTACGAGTATTTGGCTCCTTGTGCTACGCTCATATTCAAACCCGTGGTGACAAATTTTCTGATCGAAGTCAACGTTGCGTGTTTGTCGGTTACCCCGTTGGTAAGAAAGCTTGGCTTTTATATAATTTTGATTCTCATGCTTTTCTCACGTCTAGGGATGTTGTTTTTTTAGCAAGAGTTCCCATATGCTACTGTTGTGACCAAGGAAGCTCCATACACATATCAATTTCCATAAGCTTCTGGTGATGATGAAATTTTTCAATATTTTTCATCCCCACATAACAGGTAGCCCCAAGATAATGTTGCTCCTTCAGATCCAAGCTCGGGTAACTCGAGGTCATTACTGACCCAATGGCTTCTCATCCCATCGAACCATCGACCTCACTCCTCACTGAACCACTTGTTGCACCACCTGTGGTCCCACTAGCCGATCAAGCTACTGATGTGGCCATCGCATTTGAAAACCACCATCAAAATTACAAGACTATGTGACCAACACTACACCTCTTCTCTCGGATAAGAAGACAAGTCCTACACTAGGTACCCACTATCCTCTAAATAATTATTTATCTACTGATTGGTTTTCTCATGTCCATTGTGGGTTCATTGCCGTAGTTACCGCTACCGTCGAACCGACCTCGTTCACTCAAGCCATGCAAGACCCCCGATGGCGAGACGCCATGCAGTTGGAAACTAAGGCCCTTAAGGACAACCAAACTTGGACTTTGACCACTCTTCCTCCCGAAAAAGAGCTTTGGGTTGCAAGTGGGTTTACAAAGTAAAACACAACTCCGACGGAACGGTGGAAAGATTTAAGGCTCGGCTGGTCATATTAGGGAACCGTCAAATCGAAGGTGTCGATTATTTTGAGACCTTCACCCCGGTTGCAAAACTGGTGACGGTGCGCACATTCTTGGTTGTTGCATCCATTAAACAATGGGAACTCCACCAAATGGACGTGCACAACGCCTTCCTCCACGGAGAGATAAATGACGAGTTATACATAAAGCCTCCACCTGGCTTTCGTGCCCGCTCTCCCAATCTTGTGTGCAAACTTCAAAAGTCCTTGTACGGACTCAAACAAGCACCTCGATGTTGGTTCGCCAAATTGTCTCAAGCTTTGAAGAGGTACGGTTTCCGTCAATCTCTTTCCGATTACTCTTTATTTCGATTCAGTAAAGGACCGATTCAAATGCTTGTTTTAGTATATGTGGATGATCTAATTATCTCTGGAAATGATGGCACTACGGTGACCAAATTTAAGTCTTACCTCAACACTTGCTTTAAGATGAAGGATCTCGGTCCCTTGAAATATTTTGTCGGCGTGGAAGTAGCTCGATCCCCGGACGGTATTTACTTATGTCAGCGGAAATACGTTCTAGACATCATTCATGAAGTTGGCCTCTTGGGAACAAAGCCCGCTGAATTTCCAATGGAATCTTACCATAAACTTGCCTTGTCAACGTCACCCAAACTCCATGACGCCGAGCCATATCGACGGCTGGTCGGGCACCTTATATATTTATGCTTCACCCGCCCCGAACTCGCCTATTCCGTGCACACTCTTTCACAGTTCATGCAGCAGCCCACGGTCAAGCACTGGCAGGTATCTCAAAGGTCGGCCCGGGCAAGGCATCTTTCTAAAATCCAATGCGTCCCTCCAACTTAGTGGCTAGTGTGACTCGGATTGGGCCAGCTACCCGCTCACCCGCCATTCTCTATTAGGTTGGGTCGTCTTTCATGGCTCCTCTCCTATCCCATGGAAGACTAAAAAGCATGACACGGTGTTCCACATAAAAAGGCTTTCAAGTTATATTGTGATAGCCAATCCGCTCTTCACATCGCCAACAATCCCATATTTCACGAGCGCATAAAATATATCGAAGTTGATTGCCATTTTATACGGGATGAAACTGTCAAAGGCACTCTTCAACCATTTTACGTTCATACGGCTACTCAATTGATGGATATATTTACTACGGCATTGAGCAAAGCACCATTCCAACGACTTCTTTGCAAATTGGGCATCAAAGACTTGTATGCTCCAACTTGAGAGGGAGATAAAGTGATATTTTAGGCTAAGGAAATATTTTTTCTATAATCTAGGATAGGAAAATATTGTTGTAGCTGTTGAGAAAATCTCCTTATCTTCTATCTTTGGCTAGAATAGTCTATGACGTATAGCAATAGGTTTTTCCTGATATCTTTTAGGCTCCCTAATTTGCTCCATAGTTCTGCATATAACTAACATCTCTTGTACATGTCAAAGACACAGAATAACAATCACGTTGAAATTCAATCACTTATCAATCCTTGATGCCGATCAGCTCCGAGACAATAACCGAACCGTGGCCAAGATTACGCACAAAATAAATTTCAAGCTCAAGAGTAACCGGCCTTTAACGGTTTGATCTAGTTGTCAATTGAGCCACCAATGACTATCTAAATTGATACTATGATAGCGATACTCCCCAATTTAGTCTTTCAACCCTTGTTTTATTTGTCTTCTTTGTAGTTTCTATGACTCCATGAATTTTAGTTGTTTTACAATTGTTTGCACAAATACCTATCGTTTTTTTCATTTTGATCATTTTTTGTTCGTCTCCATGGGGATTATATCGATTTGTGCACAAATACCTTGATGATAATTCCCACTTGCTAATACCTAAAGCCTTATAAATATGTCTTAAATCGGTACACAAATAGAATCCCCAATGATACGAAAAAATGCATATGATCCATGTGTTGGATCATTTATGGGTTGAGTTATGGCACATCATATAACAAATATGCCGCAAATCATCACACATATAAACAAGAATCTGAAAGTGTTCTTTCAAATAGAAGAAGAGCGATACAATTAAGCTTTTGAGATTAATTATAACATAATCCCCCCATGCACGAAGCCAAATGAAGAACAACGTCAAACTTCCATAGTCAATGCAATAACAAACTACATGCATTTTAAGATACCTTGGACTACCTCCGTCAACGGCATTTCGTTTTCAATTCAAAAGACCGAGGCTTCCTTCCGATCGAAGAAAACCCCGGAAACTTCGCCTTTGGGCAACAATGCAAGCCTCACGGGACTCTCCGCGCCTTCTTCAACCGATATGACTCCGTTGTTGAAGTTGATGTCGGTCTTCGCATAGCCGGGGCAAACGCAATTGATATCAACGTCCGGATGCTCCTTTGCCATGATCCTAGTGTAAGCGATCATGGCTGCTTTCGAGATCGTGTAGGGAGGAAGTAAAGAAGGCCACCCTTTTGCTTTCAGCTCACCCTTGCTTAAGTCTTGGAGGAATTCATTGAGGATCTCGTCAATCTTCTCTTCTGTAAGGCTCTCAATGTCGTCTAGGATCCCTCGGACCCTCTCATTTGGTATGTTCTTCAATGTATAGAATCCATTCGATCACAAAGTCATTGTTATTAGAATGGAAATCAAATTGATCAACAAGCAATTTATAATTCGTCTTATCATTTTCAAGCCATGTTCACTCATGCAAGGTCGATAGAATATAACAATTGACAATCATCTATCTAAGCTTTTATTAGTTGGGCAACAACGACTCATTGGCATAACTGAACAAATTAAGTTCCGTACAACGATGGTTACTCACGCAAAATCTTACAATGTCAACATCAGTTTCATACTTTCCAAATATTATCTATACTACTCCCTCCGTTTCATAAAAGTTGTCATTTTAGCTCTAAAATTTTGTTTCAAAATACATGTCTTTTTACATTTTTGGCATTTACTTTACAGATTTACCCTTATAATCAATAGCAATTTATTAGTAGTGGTTTTCAATAAAGTAAAAAAGTGAGGTAGTAATTAGGGGTATAATAGTACATTTAATAGCTTTCTTAATATATGTGCAAATTGCTAATATGACACATTCAATGAAATAGAGGGAGTATATATTAAAGTCGAGGAATTTCGAGCCTCCAACATTAATTCTTGACCCCACTCCATTTAAAAAAATAAAATTTAGAAAAATAATTTTTAAGTCTTCTTATTCTTATTAATTGTCTATATCATCTATCCTTTTCTTTTTCTATTTTTTATCTTTTTCACCTAATTTCAATCTTTTTCACCTATTTGCTAAGACATTCTTTTCTGTAAATAAAAATTATAATTTATTTGTTAAACTTATTTGTCACTTTGAATTTTTGTTTTTATTGTGCTTTTTATAATTATATACATGTGCCATATTTTTTTGTCAATCTTTTTTTATCCTATAAATTTATAGTTTAAGCTATAGATATCTAAAAATATCTTTGAAAAATATCTTAAAAATATATAAACTAAATTTGTGTTATAATATTCATTTAGAAATTATATTGATCTATAAATATACTATTATTAAATTAATTATAATTTTATAAGATCTATTAAAATATTTATTTTATTTCAAAAAATATTATTATTGATACAAGTCTATTTTTCTAAAAGATTTATTGGAATAAGTCATAATTAACTTAATTTTTTATTTCTATAATCATATAAAAATCTTATTAATTATAAAAATACATATGATGATAAAATATTTCACTTGAGATTTTATATTGCATCACATATGATTTTTTAAATTAATCAAATATATTTTGAAATAAATAATATGATAGTATTTTATCTATACTTTTTATTTAAGTCATAATATTAAAATTTAAAATTTAAGTTTATTCTTAACACCAAATCACGATTTTGGATTAACAAAATATTATAACGAGTTCGGGTTAAAAAGACGATATCAATATCTAATTTTTAGTAATATTATTATACATTCCTTTATTAATTAAATAATAAATCAAAAATTATAATCGATCGTGTCCCGTACAGAGTACGACAATAATCTAATTCAATTAAGAGGTGAGTAGTCTACATTATTGACCTTGTTCGGGAAAATAACCTACCTTGAGTGTTCCTGTAATGGAGGCGACGTTAACTATCCGGGGGGAGTCAGAGAGGCGAAGGAGCGGGAGAAACGCTTAGGTGAGTCTCTTGGTTCCGTAGTAGTTGGTGTTGAAACACTGAACGGACATGTCGTACTTCTCCGACGACACGATCTCGCTCTCTTTGGATTGGATTGTCTAAACTAAATAGTTGGCCCTCAGTACGTCCTTAAGATAATTAATTAACTTGACGAAAAGGAGTCAAACTTTGTTGAATGAAATTTCACAAACAACTAAATCATTAGCCAGACAAAGCACGAGAGTTCAAATACACAATCGAAATAAACCAATGACAAATAAAGACGTACTGAAGAGCATTGATTGGTGCAAATAACCCAAAGAGTGTGATCTTTTCACTTGTTTGTTTGACTAAAATCCATTGACACTAGAAATCTAAATCTCAATTAATAATTTTGGGGAAATCAATTTACTTAGTTATTTTATTGTACCAACACATACACACGCCAAAAGTTAGGTTGGGTTAGTATAAAATCTCAATTAATGGAGCCTTAATTAGATGGTTACGAACCTTACTAAAAGCAGCGGCAAAAGAATCAGAATCCATCTGGCTTCCAAGTATCCCTGCATTGTTCACCTACATAATAAAATTAATTATTAATTAATCCAAACCCAAAGCTAAAGAAGGACCTGTCTACATGAATGGATTATGGATTGATTAAGTACCAAGATATCAAGCTTTCCGAACTTGGACTTAACAAATTGAGCAAGGGATTCAACGCTGGAAGGATCAGCCACGTCCAATTGATGGAATTCCAGGAAATCAGAAAGAGAGCTGTCTTCACTCTTGAGTTTGTCAAGGGCTTGAATTCCTCTGTTTTGATCTCTTGAGGTTAAGACCACAAGTACAGCCTTGGAGGCCAACTGCCTGCAGATTTCGAGCCCAATTCCCTTGTTTGCCCCTGTCACCACTGCATATCTACGCCCATAGCCAGAATCAGGCAACAGCACACCAAAGGGCAAAATGGGTAAAATTAGTTGGTACATACCTCTTTGAGGAGAGGAAAGGAGAATGAGCCATAATTGGGAGGAGAACGAAACAGATCGAGATCGATTGATGATATGAGGATTTGGAGGAGGGCTTTCAGTTTCGTGGGTGTTACCAATTGATTCAATGGTGCATGTGTGATTTATGTGTGGAAAAGTTAAGTGAGGTGCTCTGGTTTCTGTAGCTTTTTATACGTGTCATTCATGCGTATTGGACCTTGTTATTGTAGTTGTATACGTGCTAGGGCTGTCCATAAAAAACCGAAACCGAAAAACCGAACCAATAAACCGAAAAACCGACACAGTTTTTGGTTAACCGGACCGACACTATTTAAAGTTTTGGTTTGGTTAACCGAACCGAGAATATTAACGGTTTCTCGGTTCGGTTTCGGTTTACGCATTTCGTAATGTTGGTTAACCGAAAAACCGAAAAATAAATTTTTTTATTTCTTTTTTAATATATAAGTTTGATTTACTTTAAAGGATTCATTTTTCAAATGATTTTGTTGTTCCATTGAGCCATTTTGAGTTCTTTTATTTGCATAGTTTTACTGTGGCTTGTAATTTAAATTATTTACTTGTCAAATATGTCATTGTGCGTGTCTACATAAGCCCTTCAAATTATTTATTAAATATGTTGTTCGAATGAAATACATACAATAATAGTTTAAAGTATCATTTGGTTATTATAACCATCAAGACATATAAAATTAGTATTATTTTGAAGATCCAATCTAATTAATTTATATTGTTTAATCATATTCAATAATTTGATTTATCTTTCATGTATATTATGATATTCTAAATCACATAAATGGTTATTGGTTAACCGATAAAACCGAACCGAAAAATTGGTTAACCGATCTCCGGTTAAGCGAGACTAACGGTTCGGTTTAGGTTTATGATTTTAGCTAACCGAAATTATGGTTAACGAACTCCGGTTAACCGAAATTACGGTTAACCGGGTTTGGACACTCCTAATACGTGCCATGTTTTGGGACCTTCGTTTGGTAGTTGTATACAGATTTCAAAGTGACAATGTAAGAAGAAATTTACTTTTGCACTCCAAACCTCCCAACCCCACCAACAAAATGAACACAACCAAAAAACTTGTGGTTATATGAAGGCTTCCAATTAATTTATGTTTAAGATGGGCTAAATTTGTGAAGTGTGCCCATCCATGAAGAGGTAGTGAATAAATAATGTGGGTCAAGGGTATTTCATTACAATAACTGTTGGACTGATGGTCCCTCAAGGTCAGTCGAACAATCAAGTGATCTCTCGGGATCAGTCCTATGAGCTTTGATGATGATAAATGTCATAAGGTTTAATGGTTTGAGTTTTGCCTAAGTGTTTCAAGAGAAAACGGGTGCAAAGGGAACAATAGATTCAGAGAACAAGAGCTGAAAGAGAGATTGGTCCCAGAGGGATCAATGTGCCAGTCAGCCACGTGATAGAGGTCTATTTAAGGAAAGGGCGAGTTTCCTTGAATTAAGGACGTGTATCTACAGCTGGAAGGAGTTGTTATTATCTTTAAAAGGGTGATAATAATTATGGGAAACATATCTTAATGATTTGGTCATTACTTGGAGCCCAAGGAGTCAAGGAGATATGATAGAAGATCTTGTTGAAGATTTTATTGTGTTAATCCGTTTATGGATGATTGTGAGGTGGAAAGATATTATTTTATGGCAAAAAAATAATATCAATCAGACCTATTCGTCTATTATAAATAGAATTGGAGTTTAGGTTTTTTATTTGTTCGAAAGGAACCCTTTGGAGTGCTTCTACTAGAAAGAAAATAAGACTTTTATTGAAGAGAAGAAAGGTGGCGTCCTTTAAGGAGCTTTGGATGTGTCTTAACCGGCCATTGAAGTTTAAGAAGAGAGCTTCACCAAAAGGCGGGGTCCTTAAGGAGCTTTGGATGCTTCTTAACCGGCCATTGAAGCTTAAGAAGAGAGCTTCACCATCGATGATCAGAGGATCACCAATCAGCACAGTATCAGGGATCGGTTGCAGCAGACGTAGTTGTTGTAGCTGGTGAAGGACTAGATGTTCGAAAGGAACCCTTTGGAATGCTTCTACTAGAGAGAAAAGAAGACTTCATTGAAGAGAAGAAAGGCGGCGTCCTTAAGGAGTTTTCAAAGCTTTTTAACCGGCCATTGAAGCTTAAGAAGAGAGCTTCACCATTGTTGGTCACAGGATCAACAATCAGCATAGTCTCAAGGATCGGTTGCAGCAGACATAGTTAGACCCGGTAGAAAGTGACCCGAACCCGAAACCCGAGCCGAACAGACCCGACTCAAACCCGAAATTTGACCCGAACAACGAAAAATGAGCCATCCGAACATGACCCAGACCCGATCTGAACCCGATCCGATCTGAGACTGACCCGAACCAAAATGGCCTGAATAAAATGTAAACCGAACTGACCCGAACCAAACTACACCCGAACCGATTTGACCCGAACTAGACCTAACCCGAAATAACCCGATCTGAAATGACCCGATCCAAAACGACCCGAACTAATCCTGACCCGAAATGACCCGATCCGAAATGACCCGAAATCATCCAAACTAAATCTTAAGAGTAGATATACTATTAAAAATTAAAGAGTAATGATATAAAGTATTAGAATGGTGGTGCACACAAACAATATATAGCAAAAGACCGAACAGGTACATCTACACTTTTAATAGAAACCAAATTGTGTCTCAAACGTTTCACTTATCAAAAACAAGTTCTAATGATTAAACAAACTATAATCATTTCATTGTACTTTTTGCATGTCTTAGAGAAAATAAACTTAGCGATCCGTATCCGATCCATTATTAGTCGGATATATCCGTTTGGATCTGATATCCGAGACCGGATATTTTGGATATCCAAAGTATCTGTTTTAACATTCTTTTTGAAATTATATTATTAAAAAATAAGAAAAGTTTTGAATAAAAGAGATATAACTATCCAAATTATCCGGATTTTATCGGATCGACGGATCGAATGTTTTTGCTCACCCTTACCACCAAGCCAACTTGTATCCCTAAATCTTACGTAAAACATTTGATATATCAGGGGCCCCAATTATTTGGGGGCCCAGCTCCATCTAACCGGTTGAACCGGGTAATTAGCCGGGCCTGACACTAATTAGCACATTTAAATTGAGACGCATGTTAAAAAATATAGATATGTCTTGAATGTGTCAATAATATGTTTTTCAATCTAATTAATGACTTATGATACAAAATAAGCCTGATAAATTATTTTAAACGTATAAATAACATAAATATACAAAAAAGAAATAACACTATTTAAAATTTAAAATAAAAATCATGTGTACCGGACCTACCGGTTGATTGAGTTTTTGTTAATAACACCCGAAAGAATTGACCCGAACCGAAATGATCCGAGTTGAAGCAATCCGAAAAGAGCCCGAACCGAACTAGACCCAAAACCGAACAACATCCGATCCGAAATGACCCGAATTAATCCGAAATATTACGATCCGAAACAACCTGAATCCGAACTAGACCCAAACCCGAACCGAATCCGAACCGAACAAGACCCGAAATGACTATTTGACCCGAACGACCGGATCCAAACTCACCCGAACAACCCGAATTGCCAGGTCTAGACGTAGTTGCTGTAGCTGATGAAGGACTAGATGACTTGAAGGGTCTGAGGAACAGTGACAACAGGCGTACTTATTGATACTGCGGAATGACCGAGGACCGCTTGAAGCTTGGGGAGAGGCCATATTTCAGAGGTATAGTTGGATTTTGTTGTACTTGAGTTAATAATACGCTCTTTAGGCTAGGAAGTTAGGAGAGTACTAGAAAGATTCTAGGTACGTTGGTATCCTTGCTTGCCTTGTGTAGTTCGTGATTATTAATAACAAGAGTCTAGGTAGAGGTTTTACTAAAGTGACTAGTTGGTGGCTTTGAGTTTCCTCTCTAAATATTGTGTCCTTTGTGTGTGTTGTTTTCGATTCGTGATAAGTTTGATCCCTGATAAGGATCAGTACTCTGTTTGCTACTTGTTTCCTGTTTGCTTCTGCTGTCTAGTTCTTTGATCCCCAAGGATCAGAGTCTGTATTCTAACACGTCAAGCCTACAATAACCCCCCATGAATGCAGCGTCATAGTTTCATGATTATGGACCCAATAATAAGAAGCTAAGTGCATATAAAACACACACAGAAGCAACAATGGTAGGCCTTGTGCTCAAATTATCACTCCCTTGGTCGCTCCCAACCATCCAAGAGACGGTGCACAACCATATTAATAACACCTTAAGCCCTGCTGCACTGAAGCAGAGATTGCAAAATCAACCATTAGCTAGTAGTAATTCCCCCAAAAATGCTCAACATCAGAAGCACCAACCACGACGACTATCTTTTGATTCACAAATTGACTCAATGGTAGGGGCCTTGTGCTCTCACACCACCCAATACCCCAGCCAATGCAAATGAATCAAAACCTACTCTTTGTGGATTCATGTTTGCTACGCGCTGCCACATACACATCAAGTTTCCCCATACGGATTCCAATTCCTTGAATACGGCTTCCATCTGTCACAACTACCCTATCAACCTCCTCAATCTACCATAAACCTCTATTAGAGCATGTACAATGGTGAGAAATCACTCTCCTCTTAGCACTCTCTCTCCTCTATGAGGATGTCCTCTCCATTGTAGAAATTGTTAGAGGATCCTCTCTTGAAGGAGGAATGAAAGTAATCCTCCTTCTACCAAGGATTGTAAATTTTGGCTCTTGTGCCAAACTTTAACTTTTACCCATTTACCATGTGACACATGTTATCTACTACTACAATTATTTTCAATTATTTCATTCAAATTTATAACTAGTTAAGTTATACCCCAAATAATAATAAAATGTAATATTTTTTATTTAAAAAATAAATTAATAAAATTTCCATAATTTTTTTCTCTATAAATTGAGTCTAATTTTGCATCATTTCTACATTAGTCATTTTTTTCCTCTATAAATTGGATCATCAAGAAGAAATGATAATGAGACATTCATAGTGTCTCGGGGACGATATAATGAGCGAACTTTAAGAAGATTTATGGATAGGAGGGAGGAGCTTCGGAGTAAAGAAATGCATGTTGCTCTAAAGAACGACTTGGTCGATCACATATGGGAGAAGTTTCAAGACATGACATCGGATTCGGATTTTGATTGAATTTTTATGGCAATAGTATTAACTGTTATAATGTATGCTTAATGTTTTTACTTTTCATCTTTCGTCATTTGTAGCGTTTTTTTATGTTTAATCAAGTTTTTTTTACTGATAAAAAAAGTTATCACAAGTTATTATCACAAGTTATTTACAATTTTATTAACTACATTAAATTAGTTTATTAAATATAGTTTAATTATTAATTAAGTTGAGTAATTAATTTTATCATACTCTTGAGTGTATAGAATATAGAGTGAGTATATACATATAAAATAGGAGAGGAAATATTAGAGGATCCTCTCCATTGTAGGGGAAAATAAAGAAAGTTGATGAGGAAGAGGAATGAAAAAGTAGAAAATAAGGTGGATGAGAGAAGAGATGATGTGTCAAAGGGAGAAAAGGAGAGAGAAAATTGAGAGAGGATGATAGCTTCTCACTATTGCACATGCTCTTAAACTCCTAACCTAAAGGGTTTAATAGAGAAAGAAAATTGAGAGAGGATGATCGCCAATGCCTACAAGGACGCAGCCCTGAATTTTTCGGCTTCCATTCAGCCTTCTCCAACCCTTGCTGTCCCTGCGCCGCAAGCCTCATGGCATCCCCCCACAGCTGGTTGCCTGCAAATTTGTGTCGATGGTGTCTCCAAGGGCAATCCCGGTCCAGCGGGAGGGGCGGGAGTTGTCCGTGACGCTCATGTGGAGTTCCAAGATGCTTTTACTTTTAAGTGTGGTGCATGTGATGCTATTCGGGCTGAGCTCTTAGCTATATTCCAAGGTATCCGTCGTGCCTCACAACAGCCCCATACTCGCATTCAAGTCTGCACCGACTCAAGTGTGGCAGCTGATCTCTTGAATGAAGTCCACCCTAGGCCACACAGAGACTATCTTCTTATAAGCCAGTGCCGCTCTCTTCTTCAACAAGATCAGAACCGTATTCAAGTTACTTATATTCCTAGGCTAGCAAATAAAGTAGCTGACTCTTTAGCAAATTCAGCATTAGACTTTCCTTCTGATTTCATGGTTTTTGCTTCTCCTATTCCTGCAATTGTTGGACTCCTCCATGAGGACTACATGTTTGATTCGTTTCAATAAAAATTCGCAGGGACGACCCCGTTTGTTGATTAAAAAAAAAGAGGGGTTAATAGAGGTTTAACTGCTGGGCCCAACCTCTATTACTTCTAAGTTCTAACTTTATAGTTTATACCCTACACAGACTTCACTTTAGGATTTCCATCGAGTTTTTCCTCCCAACCTAGCCGCCAGTCCGCCATTCCTCGCCGGAGTCCGCCAGTTTTTCCTTTTTTTCTTTGACACTGAGGCGGGGTTCAACTTCAGTCACCCATGTGTTTCCAGGTCCATGAGGGTTTCAGCAATCAGGTCAGTCTCTCGATTTCAGTTTCCCAGATTACCCAATTTCATTCGCCAAAGCTCCCATTTAGCACTTGCGTATTTGGATTCGGCCTCCTCCGACTCTAGTTGCGATGAACAGTCACCGAATCCACCACAAAATCACTCTGATTTGGGGGATTATATGGTTTCTTGGAACCCTCGTGAGGTGGCAGAGGCTCTCTACAGCTTTAGAAGGGACCCCAAACAGGCTCTTTCCTTGTTTCACGATCTCAAACAACGTGGGTTTCATCACAATGTCGAAACCTACGTTGGAATCATTAGAATAGTCTGTGAGCATGGCATGGGGACAACGTTGGAAGCTTTGTTGCACGAGATTGTGAATCGGGGTGAAATTGAATTCGGGTTTGGGATCAACGAGCTGATCGAAGCGCTTGTCGAGAGGCTCGAGAGCGAAGAGGATTCGAGTACGATGGCTCGGGTGCTTGGGGAGTTGGTGAAAGCCTATGCTAGTTTAGGCATGTGTGAGGAGGCTGTTGATTTGTTGTTCCACACAAGGAGGAAGGGCTTTGCACCTTGTGTAGACTCGTGTGGTTTTCTGCTACAGCAGTTGATCAATGTCGGTCGGCTGGATATGGCAATGGCTGTGTATCGGCAGCTGAAGCGGCTGGGGTTGACCCCTGATGTAGATACATACAATCTGTTTATTGAGGCTTACTTTAAGCGGGGTAGTTTAGAAGAAGCGATTGAAATTGTAAATGAGATGGGACAGGCAGGAGTTCAGCTTAATGGAGTTACTTATACAACGTTGATTGAAGGGTTTTGTTCACAAGGAAAGGCGGATGCGGGATATAAGGTGCTAAAGGATTTTCAGAGATCGGGGCTCCCTTTTAATAGTTATGCTTATTCTGTGGTTATCCGTGGCTTTTGCCGTGAGATGAGATTGGATAGAGCAGAGGAAGTTCTAGGTGATATTGAAAGCCAAGGGTTGATCCCTAATGTATATTGTTTCCGGGATCTGATTCAAGCGTATTACAAGTGTAGGAACTTTGAGAAAGTTTTGTTTCTCCATGGCTCAATGGTGGCCAAAGGAGTGAAGACTGATCGTTTTCTTGTCAGTTCAGTGGTTAAGAGTTTATGCGATATGGGGTTGGCATCGGACGGTGTTGCGTGTTTTGAATATTTTGAGGGCACGGGTATTTGCCTTGATGAAAAAGCATACGGCGTTATGGTGGATGCTTTGTGTAAATCAGGTGAGATGGATAAAGCTGAAAAGCTAGTTAACCAGATGCAAATTACAGGGATGGTTCCGGACATTATTCACTACTCAAGTTTGATTCATGGATATTGTTTGGCAGGAAATCTTTCTTATGCTTCCAAAATTTTTGGAGAAATTAGAAGCAAGGGATTGGAGCCTGATTCTGTTACATACAACATGCTTGTTGGGGCTTTTTGTAGACATGGTCTCGTAGAGGAGGCCTTAAATCTTGTCGAGCTTATGCAGAAACAAGGTCTGGAGTTGGGTGTGGTGACATACAAAGTGATTGAAGGCTTATGTGTTAATGGGAAGGTTAAAGAGGCGGAAGAATTTTTTAATAGAATTGTGCCTAAAAGCTTGGATATTTATTCAGCTATGGTTAATGGGTACTGTGAAGCAAACTATGTCTCATCGGCTTTCAGGGTTTTTGACAAGTTATCTAACCAGGGACTTACTTTGAGTAAGAGATGTTGCCTTAAGCTATTGGACAGTCTTTTGAATGAAGGCGAGTATGATAAAGCAGTTCGGTTGTTTAGAGATTCAATTGTAGATAAAAGTTCTGGCTTAAAGACAACTTCGATGTTCATGTCTTCACTCTGTAAGGCTGGAAATGTGATGGGAGCAAAAATGATATTTGATGACTTTGTGAATAGAGGATTGGAGCCTGATCTCGTTATGTACACAATAATGATAAATGGATATTGCAAAGTGAATTATATGATAGGGGCATATGATCTCTTCGATAAAATGAAGCGTAGAGGAATAAACCCTGATGTTGTCGTCTACACAGTTCTCCTTGATGGCCGTTTGAACTCGTGCATGAATACAGCTTCTACATATCCAATTGGTGCCCAAAGCAACGAGTTAATGAACAGTGTGTTGCCCTTATTGAGAGAGATGGAGGTTTTGAATATCCTCAAGGATGTTGTTTGTTATACTGTCTTGATTAATAATTGCTTTAAAACACACAACGTTCAGGAAGCACATAAGCTGTTTAGGGATATGATCAAAGAGGGATTGGAACCCGACAACGTGGCTTACTCTGCTCTTCTTTTAGGCTACAGCAGGAGTGGGAATGTGGATAGAGCCGTGGATCTTGTTGATTATATGTCACAGAAGGGTGTTCATCGAGATGACATCACTACGTCATTGGAGCGTGCTATATTAGAGGCTGCGAAAATCAGGATGTAAGGCTGAGAATGCCGTTGCGATTTGCGTGTTTTAGCCATCGGTCAAATTACATGGATTCTTCTATGATTGCTATCCCTGATGGTAATATTACATAGAACTGTGCTCTTTGGATTCTATTTTTGTTTTTAGATCTTTGTGTCTTATAAAGTGAATCTTTTGCCTCTCTTTTTCTTCAGGTGATTGTGTATGAGCTTCTGGGGAATAGTTGCTGAAGTAAATGAGAAGGACCTTGCAGTTAGTCTTCCTGGAGGCTTACGTGGATTTGTTCGTGCCGATGATGCAGTTGATGCTGCTGTACTTGATGATATCAAGGTAAAACTAAACTTTAGCTCTTCAATGGATGATCTTTTACCTGATAATATTAGTTATTTAGGTGGTGCTGGATTCCAAATAGGTGTCTCGTTCACATGATCGATCATCACAAAATTTGATTTTGTGTCATCAGTAACTTGTGAAAATATAAGATTTCTTTGCTAGTCCTTGATCTGAGCAATTGCTGTTGTTTTACAGGATGGTGGTCATGATTTTATTTCTGGCATATTTCATACTGGCCAGCTTGTTTCCTGTGTTGTGTCAAAAGTCGAAGATGATAAGGAGTCCAACAAAAAGCGGGTCTGGGTTTCATTATGTCTTTTCCTTGTTGCATAAAGGCTTATCTCTTGACGCTGTTCAACAAGGCATGGTAAGATAATTCTTTTGCATGTTTATCAATCTTTTTGCTACAAGACTACAATATATAGGTCTATTATATGTAATATTTTGAAAATTTATCTCTTCTCAATTGTCTATTCCCCTCCATGTACCCCGGCCGGCCTCTATAACAGGAAACAGTTTTTCTGAAAAAGATATTCTTAAAAAATAGACATGATTATTTTTCTTAGTATTTGATGGAATAAAAGTAACTGCTCTAGTGGTAGAGTAGTTTGGAAGAGGATGGTCTATGTGGCAGCTGTATAGCCTAGACATTTCATATGTTTTTCTGGTTGTTTCACATCTTTACAAGGGACTGGTTGCTGCTCTTGTGGGTACTTGTTGATGAAACATATTCGTGAAGTCTAGCTCCTTATTCATTCTTGATGTATTTTTTGATATAAAAATAAATTTCTTAGGAGATCTGCTTGCTATAAAAGTGTGCTTTGTATAGGAGATTTTGTTTTCCTTGATGAATTAAGAAAGTCACAACTCAACTTCTGTCTTTCAATTTGGCATCTTAATCTTCTATATATGCTGTTTAGGCAATCTTTTTTTTTCCCCCTCTTCCTAATACAGGTTAGGGTGCTCGGATTCTTTTTGTTGATCCATCAACTAGAGTGAGCTGTTGGCCTTACCATGAATGATGAATCCTCAATAAGGCTCCTCAACAGGAGAGATTCATGATCTTAGTTGAAAATTATGGGAATTGACAAGGGATGTGGGGTTCTGCTTCAAATTGATTCTGTTGCTGTTGCAACTCCAGCTGCTTATGTCACTTGTATGTTCATTCCTAGAATGAAGAATTTCATCGGGTTGTGTTTGATCATAGATTGCTGCTTTTGTTAGGGTTAACAGATGGATATAGTCTTCTTGCACAGGTTGTTGGTGATGCTGCTGACGAGGAAGTAAAAAAAATTAGAGAAAAAGGTTTAAGGAAGGGAGCTCTGTTGGTGCCAGGGTTCAAACATTTGGAATTAAGGGGACTTGCAATGGGTGTACTCATGGTCTTGCTTTGTCTTTGCTTGGGATTATGTTCACTCACATATAATAATAATAATAATAATAATCAATCATATATATATTATAAAAGCCGACCGTTTTCGAGCCACCACGTTGATTCTGACCCCATTTGATTTTAATTTTTTTTCCAGCTCAAATACATAATAACAACTTTATATCTTTTATTTTCCTTAACTTTATCTTTAAACCATACTATCTATCTTTAATTTTATTTTTCCTTAAATAATTCTACTAGGTAATTAAGTATAACCAAACACTTTTTTTTATCAAATCATGTGAACTGTGTTTTCTTTTTTACCTTATCTAACATCGTTCATTAATTTTTAGCTTAGTTCTACGTTTTTACACTATAAGTTACAATTAATTTATTACTCCGTATGTATTATGTTCAACTATGACTTTTGTTAATTAGTGTATACTTGTAATATCTTGATCGTAATTTTACTTAGTTCTACTTTTGTTAACAACTTTATATCCTTTTTCTTAATTATGTAATCCTTAATTTTATCTTTAAAGTCATAGTATCTATCTATAATTTTATTTTCCTTAAATAATTTTATCTATAATTGTCTTGTATAAAAGATACCCAATATATTATTATAATCACATACCATATAAAATCACGTACAAATACAACTATTATTACCGGTTGATATAAAATCATGTACCATATATTATAATAAAAATATCATGTTTAGCTATTTTTATGTGTTCAATTGGAATTGGGTTTGCCTTGATTAATATTGGACATTTCATGTATTCGTCGAATTAGTCCGTATACATTTTAATCAAATTGTTTTGTAAGCACTCAAATCCATTTGTTTCTCATATGTACAACCTTATACTTAAGTAGTTGAAGACCCGTACAATGTACGGGTAACAATTATTTTTTTCATGCTCATATAAATTATTTGAGGGTTATTTTAATAATTAAAAGAAATAAGTTATATGAGATATGTCTAAAAGATAATTTTTCATTCTCTTATCTCATATTTCTAACGTGTACATTAAAAGATACAAATTATATGAAATGTGTAAACGATAATTTTTCATGATATTTTAATTGGATAAGATTTTAATTGGTTAATAATTTTTCATTCTTGGTAAGAAGTTGATCTCTTAATCCTGAAAAATATAGAGAGAGATTCTAGCTAACATAATTTTCCATTTTCATTTTGATATGTGATCCAGTTATAGTACATAATTCTATTACTTTTTGGATAATGATTTTATTTTATTAATACTTGCTAAAATAAAAGCATTATTTTATTCAGCCTAGATTACAAGGCGTAAATAGTATTTTTTTTATTCAACATCGATGAGAAGGCGCAATTTTTAACAAAGACATAGGTTCCGCTTTATACTGTATTATAGTAGATTACAATCACGTACAACCTCATATGTATTATTTGATTTACTGATATAGTATCTTAATAAAATTAGTAGATATTATTTGTGATTACATTATATTAAATTAGTGTATATATTTTTTTAACGTTTTGATTCACATCATATTTAAAAATAATTGATTTTTTTACTTTATTATTTGATTTACTTAAATAAATTTATCTTTTTATGCCTACAGTATTTTTAATATTTTTACCTAATATGATATTAGAAACATATTATCCGATCTTATTTAATTTACTAAGATATTATCTTAATAAAACCATTCGGTATTATTTGTTATTAAATCAATAAAAAATATTATTGAGATATTAGAATAATTTTGTTAAGAAATGATTGGGTGTAAATATATTATCAAAGATCGTAATTTATAAAAATATCAGAATTATTTTATTTCTTTTACTTAAATAAACATATAGATATTCTATAACTAATACTCCGTAATACATATAGATACTCATACTTATAAATGTAAATAGATATTATGTCTATATCTCATTTTCAATAACATATAGACTAATTTTACAAATAATTTTAGTTGATAACAATAAATGTGATGATAATAATGAAGTTTTTAAATATAAGGTATATCAACTTAGATTTTTATAATAAGGTTTTAGAAAGAAAAAAAAATGTAATCAACTATAAATGTTGTCTTCTATGTATATTTTGAGTTTTATAAACTTCAAAAACAACGCCACTCTTTTTTTAAAACATATCCACACATTAGAACTTATATTATATTTTCCATATCAATATTCGATTATAAAATCCCCAACTATAATTTAATATTTTAAAGTCAAATTATCGTGCACGGCGCGACAGGTAAAACTAGTAATAATAATAATACATATATAGTCTGCTTGATTGTCTATGCCGTCAATGCATGTCAAAACCCAACCATGCTTAGAGATACTGCTGAGGCACTGTCGTCACACGTCTTAAGAAACAAACAGCTATTTTGTTGGAACTAAATTTCTTTCCCATACAACTTTTAGGGTTGTCTATGGTTACTTAAGCACAATCTCTTGTGATTTATTACAGGGCCGTGATTTAGTACGATTGTGCCTCTCGATTAATACAATTGGTATTTATTTATTCTTTAATCATTAAAAACAACAGTCACTTCATTTGAAGTAGTCAAACAGATTCTTTGGAGGATAAGCAAGGGACCAGAGGATGCAATATCCCCCCCTTCTTCTATGTACTAACTAGGTGTACCCAAACTAGGTGTACCCGTCGTATCATACATGATAATGACTCACGCTTCACATTCTAAAATTATATTTATTACAAATAGGATATTAAAGTGAAAACGTATAATGAAAATATTAGCATATGAAAATGTTATTTTTTTCTAGGCGAAAAACATTATTTTTCAGAAGTGTAGTAACGCACGTATGAGCTTATAAAAATATAAAACATATTCTAATTGTAGAACAATTTAGTAAATAAAATTTACTTACTTTTTCATCCTTCAAAATTTATATCTAATGGTTAATATATATCATTGTTCATATTATCACAATTCTGAGACATTATAAGTCAATATTAATATAAAATGAGATATTTTAATTGGTTATTTTGGTTTGATCTTATTTTTAATTTTAATACTATAATTTATTAGTATGAGATATAATTACTATGAGTTGTTGTTTAATTAAAAATATTAAAATATAATATCAAAATTTAGAAATATAAAATGAGTCCAACATGCTTCTAATGACTTTATATATTGAAATAGATAAAATATATTAATCAACAATTATTTTATTATGAAAGATATAAGCTAAGATATTATGAGAATGATAATATATAAGTTAAGAAAATGATAGTAAATATAAATTAAATTAATATTAAAGATAGGAATAATAATTTAATTATAAAAAGGGCTTCTATTTTTAAATTATTTTAAATTCAGAATTGTTAAATTACTTCTTACATAAAGAGATTAAAAAGATAACTAATACATCAAAAAGGATAAAATATCTTATTAAGATTCAAAAATATCTTTTACATAAATTGACTATAAAGAATGTAATTATCTTATTGAAATAACATGAAAAAAATAATTGTTTAATTATGAGAGATAAAAGCTAAGTTATTAGGGACATGATAGTGTATAATTTAAGTAAAAGTTAATGAGTATAAATTGATTTAGAGTCAAAGATAAAAGTAATAATTTATTTAAAAAAAGGAGCTTCCATTTTTAAAATTCTTTTTAAAATTCAAATTTCTTATATTAATTCTTACACAAACTTTAAAGATAGATAATATTGTTTCTGAAGATAGATATATATTAGATGAGTAAGAAAAAGGATAAAATTAAAGATTAGATAATTAAGGAAATTTTAAAGATAAATAGTAAGCCTTCAAAGATAGATATTAGATGGGTAAGAAAAAAGATAAAATTAAAGATTAGATAATTATGAAAAATAAACACATATAAAATTGTTAATAAAGTGGGGTCAGAATTAACGTGGAGACTCGAAATTCTCCGGCTTTAATATATAGTATAGATTGACGGAAAAATAATTGATTAATTAGTATAGATATATTTATTTTAAATTATTTCTATATGATAAGAATTTATCGTGTATCCAAGTATGTACAAGATAAGGAAAAGAAAAATAATACTTGGACTCCAAGTATTTAAATAACAAGAATATACTATTAAATAGTAGTAAATAAAGTATTTAAATAAGGAGTATTAATTATTTTTCTTTGCTTATCTTTTACATACTTGGACTCCAAGTATTCGAAGATATAGATTCTTATCATACTAGTTTTACCCGTTGTACCTTGTACGACTATATTTTAAATATTAATTTTTTTCAATACATTATATTAGCGAATTTATGCACATTTAATTTCACTTACTAATAACATACACTATGCTATTACTATTATATTAAAAGTAAAATTTAATTGGATACCTTTTCTCATATGAGAATATCAAAACGTAAATTATAATATGTAGAGATAACGTACTTGCTTAGATCAATTCATCAAACGTAAAATTTTATAATAACATGGATATTTCGAGATAACGTAAAATTTAGATTAATTCATCAAACGTAAAATTTATAACGTGCTTGCTCATAACTCAATTCATGAAACGTGGATATTATTTAACATAAATCAATTGGATACCTTTTCTCTTTTTATTCTTTTCTCTTTTCTTTATGTGATTTTTAATTTACAATCCATTTACATAAATATTTAGAAATAATGTAAAATTTAGATCTTAGGATGATTTTAGATTGTATAGATACATAAAATTTGGATAGTTTATAAATATAGGATATTATTTTGATTAGTTATGGATATAGATATTATTATATGATATATCAATAGATGATAATTGGATAGATACATATGAGAATTTTTTAATTGTAAGATTAATAAGTATAAATAATTAATTTAATATGTGGTGGGACCAGAATTAACGTGGAGGCTCGAAATTCTCTAGCTTTAATATATAGTATAGATAATAAATAAATAAATAAATATAAATTGATTGATTAGATAGAGCAAGGTTTCATACGTAAATAGGTTTTCACTATGCTTATAATACATGTATGCACCATATTGATCATCGGTCAATTAAGACTATATGGTGCCCCTGTCTACCTCTAAAGTTCCACCGTGGGTATGATTTTGATGCATATTGGATATTTTTATAGAAGAAATTTAAAAATAAAGTTATTTAAGGAAAAATGAAATTATAGATAGATAGTATGACTTTAAAGATAAAATTGAAGATTACATCTTCAAGGAAAATGATATAAAGTTGTTATTATCTATTTGAGTTGGAAAAAAAAATTAAAATCAAGTGGGGCCAGAATCAACGTGATGGCTCGAAAACGGTCGGTTTTTATAATATAAAATATAATAATATTGATATTCATTTTTCAATTCTCTCTCTTCGTAGATCTATTTAGGGAGACCCCATAAAATTTTTTTTCCCTCAACTCAACTCCATATTCTTACATTCCAGAGGCCGAAACCCTAATTCTGCCTCTTTGCTCTTTTCGGGACGTAGAATTCAATTCTAGTAACAATGTCTGCTGGAGAACTCGCTTGCACTTACGCCTGCTTGGCTCTCTATGATGATGGCATCCCAATCACGGTATTTCTTATTCTTCGCCTATCGTTTCGTTATTCGATCATCATCTTTCCAATTCATTATTATGTTATGCATTCAAGTTTGGGCCAGAGATCAATCTTTTTCTAATAAAGAACTTACTTGTTTTATGTTGATGATCCTATAATGCCAATGCTTAACGTATGATTCGGTTGATTTCGATCTTTGCAGGCCGAGAAGATCGCGACGATGGTAAAAGCTGCTAATGTACAAGTTGAATCCTACTGGCCAGGCTTGTTCGCCAAGATGCTCGAGAAGACGAGCATCGAGGACCTCATCATGAACGTCGGTTTGGGTGGAGGAGTGGCCGCTCCCGTAGCGGGGCTAGCAACCCCTTCCGGAGGGGCTCTTGTTGCGCAAGAGGATAACAAGGAGGAGAAAAAGGTAACAAAAAAACCATTGTTTTGGTTGTTTGTTTTCTTAGTTGTGAATTCTCTTTGATTAGTTTTGAACTTTGTTCATGGTTTAATGTGTTGTTGTTGTTGTTTTTGTTTTTGATCTATGTAGGAAGAGCTTGCGGAAGAGAGTGACGATGATTTCATAAACTCTCTGTTCGATTAGGAGCTACATTCAGCAAGAAGTTTGCCCTTTTGGCTTTTTCTAGTGCCCTTTATAGTTTATTACTTTGTTAATTCGATCTTATTTTTGCTTTGTTGTTTGACCGAGGTTTTGGATTTAATACACTTTGTTTCCAGGGGAATTCTTTTGTTTTATTTTTCAATTTAGATTCTGGTTGTACCGACTAATTTTGGTTTATTTATATATATTTTGAAACGGTAAGAATTAGGCCTCGCCTTACGGCAGGATACCAAGAGTGGAAAGCTAAAAGCTCGTGATGGTTTCATATATAGAGAGACTGTGGCCTAAAAAACAATTTTATCTGCCACAGAGTTACACTGTCTACTCCCATGATAAAAACGGACTGATTCGAACCCTCGAAGGGACACAAGAATGTCGGCAACAATTCTTTCAATTTCCCATGGGTAGCGAATTTGCCCTATTACTGCTTTGATAACTTTTTGTGACGCCATCCCATAATGCCAATGTTTCTGCCATTAGAACCGACACTTTTTCATATGTTCTGACAAAACCATCAATTGGTTTTCCATCATCATCCCTTATTACTGAACCTTCGGACGCATTACCTTTACTAAGCTTAGACCCATCAAAGTTTAATTTTATACTTCCTTTGGCCGGTTTCTTCCAACTTTGCAATTTATTTCGCGTTCTACTTGTAGGGCCGACTCGCTTATTCAGACTCTTTTCTTCATCCTCTTGTCATTCTTTTGCCTGTCTTCATTATGCTAATTGATTGCGGACATAAATGCTAAGATCTTGTATGATGTCACGGGGTGTTTGCTGAAAGAGTACCTTATTTCTCTGAAAGAGAGTACCATTCTTTTAGTTAATTTTGGTTTATATATATGCACTGCTCTTTGTGTATGGTCACTACCTTATTATATGCATGGCTATATATATACTTTTTTTTGACTCGGTGAGGATTAGGATCCCGTCTCAAGGAGGGTATCCTAGAGCATCTAGATGGATGAGAGCTAAAAGCTCGTGGTGGTTCCGGATTGCTTCCCATGAGAGACTGTGGCCCAAACTCGCAATTTTATCGGCCACAGAATTACACTGTCTGTTCTCATGAGAGATATGAACTGACTCGAACCCCCTAAGGGACACGAGAATGTCTGCAATAATCCTTTCTATTTCCCATGGACAATTTACTTTTGCCCCTTCACGGCTTTTATAACTGTCACATTATTGCCTTCTATTTCTAGATTGCGTATTTTGTTCTGTTTTGCCTCTGCTACTCCGTCCCGCAAGGCCAGGGCCTCAGCCATCAAATCGAGATGTTACCATATTTTTTGACTGTCCCACTAATAAGACTTCCATTGATGTCCCTTATTATCGATCCTCCTGACGCATTTCCATTATTTAGTTTTGATCCATCAAAGTTTAGTTTCACAAATCCTTGCCTGGGTTTTTTCCACTTGTCCGGGTTTTTTTCTTCTTGCATCACATCTAATAGAGCTGTTTTTTAGCGTCATTTCTTCATCTTCTTGCCAACGTTTGGCATGCTCCCATTGATGTAACTGTGTACGTATATGCATGCTAAGGTCTTGTATGAAATCATTAGGTGTTTGTTGAAATGTCAGTTTATTCCTTTGATGCCAAATACTCCACCAAATTACTGCTAGTTCAGTGAATTCAACTTTTCCTAACTTATTTTTGATGTCAGATAGGACATTCCGTGGGTTTTGACAAGGGGCTACATAGGATCGGATAAGCCGCTCCGTATTAGCATTTATGCTTTTTGTGATCTTCAGCGTGTGTGGACATTTGATCATTAGATGTATGGAGTCTTCATGAACGCTATTACACATTAAACATCCTTGAGGGATTGCGACTTGTTTTTCTCTGAGCCTTTGTTTTGTTGGAAGTCCGTTCATGTCAATTTTCCATAAAAAGTTCTTCACTTTTTGGTAAGTGTCTAGATTCCAAATCCAGCTATTAGGATTAGGGTTCAACGCGTCTTCCCTAATTACAAGGCTTATCGCTGAGCTTGTGGAGAACCAACCATTCTTACTTTGGGCCCATACAAGTCTATCCTCAAATATGCATGGTTATATTATTTACATGCAAGATTGAATGTGTCTATTTTGAGTGTTGGGTACGTTATTAACTAAAAGAAATTATCTTGGCTTGATTTTTTCACGCATACGAAAAGGGGCTTACAGCTCTCGATCTATTTATTCATCCAATATAGAGGTAGGTTATAGAATGGTGAAACTATTGGCATACACTGATACACTTTTTGGGGTTAATTAGGTTATAGTCGATGACAAGTTTTATTTAGAAAAACAAAGTCTGCAAAATAGTGATTATCGAGTTCATAACTAGTTGCAATACAAATGGATTCATACCTTATACTTAATCAACATATATATTAAGAGTAACAACATAAATAATGAAGTGCCAATTTGAAAAAACATGCAGTGTAGTGTAGGTTAACAGAAAGTGAAGAACAAAGCATCCGTTTAGAAGAGTTATTTTGACGAGAAGGATCAAATTTCAATTTTAACTAATCAACTGGTGGTTTAATCCAGGTCGTATTTACCTTACGTTTTCGTTTAGATGAATTCGTTATTTTGGGTTATACCATTGATAATTTTCATTGGGTATCTATAATCAATATCTATCTATCTATCTATTATCTATACTATATATTAAAGCCGGAGAATTTCGAGCCTTCACGTTAATTCTGGCCCCGCTTTATATATTGATTTTTTAATATTTTCTAATTATGTTGGTTTTTCTTGTAATCATCTCATATTAACAACTTTATATCTTTTATTTTGTTTAATTATCTAATCTTTAATTTTATCATTTTTCTTGCCAATCTAATATCTATTTTAACAAAAAATAGTGATCAAACCGAAATAAAGTGTTTAAACCGGTAACCAGCAAAAATAATGATATTCAAAGAAAATACGGTAGAATATTGTCTCTAATTTGCCCATATAACACGTACAAATTGTATATTTTGAAATAACATATATTTTTTTGGTCGAAATTGAAATAACATATATTATATACATGCAAAATTTTAAACCAAATGATAGATATAAAAAAAAAGAATGAAATTGTTAGTGATATTCGTAAGAATGTAATATATTTATTTATAAAAATTTACATATTCAGCAAAACCTCTATTAAAATAATTTTATAAAGCATATCTTTATATAGGTCAAATCAATATATATTACAAAAGCCGGCCGTTTTCGAGCCACCACGTTGATTCTGGCCCCGCTTGATTTTTTTTTCCAACTCAAATAGATATTGACAACTTTATATCTTTTATTTTTCTTAATTATCTATCTTTAATTTTATCTTTAAAGTCATATCTTCTATCTTTAATTCTGAGTCCGCTTGATTTTTTTTTCCAACTCAAATAGATATTGACTACTTTACATCTTTTATTTTCCTTAATTATCTATCATTAATTTTATCTTTAAAGTCATATCTTATATCTTTAATTTTATATTTAATTTTCTTCTATAAAAGATACCAAATATGCATTAGGTACAATTAATATGCACGGTTCAATTTGGTCTAAAGTAAATTTAGTATGTTATTATAAAATATACGTATGTATGTTTGATTTTACTACGTTATTATTTTAATGGAATTGATTCTAAAGTCTACGTACAATTAATTTTGGATTATAATACAGTTAGATACTAGCATAACTAACATTAATTTCCTAACACTTATAATAGTCGTACAATAAATGTTATATGATTTTCTTTCATATAACTAACATTTATTTAATTAATTTTGGATTCATAAAATTTTAAAATTTATATAAAACATTTTTATTCTCACCCAACCTTATATATTTAAGAAATTGTTTTGAAAAGTTTCTATTAATTTCCTAATATTTTCTATACCAATTGCTTTTTAGATTTAGAATATCATGATTTTTAAAATATATTATATTTTAATAAGATATTTTTTTGGTATATCCACGCATATAGAGGCAAAAAGTTATTCATTAAACATTATGATTGAAGCAACTACATGTTTAATTTGGTTATATCAAATTGGCGATTTGCATACTAAAATATAAGTAAATATAATTTGCAAAATAATGTAAGTTATCGACTACAATATATAAGTGCGTGATTTGCATGTCAATATATTCCTAATGGATTATAGAATAACTAAAGACTTCTAATATTCCATGAAATTAAATTATGTCAAATTTTAAATTATATGTTATCACACTAATATTCTGTTTATAATATATTCAAAAAATTACAAAACATGAGTCGTGCATGGCACGACGGGTACAACTAGTTATATACTAAAGCGGAAGCAAATTCTGCCACCATATTGCGCAACAACTCCCCTTTTTAAAAATCTATCGTATTAAATCTTGATTTTATCATGATCTTATAGACACTTAAGTAAAATATTAGTTATATATTAGAATTTGTGTTGTTTAACTAGTAACTCTATCCAAATATATAAATCTCTATCTTATCATTATACACATTTAATTAATACATAGATCTATGATAAACCTTTTATTAAAAAAGTATTTTTTTCGTCACAATGTATAAATGATAATTATAACATTTTTCCCATTTAAATAAATATCATATTAAATTTAAATTATTTTCGTAGTTTTATTATGGTATTTTTTTTAAATCATTAATGATAGGAAAATCTACCACTATATTTAAGACAAATATTCATTCTATTAAAATAATATATTAAATACATTTTTACTATCATATCATATTAAAATATCAATAAAAGCATTATATGTTATATTTAACATATATATCACTAATATTGCATATTGATTACACTTTAGAAAAAAAAGAAGATAGATTTCTTAATTAAGATACTCCCTCTGTCCCATTTGGTTTGTCCATATTTCCGTTTTGAGCGTCCCATATTTAACTATATGTTTTTACACTGTTACCTTTTATTCACTCTCATATATTACCCCCATTACCCAACTTTTTCATCACTTTTATCACTTTTTCCTATAAAATTACAAAACTACCCTCATTCAATCTTATATATTACCCCTAATTATCCACCTTTCTCACCAACTTTATCACTTTTCAACTTTTTATTAACTACCGTGCCAACCGTACTATTTGGACAAACCAAATGGGACGGAGGGAGTAATAACTCACTCACATTTTCATTACATTTGTTCCAAAAACATTTATTGACTTTATCTATCTCATCCCAAATTTCTTTGAACAAAAGGAAACTTTGCATTAGATAACTAACTTACCAAGTAAATTAGACTGAATCAGCAATGTTTGTCCAGCTTGCGAAATTGAGTTTGTCTTCCATTGGGAAATTGTTTTTTTAACTTGGCAATTGATTATGAAAACATAGAATTCTGTACACGACCTTTTACAATCGGAATACCTAAATACTTTTCCATGGATGTTGTAATCTTAATATTAAGGATACTTGCAAGTGATTGTGCAGACGGTGTTGAAATGTTATCCGACGTCTGGAATGTACTTTTTTTGATAATTAATAGATAGACTAGAAACCCGTGCAGTGTAAAATCTCTGAGATTTTTTTTAATAAAATTCATATTAGCATGTGTTGCATCTGGAAATATAATTGGGACATCTACATAGCTTACGAATGGAATACACGTTCCATTTTTCACAAACTAGATACCTACATGTCTTGTATTTTGATTAGCTTCATATATATTTGTGGCGTTCTTGCGAGATAGTTCATGGCAATTACAAAGATAAAAGGAGACATCGGGTCACCGTGTCTAATTCCACATTGTGGAGTAAATTCAGGTCTTGGATCATTATTAACTAGTACTAATGAAGTTGATATTGTAATACATGTCATTACAAGATTAATCTAGTGAAGATTAAAACCAAATTTAAGAAGAATATGTCTAATAAAATTCCAATCAAGTTTATCATATGCCTTTTTCATATCATTTTTAAAGCCATCCAGGCTTCGGTCCCTTTTTTCTTTTATAAAAAGAATGAAAGCTTTCATGGGGAATTAGAATATTATCCTGAATAAGTCTTCTTTTGACAAAAGCTCCTTACAGAAGATGAATAATATTTGGGAGAATACGAAATAATCGATTTGCCAACAATTTTCTAATAAGTTTATAGATGGTATTACACATGCTTATAAGACGGAATTGTCCAATAGTTTGTGGATGTTCATTTTTTTGGAATAAGTGTAATGAAGGATTTATTTATGAGACGTAACTTATGGACAAAATGAAAGAAAGCATTAACTGCTAAAAAATTGTAGGTTCAATAAAGTGCCAGTAATATTGGAAAAATTCAGCCGTAAATCCATCTGAACCAGACATTTTATCTTTAGCCAGATCAAACATGGTTCGTTTAATTTCCACTGCTATAGGCCCTTTACCTAATATTATATTATCATTTTAGGAATATCAAGATCATTAAAGCCAATGTTACAGAAATTGTTTTATCTTATTTTTAATATAACTAGTGTTAGTAGCCCGTGCGATGCACGAACTTTGTTTACAGCAGAATAATTTTTGCTTTAGAAAGAAATCAAAGATATTGATTGTGTATATCATAAAAATCTGATCATGTTTTTACGACCCAATTGTTTCCAACATTTCCATCCATGATATATCTATAATCTATAATACTATAAAGAAGGAAAATTTGTGGCAATAAATGCTCTTCATTTTATACATATAGTAATGTTTTATGGAATTGTAAAATATCCATTAATTAATAGGTTCAATGGAGGTAATAAGTTATGACAATAGAGGATTTAAGGCAGCCAAAAAAGGCTTCTACGTTACTCTTGACCTGGCCTAATGAATTGCAATAATCAATGTCATTTATATTGGCTAAAAATAAGGGTTTTGAATGTGAATGGTTGAAGGAATAGTAACAGGCCAAAATTACACCAATATTAACGTAAACCCCACCGGTTCCCCTACCCCTTCCCCTTCCCCATCCCCAAAATAAAACGCCTTCCCGGTCCCACTTCTCTGCAGAACTCCACACCGTCTCCTCCTCACGCCATTCTCGCTCTCTTCTCCGTAATCGCACTCCTTTCGTTCTCTTCTCCGATTTTCGTTCCCGGTCCCCCTTCGTCAGCGACTATACAATGATTTGTAGGTTTCAATTCCGATTCTTGCTCTCTTCTCCGTAATCGCACTCCTTTCACTCTTCTCGCCTCTCATTGCCCCCGCCGATTATATCCTACGTCGTGTCATGGTGAGGAATCGATCGTTTCAATCGTTCACGTTTTTTTTTCCTGGTTTTGATTCTGATTTCGCTGTTCGTGGTTAATTAGGTGGAAGAAGACGGAGCCGTGGGCGTCAGATTCAATTTGAGAGGAGAGGTATGCTTAATTTGGTTCTGAATCTGACCAATTTTCTGGTTGAATCGTGTGATCGATGGATTGGAACTGAATCTGGTTGTTTTGTTGCTGTATTGGATTGGAAATTGGCTCCGACATGATTCAATTTTCTGTTTCACCTGTTGATATTGCGCTCAGAATTTTCTGCTGTTTCCTGTGGATTTGTATAGGAGGTTCGTGATGTTTGGAGGTCTAAGTGGTCGGAGTTTCACTTTGGTTGTAGCAATGCGAGCCGGAAGTTTTTGAGTGAGTCTTCCGAATTTCTAATTTTTTGTTGAGTAAGGCTTGATTAACTTTTTTTTCTTCCTTTTGCTGTCGTTGTTGGTGTCACATGGATATTGCTAAATGTTGTTTTGATTTTTCCATGGCTGAATTTCGAGTTCTTATGATATACTTCAAGTAACCATGATTACTAAGCCTCTTCTACAATATTTTCTGGTATTGGAGGCTGATGAATGCACTAATATTTTCTGATCGATTTCTTCCAGGATAGTCTTCCTTAGTTGGTTTCCGGGGTTTACTCTGACAATCCCCAATTGCAACTCTTTTCAACTATGCAATTTTGCAAATTTCTCTCAATAGGTATTTGAATGATCTAGGCTGTTTCTTTTGTTTGTTTCTGGGAGTATATTAGAGCTTTTTAATTTCTATGCTGAATATTGGTGTCTAATTGAACAATTGCTTGGTGAACTCGGATTTAACCCTAGAAATTAGCCATGGCGTCGAAGATTGAAGATACGACAGACAACAAATCCCCGATGGCGGCTAAGCCAGTAACTCAGATCCCGATACATGTTCCAGGCAGCCGCCATTACAGGCCTAAGACCGGGAACTAAACGATATAGGTAACAGTTCAATCAATCCATAATTACAATCATAGAAATTGAATGAATGAAACAGTTCATATTTTGTTGCCCTAATGGTTTTATGTGATATTGCAGATGTTGTTGGATCAGCTATAAGGTTCACTATCTTTGCAACTCTCCTGTCTTCATGGTCTCTCACGTGCATGATCGGAGGCCAACGGGTATTTAGCCAACTGTGGCATAAACTTCTAATATACAATGTTGCTGACGAATGGGGATTGACAGGTTGGATGTAGTAGCTTATTATAGTTTCTTCACTTTGCTTGAAACCTGATCCCCAAGGTTGTGTCTTTATATAGTTCCTCTTCAAAGAAAATTGTATCATCACTTGCTTCTATTTCTTGTTGCAATTGCAAATCTCAAGCTTGAATGTTCTTCGATAAGGATATGCTATTTTTGCTCAAGCTTAGTCAAAGATTGATTTAGTTCTCACAGATTCATTTACTAATTAACTTGCATAGTAAAACGCATTGTTCTGTGGCTATGCTATTCAGTGATTTACTGAACCCTTCTATCTGGAAGGTGACGGTGCTCATTGCTGAAAGAGAACAAGACATTGACCTAAAATCATTTACCAAGACAAGTGTATTAGTACATTGGTAAGAACACGTCCAGCAGGAGCATAGTCTAAAGGAAGTAAAGAAAATTTGTGGATGTATGATCAAGACTTAGATGCTAGGTTTTGAAAGCCAGGCTCAATTTAGGGTGTGTTTAGAGTATACTGGAGAAATTCTCGGTTCACTTTTGATATATATGCTTTGGTAGAACTTGGATTTAGGCAAACCAAATCATTCATTTATTTTTACTGTATTTTATACCGATTTCTATGTTTCATTCACTCATTTGAATATCAGTCTGTCAGCTATCGTTTCTCCTCGAATATCAGGCTTAAGCGTACAATATACTTTTGAATTAATCCAATTCAACCACATTGCTTCATAGTAATAACCCAAAAAGGATGTCTGACCAGGAGGAGGCTCCGAAGGCAGCTTTTCATTGACAAGAGCACAAGCAAAGTCGTGTGCGCTGAAGCCGACAACGATTTCGTCGACTTCCTCTTCCATGTGCTACTGCTGCCTGTTCGTGCCACGATGAAGAACACCGGTACTTTCGGCAGCCTCGAAAACATCTACAAAAGCGTCGAGGATCTGAGCCCGGACTTGCTCAGTGAGCGCGGAACCAAAGAAGCTCTTTTGAACTCAACTCCTTGCCGCAAGGAACTCTTTTTTACACTGCACAAAGCCCAGGTCACTATGTTCCCTTCAGCATTCTGTTGAGAACTGTAATTTTAGGCCATACAACATGCTATCTACTATTAATCTTAGTCGGGTACATCATATTCTCCATCAATACATTGAACAGTTACTACACGCATACATAATTCTCCAAGCAATTGGGTTACATATACTATGTTCTCAAATCCATGTCTAATTACGTTTGTGATCGATTTTTCATGTGTGATTTAATTTTGATTGTGTGTGGTTGCTTGGAACGTTATAATAAGCACATGGATTCTTCCATTAGCGGGGTTAAACAATAATGAATTCACATTCTGTCTTCTTTGTGTACAAAAATGTGATCTGAGTACGTTGATGTTACTCATGTGCTGGTTTGAGTAACATAGAACGTTATATTAAGAAAACGTTTTATATATCCAAATTGTAAGAAATCTGTATATTTCAGAGTGCTGTCCTTATATTAGTTAGGATTACAATTTCAATTTAGCACTACTTTATCCATGTGTAGGAATTTTTGTAATACATGAATTAATTCTATTAGTTGAAATCTATAATTAGTTGTCCTAACTAAGCAACCACATACAACCTGTTTATTAGCACTAAATGTCCTAACTAATTAGTTGTCATCCTACAAAAATGTTTTGCAATTCGTGTAAATAGAATTAAGAAATTGTAATTTGTGTATTATTGTTTTTCCACGGTCTAGAATAGGACATGCACGTGTCCGTCTTACTATGCAAGTTTTAATATGCCAGTTAATTTTCTTTGAAGAGGTTTTGTGGTTGATTTTACTATGCAAGCCTCTAGGGTACTCGGGAACTGAATCTGTAAATGTATGATAGGTTCAATGGTGGTTATAAGCAACCACACACAATCTATAATTAGTTGTAATCCTACAAAAAAAAAAATTCCACACACATCATTGTACAGATTAGTTGTCTTACAATCTATAATTACAGATTTCTTAATTCATGTATTACAAAAATGTCCTAACTACTTTATTAGCACTAAATGAAATCTATAATTTTTGCAATTTTTGTAATTATGAATGTCCAAATTCGTGTAGGATTACAATTTCAACTACTTTATCCACAATCTGTATATTTAAGGGCTTTGTTGTTAATTAATTCGTGTATTTCAGTCTAGACATGGAATTGATTATGAATGTCCAAAACGTCTTTACCATTGACAAAAAGAAACGTCTTTACGGCATTAGTGTCATATTATTGAATAGTTATTAATATTAGGGCTAAAATTAGAGAGAAAGAAATGGTTTATGTCCCTATCTTAATTCCATTTAGACTAGGATTTTATTCTTATATATGATGTATTGTATTAATTTCTATTTTCTTAACAACAAAAAAAATCAATTGTGGATTTACAAAATTACTTTAAGGATTTTTAGTATAGTTATTTTGTTATGTATTTTCCAAATTTAATTATGTGAATTAATTAATATATATTAAACTAATGTTATGTTACATTATTATAAATTTGAATAGTCCATCAATTACAATCTCACTAAATTAAATTTATTAACTTAAAATAATACCAGTTATTGTCATTGCACCAAAAATAATTCCAACTACAAAAATCGTAAAAGCATAGCCAAACTATTAACATTAAAATGATCACTAAAAATAAAACACGGATAATTTTCCGGTCAAATTTTGGATTATTGGTATTATTGTACGTTCCTTATATATAAGTTAGTAATATACTTCAAGTAGATTTAAGTTTTAAGAAAAGACAATTAACAAAAGGATCATATTTTACTAAGTTTTGGAAGTTCTCTTAAGTATATTTATGTAATTTTTCACATTATATTAATTTATACTTTTATTGGGATCTTATATTTCTATAGTGGTTTTTCAATAATTTATTATCTTATCGAAAATCATCAAATTTTACATTGGCCCAACTCGGGATTGGAGAAGAATATTAATTTACCGTGTTTATTAATTTATCGCGTATTAATTTATGGAGGTTCTATTGTAATATCATAAGATGATAAAACTCCTTGGTCTAACTTCCACTACGCATATATCATGGATGGAAATTTTGTAAACAATTGAGTCATCAAAACATGATCATATTTTTATAATATACACAATCGATATCTTTGATTTCTTTCTAAGGCAACAATCATTCTGTTGCAAACAAAGCCCGTGCATCGCACGGGCAACTGACCCTAGTACATAATAAAAGTTAGATCAAAGAGTTTCATCATCTTATGATATTATATATCACTATTCATGGCATATTGGCATCCCTTAAGAATATTAGTCAAATATAAAAGGTTCAAATATATTTTCTGTTACAACACACTAAGATAAAATACTATAATAATAAGGTAATAAATGCCCATCATTTCTAGGGTGTGATGCCCGCGCTACACGCGAGCCAACCTTTTCTATCTTATTCTTGCTATATATTAAAACGTTCAAAGCTATTTCGTTTTTATTTATACTTTGGTGGTTGAATTGTCTTTGTATTGTTTTTATTTTGTAAAATTTATTTCATTATAAATGAATAGATACTTAGCTAAACGTTGTCACACGTGTATATATATATATATATATTTTATATTATTTTATATTATTTTCTTTTTTTTTGAATGATTTTGGTAAGATTGTATATAAAAAAAGATTTATAATAGGTCTTATTATAAGCTTACAACATTAAGCTTTCATATCGAAAGAGCTATAATGATTTACCATAATATTTTAGGTTGATGATCCGTCTTTCTCATAAAGGTATTCTATCCATCCTCATGGTAGAATTTAAAAGAAAAAGAAATTGAATTCCTTCTTATTCAATACTAGATTATTGCCCGTACCCTGTACGGGACACGATCAATAACATTTTTTAATATATTATTTATTTAATAAAAGAATGCATGATAATGTTATTAGGAATTAGATATTGATATTATCTTTTTTTATCCGAAATCGTTATAATATTTTATCGATCCAAAATTGTGATTTGATGTTAAGAATAAATTTATATGATATGACTTAAATGAAAATCATAAATAAAATACTTTCATTTTATTCAAAATATATTTGATTAATTAAAAAATTCATCTATGATATGATATGGAATCTCAATTGAAATATTTTGCGGCCCGGGAAGGGGAGAGTGGCCGAGTGGCCCGGGAAGGGAAATATATAAATTCATAATTAATAAGATTTTTATATTATATATTTTATAGAAAAATAGATTTTTATCAATAATAATAATTTTAAATAAATAATTTTTATTATATCTTATAAAATTAATAATAAACTTAATAATAGTAGATTTATAGATCAATACAATTTATAAATGAACATTATAATACAAATTTAGTTTATATATTTTTTTAGATATTTCTCAAATATATTTTTAAATATTTTTTACTTAAATTATAAATTAATGGGATAAAAAAAAGATTGATAAAAAAGTATGACAAATATATATGATTATAAAAAGGAATGATAGATATTAGGTGAAAAAAATTTAAAAATTAGAAAAAGAAGAAGACTTAATAAAATATCAAAAAAGACTTAATTATCACACCATATACTACTATGAAACATTAGTTGCAAAGTATCCCCAACGACCGTAAAAAAATTATATATTTTTTTATCCGAGTAACCCCCTAATCAAAAACACAATCTTTTGGGGGAAGCAAAAAAATCAAAAATTATACTATGATAATATTTCACGACAATTACATATTTATAATTTGGCTAGGTGTACCCGTACATAGCAACTAAAATCAAAAAGTCTTGAAGATGGATATTAGTTATTTGGTTTATATGATAGATATTAGTTGTAAAAAATAGATATTAGTTACAAAAGGAAAAAAATTATTTTTCTTAATTAAATTTGTTAACATGTGGTGGGGCCAGAATTAACGTGGAGGCTCGAAATTCTCCGGCTTTAATATATAGTATAGATGACAATTAAAGATAAATGTTATTTAAGATATTAAGTTGTTATTATCTATTTTAGTTGAAAAAAAAAATTAAAATCAAGCGGGGCCAGAATCAACGTGGTGGCTCGAAAACGGTCGATTTTTATAATATATATATTGATGATTACATGTTTTGATTTCCTAACCGTGCCGGTCAAAGAGGCTTTTACCGTCGTACAAAAATGGGCACTTATTGTTGTCTTTAATTTGCATAAATAAAGACATGCTTTTAACGTTCAATTGGAAGACCTATGGATAGAAACGGCATAATTTGGTCTCAATTACGACCAAAATAAATTCTTGCTAGCCACTAGACCTGTCGATCGGGTCGGGTCGGGGGGTTCGGTCGGGTTGTTCCGGGTTCGGGTTGAGTTTGGGTTCGGGTCAATTGGGTTACGGGTCAAACTGGGTCGGGTCGTTTTGGGTTTTCGGGTCGGGTCGGATCAACCCAACAGGTGAAGAGTATCAATTTTTTACCAAGATTTTAAATAAAATATTATTTAAATAATAAAATATTATAATAAAATATTATTTTTAAATATTTTAATAATAAAATATAACATAATTTTCTAAAACAAATTTTATATATTGTAATTTAATTTAAATTGTAAAAAATTAGGTCCAATCCAATGGGTTCGGGTTTCAATCGGGTCGGGTTGAAAACTAGGTCACGGGTCTAAATTTTCGGGTTGAAACCCAAAATTTCCGGGTTGAATCGGGTCGGGTTTGCGGATCGGGTCATCTTTTGACTGGTCTGCTAGCCACTAACGCACATCTGTAATAAAACACACACAATAGCTTCTTAAATAAATCTCAACTAGTACAAATCCCGTACCATGTACGGGTAATGTGATTATATAAACCCGACTTAATTGATTCAATATCGAATTTTGACTCGAGTCTATTTTTTCCTACATAAGTATATGTATAACCCAAACCCGACGGACCCAGATATGAACCTAGTGAACTATATACATATTTATTTTTATAATCTAAATTATGGAATCTATAATTTTAATTAATTATTTAGAATCTTAATAAAAGATTACAAAATTCTCTTTTACCAAAAATGAAAAACGCATTAATAATTTAAATGGAAATTATATTTTCTCAAGATACCAAAAATAGGAAAGGTATCAAAGATATCAAAAATTGGATAAGATATCAAGTAGATATAGAGATACTTTTTAAAGGATACAATTGAAAAAAATAGAATCATTATTTTATTCAGGGTAAATGACATGGCGCAAATTTTAACAAAGACTTGGGTTCTGCTTTATACTATATTATAGTAGATATCTTCCTATCCTTAAACGTGTGCAATAAAACAAATTAATAATAATAAATAATGGCATTATAACCCGTCAATATGACAACACCCAAATTATGGATCCAAATCTTCCGTCCCATAAACCCGTCCCACTTGTTTTCGTTGGTTCATATCTTATATTGCAACTTTAAAAAACACAATAAAAAAAGCCTAATTCTAAACTTTGGACCAATGAAAACAAATGGGACGGGTTTGGGAACGGGTTTATGGGACAGAAGATTTGGATTATACCCCACTAACCAAATTAAAGCACACAAAATAACGACTCTACAAATATGTCCTCAGCGTTAAATTTCTCCAATTAAATCAAATTAATAGTAATACAGAATTATGTTGTACAAAAACAAAATTATAAATCCTTATATTTAACTGCGTATCCTCACAAATCAATTCCTCTATTGCACACCGCCATTCATACTCCCAAAACTCCTACAATAGCGAGCAAAAGTATTTTCCTTAACCAATTGGCCGAAGGAGAGAGGTGTGAGATTCAAGCTATCATTTCTAGAAAATGGGATGTGTTCAATGTATATGGAACATACCTAGGCACAGATTACATATTATCAATGGCCAAATACATATACAGGACCCTGAACTTGTACCAATTAGTCATTTAGGACCCTATACTTCAAAGTTTGCCAATTAGGCACCTTAATTCAGTAATCGTGACCCATTGGGTACCTAATGGACGATTTTGACACAAATTTGTCATATCTAGCCCCTCGAACTTACGGAATTTGTTATATAGGCACCCCATCTTTGATTTGGACCTATTGGGTACCTGAACTTATGTTTTTTGATCTATTGAACGCCTGTTTGTTGACTTCTGCAAAAAAAATTCCCACCGTGTCGCCACGTGTATACTATGTGTATGCCACTTCATTATTTTTAATTAAAAAAACAATTAAAATATATTAATCAAGATAAAAATTGTTTACAAAAATGCGAGTACACAGTGGCCAGGAATCCTCGCCAACGTCGTACCCCAACCCTGGGCTCCACCGGTTTCAAGCTCCAATCAGGCCTGTCCGGAGGAGCTCAAGGCGGCGCCCTTGCCGAAAACGACGGTCTGGAGTCCTAGGCGGCCGGAGGAGATCAACGCCTCAGCATCGGACGGGGACACGGTTTGGTGAAGGACGTCGGAGGGGAGGTCGAGGTAGCACCCGCCGGGGCGGCCCGAGACGGCCTGATTGAGGACGTTGAAGACGCAGGTGGGGACCAATTGGATGGAAGTGGCCTTGGCGGAGAGCTTGGAGAAGGGGGCAACGGCAGCGACCTGATCCAGCTCTTAGAAGTAGCCGCGGCTGAGGTCGCGCTGGTCGCAGGAGCCAGAGATCGTCTTCCACTCCCACGTCGCCGGCATCGACAAGGCGGCCACAGGAATTGTCGACGGTTTCCAACCCTCCAATCTTTGCAATTTCTTTTTCTTTCTTTTTCTTATTTCCCATTAGTTAATGATATTTTTCTTTCGTATTTTTTTCCAATTTTCAATTTTCCTATTGTATTCTTTCTTTTTTAAAATTAAAAGTAATGAAGTGACCTACAAGTGGCGCTACGGTCGACAAATTGTTTTTGGCAAACAAGTGTTTAATAGGTCAAAAAACATAAGTTCAGGTACCTAATAGGTCCAAATCAAAGATGGGGTGCCTAAGTGACAAATTCGGGTAAGTTCGGGGGGCTAGATATGTTTTAAGCCATAGAATTTGTGTCAAAATCGTCCATCAGGTACCCAATAGGTCACGATTACTGAGTTAAGGTACCTAATTGGCAAACTTTGAAGTATAGGGTCCTAAATGACTAATTGGTACAAGTACAGGGTCCTATATATGTATTTGGCCTATTATCAATATTAAGGTATGCTGAATTACACTCTTTCTCCTTACATGCATGTTTTATTGCTTCATTACTATTTGTTCAAATCAATCTAAACAATCTAGCACATTGTTTCATCAACACACTTAAGGAAGTTTGTTTCATCAATGTTTTGTATCGTGAAAGACAACAAACACAGGATCAAACCACATGCTTCTATTTCGACCAAAAAAAGAAAAACCCTACATGCATGCTTCTACTCTATTAAAAGAAGTCCAAAACAGGCCACCCGAATTTACTCACTACCTCTTTAACCTCATTGATATTGGAGACATGAAGTTGATGAGAGGAATACTCTAATTGGTAACCATACTATTCTTTACTATTTGATTGATATTACATAACTTAATCTAACCCTATGTTCTCTATTTTAAAACCTCAGATGTATTAGGTTATGCTATCAATATTTGGTCACCCGAGTGTAAAAAAGCTGGGTCAACAAAGTACCAGTTCAAACATCAAGAGAGCTCCACTAAAACCAGTTACTTTCATTATCCTTGATAGCGCTTGCTGTATATTCTTTTGGACAAAATCTCATATAAAAGATGGCCAACAAAATATATAGGCAGACAAAATACAAAGCCCAGCAACAAATGCAAAGTAGCATGCCAACAGGTGTTGAATGGTTTCCAAAACCACTAACGATTTAGCAAACCTTCAACCACAAATAACACAAAAAGTATCACCCAAAAGAGAGTAAATGTGGAAAAAATGAACTCCCATAATAAAAGATCAAAAAGATGAGGACTTGCGATCAACCAAACTCTCTTAGTTTTGTTCTTCCACCAGCATAAGTAGGGAAAAAAATAACACTCCAAAAAAAAAAACACACAAAAAGCTTCAAAGAGGACTATTACAAGTGGATAATTTGAACTCTGACCTTATTCACGAAGATGGGGCCTGTAACTTATACAGATGAGAAAGAAGGATCAACAGGAACGTCTACCTGCGTTATAGACGTTATTGTGTCCATGAACTGTGCATCAATCCCATAAATCATCGGAATCCTAAGTCTGGTAGCCATGACTCCCTTCTGGAATTCATTCACCATGTTAACCCAAGCTTCAACAATCACCTTTAAACCTGGGACACTCCCACCACCGCTCAACACACTCCATGTTCACCAACACCAAAAGGCCAACAAACTCATCACTTCAGCTCACATACTAATACCACTAAAATCGACAAATTTTCATAAACAACAACACAAATATCCAAATTAGCACCACCAAAGAAAACATTGCTTCATTTTTCGTTTGCTTTTTGCTTTGTTTTGTTAGGCTTGATTGTTAGATTTAGATTCTTCTAATTCCCGTGGACGAACTTGGCTTCGCTATACTCAGCGGGGTCTTGATCTATAAATTTATTTGCTTGTTAGGATCAAGGTATACCCTCTCAACAACCATATAGTCCAATTGACCTTCGTCTTCGTTCCTGCACCCTCAGCGTCGCTGATTCGCACCCCATTCGTCGTCGCCGACACTACTGCCCGCCGTCGTCGAATCGCCCCCACGCATCGCTAACATCGCCGACACTGCTCCCGTCCATCGTCGATCCGTCTCGGCCTTCTCGTCCCTGCTCCTGACCACGCCCAACTTATCATTATTAATTTTACAAGTAAGAAAGTTTCATATGCCTTTATCTAATTACCATATATTAATATATCAAAATAATATCTATATTCATACTCTATCAAACTAATATATGATATTTATAAACTATCCAAATAATATCTATATATAAAATATAGATTTCTCCTAAAAAGATGTGTTTATCTAATTACATATATTAATATATCAAAGTATTATCTATATCCATAATCTAATAAAATCTATTACTATATACTAAAGCGGTAGCAAATTCCGCCACCATATTGCGCCACATCACCCCTTTTATTTAAATAATATATTTTCTTTAAATTCTTTTGACATCTATTAAATTGGAAAATTTATCTTTCTACTTCCTACCTGAAAATTTTATCTTTTGTTATCTATTAAAGTGAAAAAATTATGTAAAATTTGTATTACTATAACATGATCCAAAAGCATGTACGTATATTGTTGTGCACAAAATATAAATTTTTTTATCTTTTGCAAAAGCACGTAGGTACTATATCATACATGGTACAAAATATATACAAAAAATATACAATTTTTGTGTGTTTCCAATAGCATGTACGTACTATATCCTACATGTCACAAAAAATATACAATTTTTATCTTTTTGTACTATATACATTGTAAAAGATATAATATATCATGTAAACAAATTTAGCTAAGATATATATATATATATATCTTACTTAATATCCCTTATTTAGAAATTTTCTTATTAAATCTTGATTTTATCATAAGATCTTATGCATACTTAATTAAGATATTAGTTCTATCTTTAAATTTGAGTTGTTTAATTAATAATTCTATCTAAATATATAAAACTCAATCTTATCTTTATACCCCTATAATAATGATCACATAGATCTATTATAAAACATTTGATTACAAAATATTAGTTTATTTAATATATAAATCATAATCTTAATAGTGTATCCATTTAGATAAATAACATACTAATTATAAATAATTTTTCGTAATTTTATTATGAGTTTTTCAAAAATCAACAATGGTAGCAAATTCTACTACTATATTTAAGGTGAATGTTCATTCTATTAAATAATATATTAAAAATATTTTTTACTGCCATATCATACTAAAATCTCAATAAAAGGACTAGATGTTATATTCACCATAAATATATATATTTAATATTGCATATTGCATATTGATTATGCTTTAGATTAAAAGATAGATTTCTTAATTAAGATAATGATTCATTAAGTTTTTTATTAAATATTTATATATCTCTAATTTAATTATTTATTCACAACACAATAACATATATACAAGATAAATTTGTTTTCTAATTTATCTTATTAAATATTATCTACATCGTTAATATAATGCTATATTAATCCGAGTTTTTTTATTTAAAATTATTGATTTTATTATAGAAGAATAAGAAGATAGTTAATGCAATTTTGTTTAAATGCCAAAAGAAGTTTTTATCAATTTCTAATAGTATGTGATCATGAATCTTATCTTATGTCATTCTTCCTTGATTACTTAAATACATGTTTATGTGTGTATAAAAAGGTAATATATAAATAAAATTTATTTGTATAAATATTTGATGGTATACATGAATAATGTCATCTTATAATCTAAAAGGTAAGCGTTATTTTAAAACAAGGTAGTCATATGATAATATTTGTAATTGTTATAATAAATTCATATATATACATATTAATAAATAAATAACACTCCCGTACAAGGTACGGGTCATTTACTAGTAATATCCTATATTTATAAACTATCTAAGTAATATCTACATTATAAAATAATACCATAGGACTTGCAAGCTATGTTGAGACTCTTGAGCCTGTTCATCTCGATTGTAACGAGGATGAGTGCACCATTTAGTGCAAACTAGGTAATAAGCTAGCTTATACCATATTTAGATCAAGCATATGTAATTTGTTTATGGTTTACGGTTGAACTGATATTTACAACATTTTCTATACTACTATACATTGCATTGTTTTGTCACCATCCTTGTACCTTGGAGGAAGAGTGAGTTTCTGATGCTGTTTCTTGCCTAGATTGTTCAGTTACTTGCTTCTCGGTCTTCTTTGGTCTTTGCTTTGCTGGGTGTTAATTAGTTTTCTGGTCTGCTGCTGTGTTGCCTGAGCAAATGTTCAATCTTTTTCTGATAGCTAGTTTTTCCGTTTTCTATTGGCTATCTTGATTAGTTTCCCATTTTAGTTGATGTGTTTCTATCTTCATAGTTTCACAATCGTTGTGTACATGTTTTAGCAATATCAGTTCACCTTACTCAATTTGTAGATTGACTTTTGTACTCATCATTGCTTCAATAATTGTGGTCATGTTATTATCTTAAGCTTCATAATTTGCAACCACACTGCCACAGGGAGTATGTATGAGTTCCAAATACTCGGACAAAAAAACTCAAACTAGGGGGTCGAATTATATTTTGTCGCACAAAACAGACTATGGGCGACGAAAACAAAACGGACTATGTCGCACAAATCGCGTGATTGCTCGTTTGCTCAATTGAAGCCCTGCCCTAATTCATGTCATCTAATGGAAGCTGCTAGCTAGGTTACATGTGGTTCATTTGTTGGCTAAGTCGGTAATTAGAGAAATTTGATATGGATGGGTAATTTGCTGATTAATTGTTTGTTTCTATTCCAACTTACTACCATATGTATTGTTGGAGTGTTTTCCACATCAAGCAAATACATCAAATACCACTAGCATATAAATAAGGTGAAACCCCTACCCATTGGCTTAAGCTTTTGGGTAGAAAGATGGATCCCGACCTTATATACGAAATGGTTAAATTTACCCCAACACTCCAACATATATTGTTGGCTCTTCTATATACAATCGTCAGTTTTTATTTTTGAACCTTGCATTTGACATCCATGTTATTCACATCTTCGATTCAGGACATCAGAAAGTTAGTCGAGTATGGGTATGTTATCTGGAAGCTAACTAATACTTTGTATCTATTTGTGGCACGACGCCCCTTTTGTTGCAAAATCTATCTAGGTATTTTTTGCAACGCCCACTTTTGTTGCAAAATATAAATACAAAATTTTATCCCCAGCGCGCGTTTTTGGATTGGAGGGAAGTGAAATTTTTATTTTTTGCAACAAACTTTGTCAACAACCTTTATAGGTCGTTGCCAAAAATATTTTTCGCAACGATAAAATATTGTCGTTGGAATAAATGGATTTTCTTGTAGTGCATGAAGGAGGTCAAGAGAAAGGGTCGAAACACTAGATACTAAAGTTTCTCACATATAATTCTGGTGTTTTTGCAAGGGATTAATCATTTTTACTTGTTGCTTTTTGATTAGGTTGTTGAGCATGGTTTGGGGCATCTTCCATTTACTGAGAAGCAGATTATCACTCCAACTGGTATGTAAATGACTGCTATAGATCTTGCTGTTTAATCTGATGTTTAATAACTAGCAAGCTCTTATCTTTTTGTCATAGTTTTAAGATATTTTCTGTTATCTAGAAATTGCAAGCCATAAGCTGACCTCACTAGAATTTGCTGATCAGAATTCTGAATTGAATCTACGTATAATATTGATTTTTAAACTTAATTCCTTTTTCATTGTAGCATCTGTGTACACTGGTGTCGATTTCTATAAGAGACTATATATGTGGAGTGGCCATTATAAGAAGGTACTGGACATTTTTTATATCAGAGTGCAAAACTGCCATGGCTGTGGCTATCATTTATGAAAGGTTAGGGCATTTACTTTTAGTTTTAGTGTGGAGACACTTTTGAGTTTCATATTCTGATGGATACAAGAGTGAAAAAAAAAGAATGTTTGGTTTAGATCTGTTTTTCTTACACCTTCATTTCTTGCTTATGTATTATAGGTGTATTGCCTAAATATTTCTGTAAAATGCATATGACAGGTACATTATGAAAAAATATTTACATATTTGAGTATATACGCTACAGATCTGTTTTACCTCTTAATATTGTATCCTCCTTGTCTTCCTTTATTTAGTAACTTTTTCTATATTTTTCCTACTAAAACAAACCATGAGTACTTCACTATGTCACTCCCAAGGGCCTCAATTGGTGCAGCAACAACCGGCTGCCCAAACAATGACATGATAAATATTGGTAAGAGATGGAAGGACATATATGGACTCTCGTCACAAAGAAAGACTTTTTAACAAAATAAGGTAAAAATATTCCTTCCCTTTCCCTGAGAAGAAAACAAGCAGCTTAGTTTTTAGATTCTAATTAGTTGGTTTCTCAGGGGTGATTTGTGATAGAGGTATTTTAGTCGCCTTAATACCTATCAAAATAATCCAAACAACCCAACTAATGTAGTAGGGAAGTAAGGGTCGATCCCACAGAGACTTAGGTTTTCAGTGTTTATTATTGTATTACTCAGAGTTAGAAAAGGGGGTTTTTGAATATGAATCTAAGAACTAAACTAACTAAGGAATGCAAAACAAAAGATGAGATGTAAAATATGGGAGAAATATGCTCAACCAGTTAATATCCATTGTGAACTTGATTATTGATCATTGATTATCAAAATTCTCTTTTTACCTTGACTAATCTATTGCGGAATTCTAATAACCCAACTTCATGGAATTATTAATCCTACTTCAATTCTAGTTATTAGCCCGACCGGTAATAACAACCCTAATTATCAAATAACCTAAGAGACCTCCTAGATTCAATTCGACAACAGCATTAAGATTCAAGCATCAATAGAAACATGCATTCAGAGCAACCAGACATCCAAATAACATGCGATTGAATTCTCTTCTCTAATCAACTAGTCCTACCAGTCCTAGATTGATTAAAGGTTCTACTTTTGATCTAATTAACACCGACCGGTAATTAGAAAGATCTAGTTGTAATTCATCCTAGAAATCATATTAGGTGATCAAGCTAATAAAACCCTAGGCTGAAATTAATCAATTAAGCACAGAGAAAACAATCTAGTCAAGAGAAATTAAGAACAATCAAACCTCACAATAATACTTCGTTCACAACTTCAATTAACTAGTCAAGCAAAAGGAATTTAGCTACTGAAAGACATTGAAAAACTTACAAAGTTTCCCATAGGGTTCTTGTTCTCCAAGTCTTCAATAATTAATGTCAAAGATTCAAAGATATGAAGATCATCCAAACCTAGAAAACAAAAGCTATTTATATATCTCTATGGTTCCCAAAAATATATCTAAAAAGATAACCCAAAAGGCCCAAAAAGAATCCCATAAAAATCTCGTACACAACTCGGACACGGGTGAAAACTCGGGCAAGCACCCAGAAACGCGGTCGCGTTTTCGATGCCTTGCCCGCGCTTTCACGGCAGAGACTCAGGTCTCGAAACGCGGGATGAACCCCTAAAGCGCGGGCGCGCTTTCGTGCCAGGCCGCGCTTTCAACACTGGTCATCACGTATCATTTCAGAGGCTGTTTTGACCCACTTCGAGTTGGAATTTGGACTCGGAGTAAAAAGATGAATTGTAGCTCTTCGAGTTAGCTTTCCAATAACACCAAAATCAACTCAATCCGACCACCGTAGCTCCGAATCCAGCCCTTGCAAGCAAGAGATGTCGAAACAACAACTCCAATACATAGTCCGGATCCAAGTGTGCTTTTCCCATCACCTCTTGGGCTAATCTCATAGCTTGGCTCTCTTTTTGCCTTCTCCAATGCTTTGTCTTCACCTCCTCTACACTTGTTGTCTTCACATCTACAATCAAAAGGCACAACAAAGTGTAGATATCCGAATATTTTTACAAACTAACAAAACTAGCAAAACTAACTAAAACTAAACCAAAAACCATAAAAACACTAACTAAAGATGCCCTAAAACACTACCTAACATATGCCTATCAAATTCCCCCATGCTTGAACCTTGCTTGTCCTCAAGCAAGAAATAAAATCAAAGTCACACCACAACTAACAAGTCAAGCATTCATCTCAATATCAATCCACACTTCATCACTTAAGCTAAACCTTGACAAGACATCATTACATACATGGAATAGAAGCTTTCAAAATTAAATCATTCATCCATTCTAGACCTCACCAAGGTAATGTGTTTTACACTCTTCACTCAAGTGTTTAAGGGATATGTGTTTCACTCAAAATCAACTTTGAAAGCTAGACTACCATAGGCTTGCATCAGTGTTCTAAATCTCCACTACGAATGATTAAACACACAACAAAAATCATGAGGACTTTTTAAGGGTTGTAATGGGGTCAAGGTATACACAAGTAGGTAGAGAAATATTTGGTCATGTGGTGCTAAAAATCCGGGAAATAGTGCTAGCAAAAACCCAAATTACAAAAAATTAACTTCATAATTCCACCACTTACTTCACCTCTTTCTCATCACTTTTCTTTCAACACTTCATCCATTCTCTCATATTTTTCTTTCTCTTTTTTTTCTTTTTATAAGAGACATCTTTTCTTTCTTTTTCAACTTCTTATCTTTTTTCTTTCTTTTCACACCCAACATTCTTCCTTTTCTTTCTTTTCAAACCATCCCCATAGTACCACAAAGAACAACTCTAGCTAAATCCTAATTCCCGGATGGGTCAAGCTTATCAAGGCTAGGAGTTATTTTTGTGGAGCTACAAAATAAGGCTAATAGGCTCAAAAATAGGGGCTATCAAACAAAGGAATAATGTAAGGTAGATAAGGATAATATGAGCTAATGAACATGCCTCAATCATTTTAATGTTATGCATTTAAATCATGTAATGTAGCCTTGAAAAAGATATCTAAAAGCAAGTTCTAGAGCTAGCAATCAAAGCGATAACACTCAAGAAAAAGATGCAAATATGCAATAAAGGCTCAAATAAGTCTCACAAGGGATATATGTCTAGAACTTCATAAACAATTCAAAATTTCAACTTCCTATGCATGCTCAATCCTATAATCAAGATCAATAACTTAAGAATCATGCTTCAATCCAAGGAAAATTCAACCAACAAGCTAGTCATGGGTTAGATAATACTCTTAACTTAGAGAGACAAATGGTCAAGTAGGGAAATTTGGATCCTACAATGCAATTTTTTTGTGATTTTTAATTTTTCAATTTTTTTGTGATTTTAGATTGATTTTTCATTCATTTTTTTTTTCAATTTTAATCGATGCAAAACTATAATTTAAACATTCAAATGCAACTATATGAATGCAATCTAAGACTAAGCAAGAAATCCCTTCCCCCACGCTTAAATTTTACATTGTCCCCAATGTAAAGTAAAAGTAAAGAGAAAAGAAAAACTAACCAAGTTGTCGAGTAATCCGGATCTTGAGGTGGTGGTGGGAAGCACGCGGCGGCCGAGCTATGATATGTGCAACCCGAGTTATGAGACCTGTGCGCCGGGCTAACTAGAAACAAAACCAAAACAAAAACAAACAAAAACACAACTACACTAAGCTAATACTAAGAATCAAAACAACTATCCTAATCACTTGGGTTGCCTCCCAAGAAGCGCTTGGTTAACGTCATTAGCTTGACGAGAGCACAATTTCACAGGCTCAGACATTGTCAATACCCTTAACAACCTATCAAATACCTGCGAGCTCATCTTAATGAAACATAAATAACACAAGAATAAGTTGAGTTTAAATAACATGTCAGTCAAACACCGTTTCAACTTATCAAACCTATGAGCCCAATTTTCATAAGATGGCATATGCTCGAACCAATGCGAATCAAGTGGTGGCTTTTCAATATATGTATGAAATGAATCAAAGCTCTTACCAGAAATACCACTTTCAATCAAGATGATCTCAGAGAAATCCCTAGAATTTTCATCATGCTGCAAACTTGGTTCTTCGAATGAATAAGTGATAGGAAGGAATGTAATCGGCTCATTGAGTTCGGTGGCCTCTTCTTTAGCAATATAAACTCCACAAGGCTCATCTATGGTCTCCTCGAGATGAGTAGCATCACATGGAACATCAAAGTCACCATCTTGACCTAACTCATGTGTAGGGAATTGCTCCTCCACATGCATTTGAGTATTTAATTCAGGGGCTCTTGAAACGTCAGAAGCCTCATCAGGTTGGAGTATTGATGAAGATGATCCGACCAACAAACACTGACGGCCCATATAACAAAGAAAATCCCAACACTCCATAGGTTCCATACATAGAATTCGTCCATTGCTCATGTATTCAGCCAACTCAAGAGTTTCATGATTCATACCCTCAATAATGCTCATGCAAAAGCTTCCAATATCAATATGAAGTCCCTGAGCACCAAGTCCATCCATATATTCTTGGAATCTAACGAAGTACCAATGAAATTGCTCATCCTGAAACTGTTTACATTCGAACAAAGCCATAGATTAGTAGCACAGGTGTGGACCCTAAGCTAGGTCCACACAAGAGTAACAAAACAATAAACACAAGAAAACAACCGAGTCCCCGGCAACGGCGCCAATTTGATAGAGGTATTTTAGTCGCCTTAATACCTATCAAAATAATCCAAACAACCCAACTAATGTAGTAGGGAAGTAAGGGTCGATCCCACAGAGACTTAGGTTTTCAGTGTTTATTATTGTATTACTCAGAGTTAGAAAAGGGGGTTTTTGAATATGAATCTAAGAACTAAACTAACTAAGGAATGCAAAACAAAAGATGAGATGTAAAATATGGGAGAAATATGCTCAACCAGTTAATATCCATTGTGAACTTGATTATTGATCATTGATTATCAAAATTCTCTTTTTACCTTGACTAATCTATTGCGGAATTCTAATAACCCAACTTCATGGAATTATTAATCCTACTTCAATTCTAGTTATTAGCCCGACCGGTAATAACAACCCTAATTATCAAATAACCTAAGAGACCTCCTAGATTCAATTCGACAACAGCATTAAGATTCAAGCATCAATAGAAACATGCATTCAGAGCAACCAGACATCCAAATAACATGCGATTGAATTCTCTTCTCTAATCAACTAGTCCTACCAGTCCTAGATTGATTAAAGGTTCTACTTTTGATCTAATTAACACCGACCGGTAATTAGAAAGATCTAGTTGTAATTCATCCTAGAAATCATATTAGGTGATCAAGCTAATAAAACCCTAGGCTGAAATTAATCAATTAAGCACAGAGAAAACAATCTAGTCAAGAGAAATTAAGAACAATCAAACCTCACAATAATACTTCGTTCACAACTTCAATTAACTAGTCAAGCAAAAGGAATTTAGCTACTGAAAGACATTGAAAAACTTACAAAGTTTCCCATAGGGTTCTTGTTCTCCAAGTCTTCAATAATTAATGTCAAAGATTCAAAGATATGAAGATCATCCAAACCTAGAAAACAAAAGCTATTTATATATCTCTAAGGTTCCCAAAAATATATCTAAAAAGATAACCCAAAAGGCCCAAAAAGAATCCCATAAAAATCTCGTACACAACTCGGACACGGGTGAAAACTCGGGCAAGCACCCAGAAACGCGGTCGCGTTTTCGATGCCTTGCCCGTGCTTTCACGGCAGAGACTCAGGTCTCGAAACGCGGGATGAACCCCTAAAGCGCGGGCGCGCTTTCGTGCCAGGCCGCGCTTTCAACACTGGTCATCACGTATCATTTCAGAGGCTGTTTTGACCCACTTCGAGTTGGAATTTGGACTCGGAGTAAAAAGATGAATTGTAGCTCTTTGAGTTAGCTTTCCAATAACACCAAAATCAACTCAATCCGACCACCGTAGCTCCGAATCCAGCCCTTTCAAGCAAGAGATGTCGAAACAACAACTCCAATACATAGTCCGGATCCAAGTGTGCTTTTCCCATCACCTCTTGGGCTAATCTCATAGCTTGGCTCTCTTTTCGCCTTCTCCAATGCTTTGTCTTCACCTCCTCTACACTTGTTGTCTTCACATCTACAATCAAAAGGCACAACAAAGTGTAGATATCCGAATATTTCTACAAACTAACAAAACTAGCAAAACTAACTAAAACTAAACCAAAAACCATAAAAACACTAACTAAACATGCCCTAAAACACTACCTAACATATGCCTATCAATTTGGTTTCCTTAAAAGTTAGGAGTTTTTCCCTAGGGGTGATTCTCATTAGCTAGATAGGATCAATTGGCTGCTCTATGGTGAGAGATTGTACTTGTGAGACTCAAATGTCTGGGTCACTAGGTGGAATATCTAGAGGTTTAAGATCCAAAAATTTGGAATCCGAAAATGGTGTGTCTTAACTCTCAATTCGATAAATATATAAATCTGGACATTGTTGGTTTGGTAGTAAATGTACTAAACCATGTTGATTTCCACTAATTTTTAAATATGTTGAGGTATTAAAGTTGAGAACAAGAGACAAAGAGATGGAGAGAAGTGTCTGGACATGGTTTGATGGTTCTAATTGCGACAAAGTTATATATCCTACGATGATGGTGGCTAAAAATGGCGAAGAAGACAGCGGCGGGCAGTGGCGACCAAGACAGCGGCGGGTGGTGGCGACAACAATGATGGTGGATAACGTCGGTGACCTAAACTGCACATTCTTATTTCTTTGCATATTTGTTTCTATTTTTTATTTTTATTTTAATTCAAATTTTAAGGATTTGATGTGTTTTTTCTGCCAAAAAAGGGGAATGATGTGTAATACATAATTTTCATAAGTCAGCTTTCTGATGGCCACGTAGTCATGTGCGTCGGAAATTTCACCGGAATTTGGTTCCGTATTGTTTTCGGTATATAACTATACATTTCAATAGTTTGTATACATTTTTATTATTTTTAAAGTTCGTATTATTTTTGGTTCATTGTCGATACTTGGTATTATTCCAAGTCATTTCCTAAATACAAAGGATTGTATTTATAGTGAGTGAGATTGGGTTCCTATCCTAGAACCCAAATGCCCTTTTGGCGTCCTCAGAGACAGGATCAGAGATGTCGCTTTCTCCATGTTGTACAACGTTGTCTTCATCCGAAAGTCAGCTCCTTCATTTGTTGGGGAGCTTCCTTGTGCTATCTTGTGATGATGTGGAAAGCGACGTCCTGACTTCAAGCTAATTTGTATTTTAACATCTGAAGCTTCTGAGGACTGCGACCGCCAATGATGTCATCTTTGTCGGGCATCCTTATTTGAATTTGAACATGGCATTTTGGCGCGCGTTCCTACTTGATAAGGATGACTTCCTTATCTCGCCGAAACTCGTTCTTGTTCAACTTGACATGAAGTTCTTGGCGTCCCTATTCCATAGGGACGGCTTATCACTTTTTGTTCTTTTCTCTTGATGATCGTCCCTAGAAAGATTCCTGAGATATATACTTGAGGATTTTGGGTAAATGGACTCAGATGGTGACAACAATAGGGGAAGTGGACGGCGCGGTGAAATAATGAGGTAAATAGGCTTTTTTGGTGACAACTACAAAAACATCCCAGAACATGGCGTCATGACACCCAAACCTGTCACCACCAAACAAAACCTTGTCACCGCATACAGAAAAGTCCCCTCCCGCATACAAAACCTTGTCACCACGTACAAACCCCCCCCCCCATACAAAACCTTGTCATCGCGTTTACAACTTGTCACCTCTCAAACTAATATCACCAATATTGCAATCTAATTTGTTCATCACGTACAAAAACTTGTCACCTTACCTAGAACCACCCCCAAATTGCACTTAAACTTGTCATCAAAAATTATTAGTAAGCCTATGTGGGATTCGAACCCACATTATCGTACGCTAGGCACGTTGCTCTATCATTTGAGCTAATATGCTATAATTAAAAGTAATATATAAAAACTTATCATCACCTAGCAATCAAAGCTGTCACCAGCACACAATGTTGTAACATGTTAAACCAAACAGAGAACCTATATGTGTTCAACATGTCACTGCATAAAAACTGAATTGCATTCAACATGTCACCGCGTACAAAAAACCCTAGATCACACACAAAACTTGGTGACAACCAGAAACCCCTATATCAAGTACATATCTTGTCACCACAAAAGAGGGGTTTCTGGTTTGTCACCGCAAAACTTGGTGACAAACCAGAAACCCCTAGATCTAACTCTCTAGGGTTTTTGTCACCATTTTTTAAATTTAGATCTAAAAACTTGTCACCGATTTTTAGATTTAGATCTAGAAACTTGTCACCGTTTTTTAGATCTAGATCTAGATCTATAAAAAATTCTAGATCTATATCCAAATATAAAAACATCAACGAAAAAAAACGTAGATCTAGATCTAATTCTAGATCTAGAACTTTCAAAAACCCTAGATCTAGAAAATCTAAAAAAACCTAGATTTAGAGCTTTTAAAGAGAAACATACCTTGTCCCCCACCTCGTCGGCCGCCCCGTCGCCCTCGTCGGCCGCCCCGTCGCCCTCGTCGGCCGCACCGTCGCCTTCTTCGGCCGCCCCGTCAACCTCGTCGCACTCTTCGGCCGGCCCGTCGCCCTCTTTGGCCGCCCCGTCGGCCACCTCGAAAAACCTGTCACCGCTTTTTTTGAAGAGTGAGGGGATGAGGAAATAGGGAGATGAGAAGAGAGGGTGGAAGAGGAAATAGGGAGAGAGAGATCTGGTAATTAAGGAGAGGGAGAGAGAGAGAGCTGGGAAATAATGGGAGGAGAGAGAATGGAGGAGAGGAGTGGGGGGGTTTTAATGACCACATGTCACCCCCAAATTTCAAAAATAGCCCATTCTCTTCATTAATGTCACCTTGAGTCCATTTGTTTCATATTGTCACCATTTGAGTCCCTCACACCCAATTCTCTATATACTTGGACAACTTATAAGAAAACATTGAGTTTGTCATTATCAAAACTAGGGACGAAGATCGTTGATCCGGTGTTAATGACTAGTCCCTAACAACGTCCCAATATGGCCATTTCTCCTTAGCGTCCATGTCTCAAGGCTCGACCTTGGAGCCTAAGTCACCCAATAGCTCGGCCTTGATCCACACGTGAACTGGGCCCGAGCCCTTGCCATGCCTTGCAAGGTACCTATCCTAGCTAGTTTTTGATAGAGTTTTGCACTTGTTTTTATTTCTATCTTTCCCATTAGAATAGGCTTAATGTTAGCTCGAATGGAGGAATTTTAGCCTAACTTATCTTTTTCGATTTCTAGCTTAGCTTTTGGAGAAAACTCTATCTTTTCCATAAGATAGAATTCTCCCTTAGATAAGATTGTTTTATTTTATTTAAACCAAGCAATTGTAACCTCAAACTTAACGCATAATTGAATACAACATTGTTTTGGTTTAGTCGAGATTGCTCCTAACACCAAAGTGTGCGTTCAACCTTTGCTTCGAGCTGAGCTCGCCCTAAGACTTCCTAGCGTGGTTGTCTTCATCATTCGTTCATCATATTGATCGAACGTCTCTTGAGTCCTAACGTGGATTCAACCTTAAAATTCAATCCCCATCACGTTCGAGATTGCATATCATTCGCTTCTGCCAAGTCCAAGAGATTCTAAGGATGATCAAAGGCATCCTTCGCCTTTCACCCACTTTGAGGATGAGAGCGCATTGCACGTCCCATCCTTTTTTGGCACAAGGATTACGTGGATGGAACATGAATTGAGGCTTTCCTAGACATAGCCTCTGTCTAGAACTCTTGGACTTGGCGTTGAAGCTCCTTTGTCTTGTTGGGATTGGCCCGATAGGCTGGACGGTTTGGCAAAGTGGCACCGGGGACAAAATCATTGGGAGTCCATTTGGCGACTCTTCTTGGAAGAGCTCATCATAGTCATATAGAAGACGCGAGATAGGAGAAAGAAGATCACTCAATTCTTGGGAAGATAATAAAGATTCATGAAATACAAGCAAAAGGAAAACGTTACTTTCCTTGAGTTCGTGGACAACTTCTTTTTGTTTAGCCAAAAGCATAGGTGTGGAGGTGCCCACGTTACCGCCTATGGCTAGCTTCTTTCCCCTCTTCTCCTCACGGTTGGCATGTTTCCTTTGTTGCTCCTTGTAGCATGGTCTAACATTATCTTATGAGGCGACATTGGATGCAACATCACCTTCTTTCCCTCCATTTGAAAGTGGTACTCATTGGAACTCCATAGTGTATGGCTCCTTTGTCAAATTGCCAAGGACGTCTTAGAAGTAGATGGCAAGCAGTAATCGGGACCACGTCACGCTTTAACTCTAAATTTTTTTTAGGATATGATTGTTTTTTTTACCATTGGTGTGTAAATTTTAGGATATGACTGTAAAGCCTCATGCAACATTTGCATTTTCATGCATAATGGTTGTGATATGATTGTAAAGTTGTATACTATTTTTTTTACCATCGGATTGTAAATTTCGGGATATGAATGTAAAGTCTCATGTAACATTTGCATTTTTATGCATAATCGTTGTGTATGACAAGATTAAAGACTGTGTATACATTTTCACTAATTGTAAATTATAGTACATGTGAAAAAAGTCATACAGAATAAGATGTGGCACATTCATGGCATGTTATTTGAAAAAGGTACAATTATTCGTCACTTATACACTTACATGAAAAAAATCACATACAATAAGATAAAAGATAATGCACGGTTCATTTAATAGGAAAAGACACAAGAATGTTATTTTCAAAATCACACTCATGTTAAGTGAAAAAGCACAGTCATTATCCTCACATTTTGCACACTTATTACACACTCGTATGAAAATATCCGACACAATGCGATATAGAGCATGCACATTTATATTAATCGAAAATGCATAGTCATGTTATTTGAAAGGGCACAATCAATTTAAGTGAATATACATAATCGTTCTCGTCATATTTTGCACATTCATTACTTACATGAAACAATCACACACAATGCATTTCAAAGCATCCACATTCAAATTAATTGAAAACGCACAGTCATGTTATTTGAAATGCCACAGTTAAGTTAAGTATAAATACACAATCATTCTCGTCACATTTTGCACACCCATTATACATTCACATAAAGAAATTTTGAGTATGTAGATTCATATTAATTGAAAACACATAATCATGTAAGTAAATAAAAATTTAAGTAATTATAGCACTAAATCACATACTCACACATATAAAACCGTGTACAAGGTATTTTACACTTTAAAAATTCTTCCTTCCCAAAAAATGTACACATTCCATATATAAATAAAATATAAAAGAAAAAATAGTTATATAATAATACATATTTCAAAATGGGTAGTGCTCCCCGGACTCCAACCTGTAGGCCCCGACCGGGAAATTAAAAGTTTACCCTTATCCCTAACCCTGATCCCCGACATATCTGGAAATTTCTGCCCAATTAGAGTTGGGTTGCTACAGGTCTCTGTCCTCTCGGTTCCAATGGGCATCCCTAGTAACTAAACTAATACAAAATGAAACCACTAAATTAAAACAGTGCAAGATAGGATGGTCATGACTTCAAGAAAAGTATCTAAGAGAAGACACAAAACAATAATCGAAAATACACTTTCAAGCTTCAAAACCTATATAGATTTAGGTTGTAGTGTTACATACTCTTATATATACACACACACTTTATTGAGTTGCAATATATTAGTGAGAAATTAGTACCCCGTGCCCCTATTTGATAATCACTTTGCAAATATGACCTTATTTTTGTCACTCTGTAAATATGACCCTATTTGATAATCACTCTGAGAAATTAGTACTGCAGTAATGCCTAAAAATATTACATGAATGTCCAAAATGACTAATTTTTGTCAAATAATATAAAAAACAAAATATTTTTAAAAAGTCAAATTTATTTTTTTATTAATATTTTTTCTGAAAAATAAGATATTTTAACAAACTTTTTTTTACCCAATTTGAAAATATATATAGATAAAAAAATTTTATAGATATTTTAATATTAAAACAAGATTTCGAGATTACTATCTATCCATTTTGAAAATTAAAAGATAAAATCGAAATCTTACAAAAAAGGAAAACACGACATGTTTTTAACAAGAACACAATGATAATATTTTACAGAAGGGTGACAAGATAGTTTGTTGTGGATGACAGGTTTTCTAGTGAGGGTGACAGGATGCATCTCACCCGTAGCGTAGAATTCGAATAAGCTTTGAAAACCCTAGCTTCAAAAATCATGCATATATATATATGGAAACAATGATAATAGCGATACACATGCATATATGTTTCATAATATTATCGGATAAAAATCTTAACCATAGCTTCCACAATATCTCATTGTTTCCAAAAAATCTTAATTTTCAAAAATATTTTCTTGTTTTATATTTTCTTTTTATTTAATATATTTTCCAATTCTGTATTTAGAAATAAATTTTAGTGAAAGCTGAGAAACATCAATTTTTTTTAGAAGAAAGAAGATGGTTTTATAATAGGAAAACAATGATACTATGTTAGTATTTCACAGAAGGGTGATAGGATATTTTGTTGTGGATGACTGGTTTGCTAGTGAGGGTGACATGATGCATCTCACCCATTGTATAGAACTCGAACAATCTTCGAAAAACCTAGCTTTATAATGAACCCTAACTTTGAAAATCATGCATATATATGGAAACGACGGTAATAACGATACACATGCATATATGTTTCACAATATTATTGGATAAAAATCTTAACCATATCTTCCACAATATTTGATTTTTTAATTTTTCCAAAATCTTTTCTTATTTATATTTTTTTTCTATTTTTCTATTTTTCAATTATGTATATAAAAACAAATCCATAATTTATGGCTGAATATTTTTAATGTAATTATAATGATTTTTTAATAAATTTCTATTTAAAAGAAAACACAAAATAATATAAATTTTATTGCAAAAGGCCCAAAACAACATGCTTCGCTATTTTGTCGTTTTAAGGACGTTTTTGCAAACTTTTTTATTGGGAGGGGCACTCTGCAAATTCACCTATATTAGAGCCATTCAATGTAATTAAATGTTCATTTGTTCCCATCCTTCCTCCATATGCATGCGCATATTAATTCCAGCCTCCCCGTCGGGTAATGGGATATAGGTTCGTTTCTTCGTCAGCCGAAATGGTAGAGGATTCCGTTTCCGTCCCTTTGCTGCTACTATAAAAATGCCTCAACATAGTAGTTTCAAAGTCTTCATGTTGATTCTCTTGAGCCTGATTCTTAATTTTTCTTATTGCCTCTAACTCCATCGAAACCTCTTTCATGGTCGGCCTATCTTTACCGCTCAATTTCAAGCATCTTTGTGCTATGGACGCCATAGAAACAAGCTCGAACGTACAAACAAGTTTCTTGCTCGATTGACCTAACAAAGAAGGTTGCCAAGTTCCAGTCCTCCTCCGGCCTTGATGGAGCAAGCGGCTTCTGCCTTGTCAAAAGCTCCGCAAGAACAACTCCAAAGTTGTAAACATCGCTCTTCTCGGTCAACAGACTAGAGTGGAAATACTCGGGGTCGAGATACCCGAGCGTTCCTTGAACCAATGTGGAGAGCTGAGATTGCTCCATGGGGATCAATCTGGAAGCTCCGAAATCAGCTATCTTGGCGGTGTAGTCATGGTCGAGTAAAATGTGCATGGATTTAACATCCCGATGAACCACTGGCGGAGAAGCCACCGAATGCAAATATCCAAGAGCATCAGCCGCTTAGGAAGCAAGTCGTAAGCAATCGCTCCATGTCAGTCTCCATGAGGTCTTCCCCATCTCATCAGTCGTCGTCTGCGATTGATGAATGTGGTCATAAAGGGTCCCGTTCGAGATGAGCTCGTAAACTAGGAGCGACACCTCTATCTCTAAGCAGCATCCAAGAAATTTCACCACGTTACGGTGGTTGATCTGACCCAGGGTCACCACTTCATTGATGAATTGTTCAACTGGTTTTGATCCACCACTTTTGATTTCTTGATTGCTACTACTTGATCGTCGGGTAATATGCCTTTATAGACGGTACCGTAACCGTCGTTTCCAAGAATGCGGTCCTTGTCGAAGTTATTGATGGCTTCTCTGAGCTCTTCCTCTGTGAAAACCTTGGTTGGCTCCGTGTTACCGGCCGAGTTTACTGCTAACAACCTTTCTTGTAACAGCCAGCCTCCGTTCTGTTCAAAGAACTTTCTCTTTGTCTCTATTAGCTTTCTTTTTCTATCCATCACATACAACCAACTTATCCCAACTATTGAGAACAAAACACTAGAGCTTAAGCCTGAAGATTAAGATCAAACCAATTAAAGTTTCATCACAGCTAGCAATTTGGTATGAATAGTAATTACAGTACTACAGAGAGAGAGTATGGTAATTACCTAAGCACAATTTAAGAACGAAGTTCTGAGAACATTTCTTTCCACAACCAGTTCCATTATGTCTACCATCACCGGTGTACCCACGAGGATAGGTGCAGCGAAAACTCCCTATTGTGTTGACGCATCCGACCGAACAATTACTCAGCTTCGGATCAACGCATTCATCTATGTCTGCACACAGCCATGTAAAATCAAGTAGTGATCAGATCAATATATATTATAAAAGCCGACCATGTTACAGATGGTGGCTAGAACCGCTAGCTAATAGGGCGGCAGATTGGCTGAGTAGATGACGCCCGTTGATTTGTATGTCATTTTATATGAGGATCATCGTTTTTTTTTTGGTCAAACATATGAGGATCTTCGTTTAAGCTAGCTAACGTGATATATGTTTTCATCAAAGGAAAGAAAAATAAAAATAAAGAAATAAAGGACGCACCGTAGCAACCGGGAGAGACACGAGGATTGCCTTGAAACCCTAATTTACATAAGAACTTGTAGCATCTAATGTCGGCCCAGCAGCAAGGGCAACCTGGGCGCCGGTCCAGGGCCCAAGTTCATTAGGGGCCCCAATATTTTTTTATATATTTATATATGTATACTAAATATAGGGAATTGTAAGATAAGAGAGGAAAAAGAATCTGATTGCTAGAACCTAGAAGCTCATAGGCCCGTTCAACCAAAAAAAAGAAGAAGCCCATAACCCAATTATTAAAGTCTATCATCACACTCCAAAAACAATTGTAAAATAATCAATTTGATCAAAGATAGAAAGTTGCACTATACTTTCAAAGAGGAGAAGAAATAATTACCAAAATTAATCATTTAGCCTCTACTCTTTGCAGACCTACTCTTCACTCTTTACAATCTCTTCTCAAATACAATGATTTATCATGTATTGTTAGACATTAATTAATTTTTTTATCAAAAAGACATTAACTAAATGATATTGAAGTAGTAAAAATGTATCTTTTCAAATGAGTATATATTATTTCACAATCACATTATATATTTCACACTCAAGAGGTTAAGAGAAGGGCCGAAGGGGCTCTTAATTTATTTTCGCCCCAGGTCTCTAAAACATTAGGATCGGTGCTGGTAGCCTCCTATATTATATGCCGTTGTCCAACTGATCAGAGGATGTGGATCGGAATTCCCCGCGCATGGATAAGTCGATGGGTCGGCCCGGGCTTGTTCACACGTGCTGTTACCGATGACCCAATCGATGGCCACGGGAACCGTGTCCATCACTCTCTGAACAAAGCTAGGATCATTGAGGTCGGAGAGGCCGCCGAAAGCGAAGCTCCCTTTCTCCGCAGCGAAAGCGTACCCACACGGATTGAAGGAGAGCACGTCCGTGTTGTTGGATTGGAAATCCAGCTCAACACGGACGCCACTCAATCCTTTCGGAACCGGAGCCTGGCAGCAACCAGAACCGTTGCATTGACCTGCCACAACGTCGCCTTTGCTGGGGCACTGGGATCTGCACGAGCTAAGAGTCCCGCCACCGAGGCTATTTCCATCGGAAATTTCACCGAGTTCGTTGCACCCGACGATCGTGAGCAAGATGGAGGTTGGGGAGAAGGTGAAAGGTGAGTCCGGAGATAATAGCATGTAGTAAGAATCTTCGAGGAATGAAGCGGTGGTTGTTGGCCGGAAGAATTGAAGCACGTGATGGCTACATTGCGGTTTCGTACCCGTACGTGGGACTCTGAGATCTCTAGGATCTCAGCTAGCCTGCTCCGCGAGTCGCCAAGTCATAATGCCCCCCTTCCGACAAGGAAGGGTGTGTTGGGGTTGGAAGAGAGGTTGCAAAAGACGTCATAGAAAGAGTTGAGGGGGCAGCTGTTGTCGAGCCCGATCCCGAAGGGTTAAGGGATCGTCATGTTTCCGCACAAGCGCGGGCAGCCTTGCTTCTTCGTGATGGGGGTTGTGGCCATGGTCACCGTTTCTGCTAGGCCTTGCTCGACCTCCGCCGCTATGGCTGCCAATATTATGACGGTCAACACAAGCCAAGTAGAACGGATGGGTAGTGGGTAATTTGGATCATGCATCATCGTTTTATACTTTTTTTTTTGGTCGAGAATCATCGTTTTATACTTTTTTCGGTTGAGGGCACTGCCCATGAGAGTCGAACCGGTGACCTCAGCACCTCAGCCAGCACATGTTCCACAGTTTTATACTTTGGTTTGCCCTTGATTGTTTTTTTTTTATCAAACTTGCCCTTGATTGTTTTGTTTCGGTCTATGATTTTATGTGACAAGTTCCCAAGCTATGTGCGTTGTTCACTTCTGTTTTATGCGTCTTATTTTCATCTATATAATAAATTTAAAAAAGGATGTGATTTCAAGAAGGGAATTAAAATTTCACCAAAAAAAGAGAAGAGAATTAAAAATTTCTACCAAAAAAAAAGAGAAGGGAGTTAAAACTCAACGCCCATCTATATATGTGTATATTATACATGTTCAATAAACAATCAAGTCATTTTGTAGTCTCGATCACAAAATTAAAAAAAAAAAAAGTCATTGTAGTCGATCACATTATTATTATTTTTTGGGTTGAAGGAGAAACGGTAGTCTCCGTGCCCTCAAGGGGCATTTTATTGCTTAATTAAAAAGGGCTAAGTAGTACTCAAGCGGGAATAGCCCGACCCCTAACATCATCAAGCAAGAAAGAAATAACACGTTCGGGAGGGTCAAGCAATACATGAAAACCAGTTTGAAACGAAAAAGCAAAAGAAGTAAGATAGTCAGCAACACTATTAGCTTCTCTAAACACATGACGAAACTGGACATCCCAGTTCCTACAAATAAAGCTTTGGCGCGCACCTAAGTACCAAGCTAGTTAAGGGATGACTACCGTCTATAGGCCGACCTAGAAGTAAAATCACAAGCTGCGAATCCACTTCTAGCGAGACCCTCCTGTAGCCCCTACTCCAAGCAAGCTACAATCTCTGAGCAACGCCCCACAAATCTGCCAGTGCATAATCCAATATTATGGACAAAACCTACCTTCCACGAACCAGTATTGTCTCGGATCACTCCAGCCTCAGCCGCCGAGCCACCATCTTTCACCGACCCGTCTGTATTAAGCTTGACCCAGCCCTCACGAGGCCTAGACCAGGCCACTTCAACAATTTTGGGTCGTCGAGGAATGGAAGTAGACCTTGTCTCCAGGGCCCGTTTACACTCTTAAGCGTAGGTTATGACGAAAAACACCCTGTCACCATCGAAAGAGTCCTGCTCAGACACAAACAAACTACGCCATCGCCGAATCCACCATAAAGCAATAGTAAACAGATCAGCCCAAATAAGATCGCCATGAACACGGTGTGTACAGGTGATATTAATATGAATCCAAAAAGCAAAATCGGAGTCAAAGAAGACTTCCCTAGGAAGAGGAGGGTGAAGATCATTCCAAAAACGGGTAGTGATATCACAGTCCTATGTAGAAGGTGAATCAACGACTCCTCCTTAGTTGGACACCTAGAGCAAAGGGCATTAACGAAGTTTGGCCCGTTTACACTCTTGATCCTCCGATCCACCCCACACAAACCGGGCAATGATGCCATCAATTTTCGAACAGACCTCAGCCGGGATAGTTATGGTCGCCATGGTGTAAACAGGAAGAGACGAAAGCACCGAAGAGTAAGGCAACCTGCTAGACTCAAATACTTCCCCTGCCATCCACAAAGTTTGGCAGCAAATCTCTCAACCAAGGGCTCAAAAGAGTCGTTCTTTACCTAATAGTGGATAATGGGCATACCAAGATACTTGCCAAGGTCCGAAGTTAATTCAAAACCACTTTCAAACGCTAAAGCTTCCCTGAGATCCAAGCTGACATTCTTTGAAACAAAGATCCGAGATTTAGAAGCATTGATGCGCTGACTCGAGGCTCTACAAAAATCATCAAGCACACTACGAATCACCTCAATTTGATCAATAGACGCTTCCGCAAACAAGATAATAACGTCAGCAAACATTATGTGGGATAACAAAGCCCCCCCCCCCCGATTCACTTGAATAGGCTTCCATCCTCTCTGAGCTATAGCATCATTGATCTAGTGACTCAATCTCTGAATGCACAAGACAAAAAGATAACGAGAGATTGGGTCACCTTGTCTCACACTACACGAAGGAGTGAAGGACTCCATCATTTCGCCATTCCAAATCTACCGGAACGAAGTCAAGCTAAGATACTCCTTGATCCAGTTGATCCACTCACAAGGAAAACTGGCATCCTCCAAAGTGTCCGTAACAAAGTCCCACCGAAGTCTGTCATAGGCTTTTTCAAGATCGAGCTTGAGAAGCATCCAACCCTTATTCCCCGATTTGACTTTCATTGAGTTCACCACTTCTTGCACCACAATGATATTGTCCGTAATAAGACAAACCCGCAAAAACTACCCTGGGTAGGGCTGACCAAAAGCGGAAGCACATGTTTCATCTTTGTCATAAGGACCTTTGTAATGATGTTGTTGAACTGACTTATACGCTCAGGTTCGTCAACTTTGGCAATCAGAGCAATGAGCGTTTCGTTGAGACCCACAAGAAGAGCGGAAGTTCTGAAGAAGTCTCGGATGGTAGTGACCGACTCTCGTACCGTGTCCCAACACTTCTGGTAGAACACGGGCTGAAATCCATCACTACTAGGAGCCTTAAAGGCTCCCATACTCTTCACAGCAGAAAAATCTCAGCATCGGACACAGGCAGCTGCAGGTCAGCCCACACATCACGCGAAAGGACAAGAAAACGCCCACGAGGAAGCAAGATCTGGACATTCTCGTTATCAGGCAGAGAGTAAAGACTAGAGAAGAAGTTGATGGCATGACGTTCCGACTCAGACCTGTCTTCAATCCAAACGCCATCAGTATTGCAAAGAATTTCCATTTGATTTCTTCTTAGTCAATCACATTATTATTTAGTCTTTATAAGTTTGTATTTATGTATATCATCATTATGCGTATAATAGTAGTCGTGGTCAACCACGTACTCGTCTACACAAGCAACAACCTATTAATTTCATAGCTAGTCTAGGAGGAGAATTTGTTGTAATTTTTTAGTATTCGACTTGCTTTCGTGACAACTTTGGTTAGCTAATTCCTCTATTGTTAATGATTGCCCAGTGGCTTAGATCCAACATTCTAAATGGGCATCCAAACAAACATACCCAGGTTGTCTTGGCCTAGTGGTTAAAAATGAGGCTGGATCACCCAGAGGTCATGAGTTCGAGCTTGAAGAGATCGAATTTCTCTCTATGGTAAAGAAGGCATTGGGAAGGGTCTTCCTTAACCCCTGGCAGTACCCGGTCTGGACATGACTGTACAACTAGGTGCAATTATAGGCATATACTTAGCAGGGGTAGGCGGTGTATGGATACGGGCAGAAGTACGAGCAAAAGTACGGGCAGATGTACGTCTAGCTGGTGCAGGGGGGTATAATTAGAGCTATGGGTGCAGATAAAGGGGTAGATGTAAGAGGAGAGCTTGAAGGAACTGCCACAGATGACATGGGTTCGCTCAAAGGAGGACTGGAAAAAACAAGAGGTGGTGTGACAGATGTGGGGTGAGGTTGAACAAAGTGGATGGGCTCAGATATCAGGTAATCGTCCACCGATAGATCCGCCACGGCACCTGCTAGACCAGCGAGTAAGAAATCACCCGCATCATCGTCGGGTAAAGCACCATCGTTGAGCTCATCCATAAAATCGACATGGCTGTCAATTGAGGGGTCTGGATCCCCTTCCTGACCTTATGCCAACTAAGGATCCTCCTCCTGCTCTGTACGAGCCACTCTAGCAAGTACAATCCGTGCGATCTCGACGGCCATAGGTTTGGGCGCTGTTTTCTTCCTCCTCTTCTCGAGCATGACGACACTCAAACTAGTGTGTAAATCCTTTACGTGACAAGTTTTAATTTAATTAGTAAGTTTTATAAGAAATGTTTTTTAACTTATAAATGCTCAACATTGGGATTTAGGGTTCAGGGTTAGGGTTTACTGTTTAGGGTTTACGGTCTAGGGTTTAAGATATGATGTATTTTTTAAATAAAAAAGATAATATAAAACCTTTTAAATTTTTTTACAATTTGAAAAATTAATATTATCCTTTTCGTACGTTTTATGTTAGTTTAGGATATGATGTACTTTATTCGTATATAAACTATCTTTTTCGTAATTTGTTTAGAAGATGATGTATTTTTGCTCTAACTTTAGATTGAACTAGTGTTTTTTATTTTATATTAGTTTTAGATAGGATAATTTCATTTATTCTTTTACTAATCTTTTTTTTGTTAAATATAATTACAATTTCAAATCCTAAAAGGGTCTTGTGATCCGTAATTACAATTTCATTTATAGCTCGTTTCGTTATTCAAACTACTACTAATTTGAATCCGTTCCTCAAAACTAAATCTAATTTCAAATAGAAAATAATACTATCCACCTATAAATATGTGTTAATTTGAAACGATTAAATTGCGAAAACTATAAATGTACATATGAATTGAAACGATTCAATCTTATAAATTCATATTTCTTAATAATAAATTGAAACAACTATATGAAATCTAAATATGATTTCGAACAACTATATGAATTCTAAATATGATTCTAAATACGAATTCTAACTACTAAACACTAATTCAATTTATCGGGTCCGGATCTGGTAGGGATGGGTCTTAGGGTTGGAAATAGAAATAAATCTCAGTCGTTGATCACGCGCGAAAAAACGGCCCAAAAAACTAGCGGACGTATTTTTCGCGTACTATTCGTGTATTTTTCGCATATTTTTTGAAAAACTAGCACACTTCCAAAATTTGTTCAACTCTATTGCCGATTTGTTCAACTCTATGGTCAATTTGTTCATCCATGTTTGTTCAACTCTATTGCCCATTTGTTCAACTCTATGTTCAATTTGTTCATCCATGTCATATTTTATAGTATTCAAAGTTCGTATAATTTGTTTCACTTTGGCAATTTGTTTTTATATTAATTTGTTCATCAATATTTGTTCAACTCTGTTGTCAATTTGTTCAACTCTATGGTCAATATGTTCATCATTATTTGTTCAACTCTATGGTCAATGTTTTCAACTCTATTGCCAATTTGTTCAACTCTATGGTCAATTTGTTCATCCATATTTGTTCAACTCTAATAACAATTTGTTCAACTCTATGGTTAGTTTGTTCATCAATAATTGTTCAACTCTATGGTCAATTTGTTCAACTCTATGATCAATTTGTTCATCAATATTTGTTCAACTCTATTACCAATTTGTTCAACTCTATGGTTAATTTGTTCATCCATATTTGTTCAACTCTATTGCCAATTTGTTCAACTCTATGGTCAATTTGTTCATCCATATTTGTTCAACTCTATTGTCGATTTGTTCAACTCTATGGTCAATTTAATCATCCACATTTTATAGCAGTCGAACTTTGTATAATTTGTTTCTCTTTGGCAATGTGTTCACCTTTATGGTCAATTTACTCATTAAAAGTTGTTCAACTCTATTGTCTATTTGTTCAACTCAATTGTCAATTTGTTCATCAATATTTGTTCAACTCTATTGCCAATTTGTTCAACTCTAGGGTTAATTTGTTCATCCATATTTGTTCAACTCTACTGCCAATTTGTTCAACTCTATTGTCTATTTGTTCAACTCAATTGTCAATTTGTTCATCAATATTTGTTCAACTCTATTGCCAATTTGTTCAACTCTATGGTCAGTTTATTCATCCATATTTGTTCAACTTTATTAGCAATTTGTTCAGCTCTATTGTCAATTTTGTTCAACTTTATGGTCAATTTGTTAATCAATATTTGTTCAACTTTATTGTCAATTTGTTCAACTCTATGATCAATTTGTTCATCCATATTTGTTCAACTCTAATACCAATTTGTTCAACTCTATTGTCAGGTTTTTCATCAATATTTGTTCAACTCTATGGTCAATTTGTTCATCCATATTTGTTCAATTCTATTGCCAATCTGTTCCACTCTATGGTCAATTTGTTCATCCATATTTGTTCAACTCTATTACCAATTTGTTCAACTCTATAGTCAATCTGTTCAACTCTATGTTCAATTTGTTCATCAATATTTGTTCAACTCTATGGTCAATTTGTTCAACCATATTTGTTCAACTCTAATACCAATTTGTTCAACTCTGTGGTCAGTTTGTTCATCAATATTTGTTCAACTCTATGGTCAATTTGTTCATCCATATTTGTTCAACTCTATTGTCAATCTGTTCAACTATATGGTCAATTTGTTCATCCATATTTGCTCAACTGTATTGCCAATTTGCTCAACTCTATGGTCAATTTGTTCAACCATATTTGTTCAACTCTAATACCAATTTGTTCAACTCTGTGGTCAGTTTGTTCATCAATATTTGTTCAACTCTATGGTCAATTTGTTCATCCATATTTGTTCAACTCTATTGTCAATCTGTTCAACTATATGGTCAATTTGTTCATCAATATTTGTTCAACTCTATTGCCAATTCGTTCAACTCTATGGTCAATTTGTTCATCCATATTTGTTCAACTCTAATACCAATTTGTTCAACTCTATGGTCAGTTTGTTCATCAATAATTGTTCAACTCTATGGTCAATTTGTTCATCAATATTTGTTCAACTCTATTACCAATTTGTTCAACTCTATGGTTAATTTGTTCATCCATATTTTTTCAACTCTATTGTCAATTTGTTCCACTCTATGGTCAATTTGTTCAACTCTAGAGGTTTCCTTAGAAAATGAATGGAGTCGGTGCAAAGGTCGGGACCACAATCATCGGCAGCGCATCTCGATTGTAAAAACAACAACAAAATTCAAAATCAGGCTAACAACTTGAAAGAAACCTCACCTGATATTAAAAAAAATGCAAAATGTGCTCACTTTTGATAGATAATATTGATCAGCAATAATGCCAAGAGTAGGATTTATAGGGGGTCATTCCGCCAACGAGAGCTGTAAAAACACAATGGACAAAGGTCACTAGAAGAAAGGCAAATGATGAAGACATGAACATGAATAAATCATCAAACAAGAGAAGATAGCTAAATTACAACATATTTCTTTTCATCAACTGAATGACAAGGCTGAATAAGACAATTTACATATACAGCCTGTTTTCAAGAACAACCAACATTCATTTAGAAATCACACCTTTAGATGAGGAAGAGCGGTAGAGGAATAGCGTAGGAGGCAGGGGATAGATAGAAAACCAGGCGGCCAAGTCGGTTTAGCGGAGTTGAGCATACAAAGTCATCGTCGGAGACGGAGGATGAATGTCGGAGCAACTGTGGCGAGGTCTCCGATGAGGCTGGGGAATCTGCCGGAGGAGTTCTGGAGGAGTTCGTGGAAGGAGGAGGCACCGGAGGAGAGCTATTATCCGGTGACGATGCAAGCGATTTTGTCGGTGGAGGTGAGATGAATTTACAAACCCTCGAATCCCAAACACAAGAAAAAATCAATATCAAATATCAAAAACCTCGAATCCGTGAGATTGAGAGCCTAGATCCGGACGAAACGCAAAACTCCGCATCCGATTCGGGAAGTAATGGAGGATTTATAATGTTAGGGTTTTTTGGCGGATTTTGTATACAGACTCGGAAACTACCATGGATCGAAATTGTAGAGGTCGATTTCGGCGCCGGAGAGAGGTCGACGGATAGCGGCTTCGGGAGATTCGTCGGAACGGTAGTGGTTGCCTCCACAAGGACCAGATCTAGGGTTTTGTGGCCGTTAAGGGCGAGAGTTGGCTTAGCGCCGCTGCCGCCTTGTTGTTGGGAGGTGGAGGAGTGGAGGAAGAAGGTGGCGGTGGTAGCGGCGAAGACCAGTTCGGAGGAGAGGATGAGGACGGAGGCAGAGAGAGCGAAAGGAAGAGGATGACGCACATCAGAGGCGTATTGTTTTGGACGGAGGCGTATTGTTTTGTTTTTTTAGAGGACGCGTGGCTATTCCTACCGTTCCTACCGTAAGACTCATTCTTACATGAGTCTTACCCATTTATCTTTCACCCTATGATTCCATATATATTTCTATTACAAATATACTTCTATTACAAATCATAACTACCAATTCTAAATATACTCTCTAATTCCTCAATTCATAAAATTTGTATCTAAATATGAGTTCAAAATCAAATTTCCAAGTATAAATATGAAATATGATATGCAAATACGAATCCTATATGCAGTAAAAATTATAACTATGCATTAATTCTAATGACATACATTAAATTTTGTATTCAAATAACTATGCATTATTATAAATTTAGGCCTATCCATTAAAATTATAAATCTATTTCTAAAGACACATGAATATTATTTCTAGATATGAAAATACCATTAAAATGTAAATATAATTTCTAAACATAAATTACAACTAATATTATTTTGAAATTTATATACCGTTATCGTAAATCTTGCTCAGGTGCAAATTGGGCTACCTACCATCGGAGGAGCCTCAAATGTCGTCGGAGCCGTCTCGGGGGTTCTCGGAGCCGCCTTTGAAGTCGTCAGAGCCGCCACCGTCAATTTACCGTTTACTATCCGAAATCGTCGGTTTCGTCAAGTGCCCGGGTCCGGATCTCCGCCTCTCCTCTTACGCCTGGATCTCGTCGGAGGTTCGCCAGAGGTGGTCGACCGGTCGGTAGAGCGGCGTGGTAGCGTCGGTGTGGGGTTCGATGGTGGGGACTCTATGGCGCCGGTCGGAGGGGGCGGCTATGGCTACGCGTCGTCGCCGGTGGGAGGCGCTCCAGCGTGGTCGGAGGGAGTGTCGTTGACCAAGGGGGGAATTGTGTTATTGTTGTTACTTCGTGCTCGATTTGGACCATCTGGCCAATCTTTTCATCTAGAGTCATCCGAGAAAGGTCTTTTATCCTCACATTAACTGGCTAAATCCCCCCATATCGCTTTGGTGAAACTCACAAACAGCAACAGTAACACAACCCCAACATTGAAGCTTGAAATCCCCCCATATCGCTCCTAAAAAATATCTTCCGATCTGAAAGAAAGCTCAAAAAAATGAGATTTTTTTCAGTGTCTCAAGCGGCTAAGCTCCAAAAAGCTGACGTGCATTAATCTGAAAGATCAAGAAATGAAGAAATAAGAGCGATTGAAAGAATGAAGATGTATCAAACTTATAGTGTAGTGAGAAAGATGAAGAAATGTTGAGATTTCTTGTCCCAAAACCGAACTTCTACCAATATGCCAGAGATAAAACACAAAGGCACATTGCCCTTGTACACAGAATATTCCATGACATATGCGTACGTATACATAGTTTTCTAGTAATGTTCACTCCAACTGAATCAACAAAATCCTAACATTGTTAACACAATCAATAAACCCTAAAACTATTGACACAAATCAACCAACAGAAGGAGAAGGAAAGATCCAACACACCTGATATCAACGTCGGAACCACACCTCGACTTAGGCAAGTAGCCTGAAACATTCTGGCGAACCCACAAGTCTACGGCGGCCGAAGAGGATCCGATGACAGCGAGGGCGTCGCTCGAGATCCCGACCATGCCCTAAATGTCGGTTACAGCGAGCGACTTGATGACGTCGGTGTCGGTGTCAAAGAGCTTCACCTTCGAGATCTTGTTTTCTTTGAGAAGATGAACCAAATAGCGCAATTCATAAAATGACTAAAATTTTCATAACAAATTTCTTTATTACATTGCCAAATAAATGATACCGGATCCGATAGGAATGGGCGCTAGGGTAGGAAATAGGAATAAATAAGAGCCGTTGGATGAGGAGAGATCAAGCGCTCAGGAAAAAAAGGAAAAAAAAAATGGCACGGATGAATTTTTCGCGTATTTTTCGGAGAACTAGCGCGCATCCAAAATTTGTTCAACTTTATTGCCGATTTGTTCAACTCAATGATCAATTTGTTCATCCATATTTGTTTAACTCTACTGTCAATTTGTTCAACTCTATGGTCAATTTGTTTATCCATATATGTTCAATCTATTACCAATTTGTTTAACTCTATGATCAATTTGTTCATCCATATTTGTTCAACTCTATTGCCAATTTGTACAAGTCTGGTCAATTTGTTCATCCATATTTTATAGCAATCGAACTTTGTATAATTTGTTTCTCTTTGCCTATTTGTTCAACTCTATGGTCAAGTTGTTCATCTATAATGTTCAACCCTATTGCCAATTTGTTCAACTCTATGGTCAATTTGTTCATTCATATTTTATGTTGTTGAGCAATATTGACTAATGTCAGGATCTGTCAGGTACTATTCCGACGTCCGATGAGGAGACCTGGAAAACAAGATCGAATAGAATAGATTGGCTCAGCATCATTATTACTTGGAATTCAAAAATAAAGAAAATCAAAGCAGGTTCAAAACGACAGAGAAGATCTCTTGCGCTTTGGCTAATGCACTGAGTGGAGAAATTAAAGGGAGAGAGCTTGTACTGAGTGAAATCGATCTCGAAGCAGCTTTCGTTGTACAAACTACCGGCTGTCCAAATTTTTTAAGTTTGCAAGTGAGGAAAAAAGCTACATACGAGTGATTAACATGATATTCTAAGGATCGAGTCATCCATTCCATTCTCATGAAGCAAGTACTTCTAAGAAAAAGAACGGACACAACACGAAATCCGTTGCAACTCTCCTACACCCTGTTTAACAAGTCAAACACTAGCTAGCTAATGATGATGCATCAACATGAAAACACCACCTTTAACTAATTAACTCTAATAATCAGTAAACAAGAACAATAAACATGGATAAAGTATTCAAATACACAAAAAGTGAACAAAACAACAAGAAATAACGCCTATCCAGATTGTCAACAAAGCAAGAGGCAGCACTAGTCACCAAAGAAAGCAACTCAATTGTTATAGATGATTTTCATCATGAAATCTAAAGCCCTAGCCCATCCAATATCCAATCATGACATGTGAAACTCAAATCAGGTGCTCCGAAATAACCAATTTCCAGATTAGATTCCATTAAAAGACCTGCATCTCAAATCCGGTGCTCTGAATTCAAAAATCAACTAGTAAATTCAACAGAAGGCACATAGCCGGTGACAATTTCAAAACCTATATCGTCGATTTGAAGCGCAAAGCCATAGAAGAAGGTCTAATTTGTTGTGCATAGTTGATTTCACAGATTAGAGCAACGCCACAGATAGCTCAAGGCTTCGAAATTTGGCTACGAAACTTCTCTTACCCCCATTGAACAGGATTTTTGAGGTCGTAGAGCTCGGTGAAGCCGGAGGAGGCGATGTCGGCCGTGTCATGGAGGTTGTTGGCGGAGACGTACTCAGCGGCGCCGGCAATGTCGTTGCCGGCCTCGCGAGTGACGTTGAGGCCGAGCTTTGTGAGCGTGTGCTCGCACTGAGCGAGGGCCTACGGGTAAGAAACGCGCGAGAGGTACTCCTTGCGGACGCTTGGGGGAGTGAGAAGGCAGTGGTGGACGGGGAGCTGGACCTCGTCGACGATGTGGAGGCAGTGGCGAAGGAGGAATCGCCGAAGCCCGAGCATGAACTCCGTTGAAAGGAGGAAGTCGTTGAGGTTAGAGCCGAGGATTGGGAGACGGCCTTCGCAAGCGTAGGATTTGGGAGTGGTATCGATGACGGCGGCGACGGAATCCGCCGAGCGAGAACTCTCCGATGGAGCCAGGGAAGAAGAGGCGTCATCGGAATCTGCTGCCGAAGCCTACGAAGATGAAGGCAAAGGAGACGACGATGAGTGAGACAACGATTTCTCCGGCGTTGGTGTTGGAGAGGGAGATCCGGAGGAGTTCGTGGAAGGAGGAGGTGCCGGAGGAGAGGTGTTATCCGGTGATGATGCAGGCAATTTTGTCGGTGGAGGTGAGATATTTGCATCGGCACCGACTTCTGGTGCAGGCTGTGATTTTTGTGATGGGAAACAAAGAACAGTGCGTTGACAGAAGGGGTATTTCTCACTGTGAGATGGGAATAATCGAAGGGCAGACATCTATTCCTACTTCTCACCCTAAGACTCCTTCTCTTAGGAGTCTTTCTCAGACCAAATAGCGCAACAAAATTCCTCAATAGCAAGAAGAATGAACGATACTAACCCGTTTTCGATTAGCGTTTCGTCTCTCTTCAAATTGCAATTTTCTAGTCAATCTCATGATATACCGTGGATGAACCTACATAAGTTTTAGGATACAAAAAATCAGAAGAGAAAATTTGGAAAAATAGATGAAAACAAACGCAAAGAGGAGAAGATGAGGAGGCTCGAACCTAGTACAGATAAATCAAACAGAGCAAGTATGAAATAGGATGATTACAATCGAAGGATTTGAGTGCCCATAGAAGCAACAACAATATCGCTGATTGAATTATGGATAATGCCCACTTCAAGTCCCTCCATCTTCAATGGGTGATGTCCTTCCATCTGCGGAAGTTTCAGAGACAAAAACCAGAAAGGAAAAGGAATAAAGATATGGGCAGAGGCGTTTTTTTTTAGCTAATTCTACCTCATATTATTAATCTATATATATATATACATATAAAAGTTAGGTGGTGTCCCCATTAAATGCTCAATTTAGTGTTGGTTGCAATCCTCCCTACATAATCATCATTATGAAATTTAAATCAAAGAAACATCATTAGCTTAGTGGTAGTGGTATTGTCCAATAACCAATAGGTTTAAGGTTCAAAACTCTATGGCAACATTATTTTGAAATAGATACCAATAATAAATTTTTTGATTCTTTTTTTTTTCCACTATAGAAAATCTTAATTAATGTCTTAAAATGATCTAAAATTAATTTACCAATAATAAAATAAGGCTAATTTATAATAAATTTTTTTGTCCATCACTATAAATATATTAAGAAGATACATTGACTATTTATATTCAATTTTAGTATTTATCATTTTATTCTTATTATATAATAGTATAATAAGATATTTTATTATTATAGGTCCCTAAAGTATGCCATATAAGTATGTTAGATACTATTAATTTGAAATCATGATATTTATTATATTTGATCAACATTCTAAATTAGATGACAAATTTAGACTAACAATAATGCAAATATAAATCAAATTGGAGAAATTTCATATATATACATATGCATTCATATAGGATTACAATTTCCATAAAAAATTTGTTAGTTACTAATTGAAAACTAAAATGATGACATATAAAATAAATTAGAATTCTTCATCGATGTCCGAAAAAATGAAAAAAACATTATATTTGTCTTAATTTATAAAATATATTATATCTATTATATAATAATATTGGTTAAAGCGATAGAAAAATTATAAACTTCTAACATTACAAAATATCATATTCATGCAAAAAAATAGCAGACTATTTTATTAAAACTTAAGAATATTGGTTAAAGCGATAGAAAAATTATAAACTTCTAACATTACAAAATATCATATTCATGCAAAAAAATAGCAGACTATTTTATTAAAACTTAAGAATGTTTTGAAATTATTTTATATAAATTAAATAAATGGTAATTAAATTAGAGAAAAATAAAAATGCTCCGTGCGTAGCACGGGAAAGCACTCTAGTACCTATTCAATAATACGACACTGATGTGGTAGAGACGTTTTATCTGACAACAATTAATGTGGGGGAATGTAGGGTCAAAAAATAATGTTATAAAAATATTACTATTCGTATAAAACGACGGACATTTATTGCACCAAGTTTTCTTAGTTTATAGAGAGACGATGTTTATTTAGAAACTAGCTTAACCTGTCGTGCCATGCACGACTATTTCACTTAAAAATATTAAAATAAAATTATATATATGGAAAATAGTATATAAGTTTTATTATATGAACATGTTTTTTATCTTTTAATTAAAAAGAGTGATATTGTTTTTGAGCTTTATATAACCCAAAAAAAATATATATATATATAAGACATAATTTTTTCACTCTTTTGTAGTCTATTTTTATAAAACTTGATTATAAGAATATAAATTGATATTTTCCTTACAGGTTTTATCATATATTAATAACGACTATCATAAATGTAAATATAATTAAAAAAGATCATCAATTGACAAATTAATAAAGTTTATAAAAATTTAATAGAAATTGGCAGAAACCACAAATTTACTTGTACTAAAGAAATAAGTTGAATCCAATGTTCATAGATTTTTCTTAATCTGTTTGTGAAATTGTTTTCCCTATAATGCTTTAAGAATTAAGAATTGACTAAAGCTTTTTCTTATAAGTACATAAGAAGAAATTCAATAGGAAAACCCTATATAATGTGAATAATAAAAAATAGTTTTTTTATATATGAGTTAGGGTCAAAATTAATGTGGTGGTTAAAAAACGACCACTTGTATGTTTGTATTAGGAAAATAAGGGGCGTTTGTATAATTTGAGAAACTTTGTGAGATTACTTTGTAAATAAGTAAAACTTATGAAAAAGATTACGTTATCAAGACATAAATTGAAATTATTATTTATCTAAAAATCAAATCAAATATAATGGGTAAACAAAAATAGTAGATCATGTAAATATAGAAAATAATTAACTTAAGCTTAAAAATGCTAAATTTATTCAAGTAAATAAAATAATAAAGTAAACAAAAATTAGTCTTTCTATTAAAAAATAAATAAAATTTTATCTTAAAAATTTTAAATTTAATCAAGTAAATCAAATATAATTAGTTCATAGTAGTAAATCATATTTTTCAATTAAGTGATATATTAAAAAGATGGAATATCTTAACAAAATTCGAAATTTTGAATATATCTTTTACATAAATAGATAATAAGAAATGTAGTTACATTATTTATAATAACATAAATAAAAGCTATTTTTATCAAATATGCGGTGGGATCAGAATCAATATGGTGACTCCAAAACAGTCGCGTTTTATAATATATATATATTGATTGATTTTCCATTAATATGATTTTCCATAATTATTATTTTATAAATAAATTACACCTAGAAAACTAATCTACTAAATAAAATAAATCATTTTTCTAAATAAAAAATCTACTTATATTCTTATATGTGTTGATGTCACTAAACAAAATTAAGTTGATCACTCATACTTAAATTATGGCACTACGGGTGTAATCAAATTCAAACGTAAATATGCTACGTAAACAAAATTTACCCACCAAAAACAAAATTATGGATATTAGAACAAAACATGTATGGATAGATATACACTCGACCATATGGATATTTATATTTTGATATCATTCCGGTGCAAAATATGGATAGATATATTTTGATATCATAATTTGCCAAATTATGATATCTAGTGCAAAATTATGGTAGTTAATTAAGAGAATTTAAAAACTATTTTGGTTAAATATTTGGTGGGGCCAGAATCAACGTGAAGGCTCGAAAACAGTCGGCTTTTATAATATAAAATAATAATATATATTGAATTAATGATTTTCATGAAAATACTGTTCCAATTGAACAAATTGTATTTATGTCGAAATAAAAGCTGGCAACTGACCGTTGAGCCCGCCGTCGGACACATCAGAACTCAAGAGAAAGTGCAGAAGAAGCTTACGCAATACTCGGAGTTCGTTAAAACATCCAAACGACGCGTTTTGAGTAAATACCATCGTATCTTTCAGCTTAAACTCATCGTTTTGCTACTTCCCCTGTTGACCCATTACATTTTGAACCAGCCAGAGAGGGAAACAAAACAAACCCTCTTTTTCTTCCTCTCCCACGGTTTCTAGGCTTCTTCTTCTACTCTCTCGATTCTCAAAATCTGAGCTCTTCTACTTTCTGGGCAGAACTCGAACAGTCTAAGCAAAATTTATTGTTCGCGCTCTGCCAAAAGTCGTCTTCAGAGGGAAATCTCCAGAAATTGAGTTGTGGGCGAGGACAAAGGCGCCTTCTTTGATCGGTATCTTCTAGCATTGTAGTTGCAATTAGTTGGTGAGACCCATAATTCCTGTTATTTAGGGTTTGTTTCATCTTGCTCTGATTTAATGGGTGAAAAGTGAAAACCCTACTCTTTTTTTGGTTCTTCTGAATTGCGGTGTTTTGCTGTAAAGATTGGGTCTTTGTGCGTGGGATTAGAATTTTTCATGCTCGCCTGACTCTGTTACTCGGTTTAAGTTTAATCGCTACAGTGTTTGATGTAAAGATTGCTTCTTTATGTGTGAGATTGTGTTGAACCTTGATCATCAATCTACAAATTTTACTATTATGTTGGTTGATAACTAGCTGTGTTTGATAAAGGCATATGAAATTTTGATGGAGACCCTAATTAACCTGAGGAACGAAAGAATGTAGTTGGGATTAGTGAAGAAGAGGAGTTGATTTGCATACATTAAGTGACAAAGAATATTGTATCAGTTGATAAACATTAGACATTGAAAATAAACTTGATAAACATATCTGGTTAAGATAAATGGGCCAATTGTCTTAGCCAAATGGCGTAAATTTAGTGAAAAGGTTGCATCCCATTAAGCTTGAAAATTGGAGAAGGGCCAGTGTTGCTGTTGGGTGCACTCTTAGAAGTTGTAATGTAGCTATTCTGCATCAGAATTAGCACTATTTCATTTTTCTTTGTAATTGTTTAGTGAGGGAACATAATCTCTTCAGCTTTTGACATATGGACCGTGTATGTGAAATGCAGGTTGACATTCCATTAAAGAGCTCATTATCCAAGTTGGGTAAAGATAGGAGCAATTCACAGCTCAGTCTTCTTATCAAACATGAATGAACCAATTTTAATATCTTCCTCAGACAGTGACAGTGATATTGATTATGAGAATGGTATAATTGAAGTAGAAGATGATGCTCTTAGTACGAATGTGAGAGCCCAAGGTCAGAATCTAGAACAGATGTATTTACTTCATGAAGTTCTTTATTAATTCATCTGATCATTTGTTGATTTGTTCAAATTCAGGTTATGGAGAACATTGGGGTGTATTTCCTCCTCAAAGTGCAACAAGTAGGATGAAGAGGCCTTTGAATCACAGCTGGACTTTACTTACTGAACATCCACAAGTTCAGTGTGGTGATGCTGGTTTTCAATCCTCAACATCTCATAGAACATTTCCGGGTTCAGAAAATCAAAATTATTCGAATAAGCTTAAAGAAGAAGCTCCATCCTTTCCATTTCCACCTTTCCATTCAAAGAAGCTTAAAGAAGATACTCCAGCCTTTCCGTTTCCATCTTCTTTTCATTCAAATAAGCCTAAAGAAGATACTCCAGCCTTTCCATTTCCATCTTCTTCCCATACAAAACCTAATAATTCTTACCCTTTTGCTGGACCGAGCTATCAATCTAATGGTAGTGGAAATTCTTACCCTTTTGCTGGACCTAGCTATCAATTCAAGGCCAGTGGAAGTTCTAACCCTTTTGCTGGACCTAGCTGTCAATCTAATGGCAGTGGAAGTTCTTACCCTTTTGCTGGACCTAGCTCACAGAATGGCAGAAATCATGAAAAGCACACATTTGACCAAGATTTTATGCGTTCAACACCATTTCCCTCTGGACGTAATGGTAGTTCAGTTGATCCTACTGATCCATTCAGGAATGGTGATGAAACGTTAGGAGGAGTAGATGAAAGTTCTGTTTTTCAGCAGGTGGTTCAGGTATATTTTCTCCACCCTTACATCTATTATTGGGTGTGAGAGTATCTATGCTTTAAATTCCTTGTCATATGACTCAAATTATCAACATGTTTTACACCACCTGCTGAAGTCATGATTGCTTGTCCACTTATTATCTACCTGATCAAACTATATTGCCATACGAAGCTTCTTTCAATGGTTTTGGTTGGTCGTCTTAATCAAAAGAAATAAGTGAGTTTTTGGTGATGCTAAAAAATTCATGACCGTCTTTGTTAAAACCAATTCCCTATGAACTGCTCACTTGATAACTAGGTGCCTTTGCTGCCGAAGGTTAATCATATAAGATTAGGATTGATGTCCTTTTCTCTTGTTATGAATCTTGTTTATCTTCCTCTATTTTTAAGTCAATGATAAAACTTCTTAAACAAATGTTGAGTAAGAGGTTTTTCATTCAGAAAGTATGTAGATGTAATAAGGTAATAAAAGTAAAGATTTTCTTACATCGTGAAGTTATCCTTAGGATCTTATGCTTGACTTTGGTCCTTTGTAGTTCCATCCTGCTTAGTTCATGTGAGATCTGATTTCGGAATAAATATGGAATGGTTAATATCTATGATTGTTGGTCAAGGCAAGGGGGTCAATCATGTGTCTTATCTTCCCTGCATTTCTTGATCCCTCTGTTACATATGCTTCTTTTTCCACACTTGCATTGTTGATATCTTAAAACCAAACTGTAGTGTTGGGTGCTGAATTCCAATGTCTCATGTAGTTTACTTGACCTCTGAATTAAATTATTGAATGCCAACATCTGAAATGGTGAATTATGATATGGTAAGAAGACATATTAGCAAGATGGGAGTTTTTTTTTTTTTATATCTGTGATTGAAGCTGGTTTCAAAGTAAATGCTATCAATCTTTCTGCAGGAGAAAGTATTGGAGAAAGCATTGATTTTTTTTATTTTGCTTATTTATCAGTTGTAACATGGTTCTCTAGGTGTTTAATTAGTCGATATAGGTGTTATAATAATCAAGTTGAGAAGCACTGTGAGTTACACCAACAAAATGTTCCTGTGACTATTACCAACACATTTGACCATTCAGCAAGCTCCAAGTGCTGTGTATCAAACAGAAACGTATATGTACTAAGAAAATGCAATATACAGCATTTCTATTGTCAACTCATTAATGAACTTCCTTAGCAACATTCATAATGAAACTTCCAACGCATATGACCATCACGACTTTTTTTTGAATCTGTACTCATTGCTGTGCAATCCAAGGAATTTATTACATGTTGAGACAAAAAGGCAGCATTCCAGAAAAAGAAGAGCAGATTTCAAGGCTTTGAGTGAAAATTGAGGCCTTCCATAGGTTTCATTGATTAATATTTAGAAACTGCTTGCATTATATGATATGTGTGTTGATTCATTTTCTTTTGAAGTCTATGTCTTATATTAAAACTGAGGCCTGAAATATCACTTGACATGCTATTAATCTATTGTTGTGGAAAATGCAGGATCTTCAACAACCAAAACAAGAAGTTGAATTACCCGATGGCCTTTTGTCAGTCCCTTTATTGAGACACCAGGTTTCTTTTAAACAATGATTTCATTTTTCTGGGTTTTGAGTCTCTTGATGCTTTTGGCCTATACATTCAGCACATTGAAAATGTCATAACAGTTAAAAGTTTTTTGTGATCAGAAAATTGCTCTAGCGTGGATGAGACAAAAAGAAGCACGAGATATTTGTGTGGGTGGGATTCTTGCTGATGATCAGGTGCATCAATTTCACTAGTTTACCTATGCATGTACACATATAACTTCATGTTAATTGTTTTCTTACCTTACGTTTGAATTTTTTAGGGTTTAGGGAAGACGATCTCAACAATTGCCCTTATACAGATGGAGAGACACTCAATGCAGAAATCCAAATCGGAGAAAAACAAAACTTTAGCTCTGACTTTGGATGACAACGATGATGAAGGGATTGTTAGTTTGGATGAAGTCAAGCCAACAAAAAAGGCTGCTAAATTTAACTCAAATGGGAACCATAAAACTTCAGCTCTGAATTTGGATGATGATGATGATCAGGAAGGGATTGTTAATTTGGATGAAGTCAAGCCCAAAAAAGATTCGCACTTCTTTAAATTTATCTCAAAAGGAAGTTCATCTCAACAGTCATCTTCTAAGCAAAGACCGGCTGCAGGAACGCTGGTTGTGTGTCCTGCAACAGTTCTTAGGCAATGGGCCAGGGAGTTGAAAGATAAAGTCACAGAGGAAGCAAAACTTAAAGTTTTAATATATCATGGAAGCAATAGGACAAAGGATCCTTCAAAACTGGCCTCATATGATGTGGTTCTCACCACATATGCTCTAGTCGCTAATGAAGTTCCTAAGAAACCTTTGGATGTTGAGGATGACGAGGATCAAAAAAATGCTGAAAAATCTCAGGCTGCAAAAAAGAAAAAGAAACAATCTAAATTTCCCAAGAAAGGCAAGAAAAGTAAGAAAGGACTTGATAGCTTTTTTGTCAGTGAGGGTGGAACTCTTGCTAAAGTTAATTGACTGAGGGTGGTTCTTGATGAAGCTCAAACAATCAAGAATCATAGAACACAAGCTGCCAGAGCGTGCTGTGGTTTGAGAGCTAAAAAAAGGTGGTGCTTATCTGGGACCCCAGTGCAGAACAATATTGATGAGCTGTTCAGTTACTTCAGATTTTTGAAGTATGATCCGTATTCATCCTTCAAAGCATTTAGGGAAAAAATAAAAGCCCCAATTTCCAAAAATGAAAATTCTGGTTACAGAAAGCTTCAAGTAGTTCTTCGAACTCTAATGCTACGCCGTACAAAAGGTGAGTCGCCCATTATGTGTCAGTGAGATTTGCCAATTTCACACTAGCAAGTGTTGGAGCTTCCACACACTTGGCCAAATAATTTCGTGAATGAACTTGTAATTATCTTGCCTTTTTTATACAATTTTTTCGTATCACTGACTATCTGGTCCTCTTTCTTTCCAGGAACAATATTAGATGGGAAGCCTATTCTTAATTTGCCAAAGAAGCACGTAAATATGAACACGCTGGATTTGACTTCCGAGGAGAGGGCTTTCTACACTGATCTAGAACACGATTCACGGATGCAGTTCAAGGTGCTTTCCTATCTTTACTGGTTTGGGTTTCACAATGGTTTTTAATTTATATTCAATCTTTAGACCATCTTAACCTGGTTTGTATCAAACGTGTACCACCTCAACATGAAATTTAAACTGCTATATATATCTTGCAGGCTTATGATGATGCTGGAACAGTTAACAAGAACTATGCAAACATTTTATTGTTGCTTTTGCGCCTTCGTCAGGCTTGTGACCACCCTTATCTATGTGAAGCTGCTACCGACTTTGTCAGAAGAATTGATTCTATAAAGACACTGAAACAACTTCCCAGGGATACAGTGATCAGTCTACATAACCGCTTGAAAGGCTCGGTCCTCTGTCGAATTTGTGAGGTCTGTCATTTTTTTTTAGCTATGTATGATTTGCCTGACCTATTTTCATCTTTGTTACATGGATGTTTGATCCAAAAGGATTAATAATTGATGTTTGGAACTCTTCACCCTACAGCCACGATTTATGTATTCAATGCTAGTTGAAAATCCGATGCGTTTTCTGATTTATGGAGAGTGTTATTTTTTTGTTCATGAAATATAGGACATTTAAACAAAATTATCCATAAGAATGGAAATTACACAAAACTACCTTTTTATTGGGGCTTGTTTGCAAAATTTCACCCATGAGCACATTTTCATTAATAAAATGATTTTTGACTTTTCTGTACAAATTATGGTCGTCTAATAGTGAACAAACGACATTTCAATAAAAATGTATTCGTTTGATGATTTTAACTACCCTCCATTGTTTTCAAAAAGATAAAAGAGTGCCATGTTTCTGCCTAATGTTTGCCTGCAGATCCTTCTTGATCATGGATTAATTGTGTTTCTGCCTTGTTAATATGTAGGACACACCTGAAGAGGCCATTGTTACTATATGCGGCCACATTTTTTGTGCTCAATGTATACTAGACCACTTGTCAAGTGACGAGACCGCTTGCCCTGCTACAAATTGCAAAGAAAAATTGAGCAAGAAAGTCATCTTTACAAAAGCTACTTTTAGATGCTTCGTCGAGCCAATTGACAGTGAGACAATTGACAGTGAGACCAGTATCATCCAATCCAACTGTAATCAAAGTGGTGAGAAGATTCTGTCAGTTTCGTCGAGTGAATATACTTCATCTAAAATTAAAACAGCGCTCCATATCCTTCAGTCACTTGGTAAACCAAGTGTTCAGTCACCTGGTAAACCCAGTGTTGAGTGCAAAGATCTAGATGGCTCGGCGGAAGAGGACTCCCCGAAATGTGATGCGCTGGTCCCTGTGAGGACGGAAATTATGGATCAAGGTTCAACCGAAGTAGGAAAGAAAGCTATTGTGTTCTCCCAATGGACTCGTATGCTAGACTTGATGGAGGCATCACTGATTCGGTATGGCATTAGTTACCGTAGACTTGATGGGACTATGAATTTGGCTGCAAGAGACGATGCTGTGAGAGAGTTCAATTCAGATCCCGAGGTTTGAACTCTTGCGTGTGCATTGCATATCTCTATTATGTTTCCCCTGCATTTTCCCATCTGACTTGTGGAGCATGTTTCGTATCAGGTGGATGTCATGTTGATGTCGCTGAAAGCTGGAAATCTTGGTCTGAATATGTTTGCAGCTTGTCATGTTATCCTTTTGGATCTCTGGTGGAACCCGACCACGGAAGATCAGGCCATTGATCGGGCACATAGGATTGGGCACACTCGCGAAGTAACGGTGTCTCGTCTCACTGTAAAAGACTCGGTGGAGGACCGTATATTGGCTCTCCAGGTACCACCTATTCACACTTATTCCTTGCACAACATCAACTAAATATGAAACTGGTTATAATAACTTTTATTGGTTGATTCTGATCTCTTAATGCTCATTATTACCTTAATGATGTTTGACAGGAAAAGAAGAGGAAAATAGTGGCATCTGCATATGGAGAAGAGAACGCCGGAGGATCTTCCCGCCTTAGCGTCCAAGATCTGAGATTCTTATTCATGGGAGCCTGAAATATTATAACTCATTCTAGGAGCAGTATGGTAAGATTTTATAGGAAAGGTTTTATAGGGTATTTTTTTGTGGGCATATTTATTCATAATAATCATTCATGAAGTCCTTTTTGTATAGTGTATTGGTAGTCTAGAGCATCTAGTTTTCCTAGTTCTAGTTAATAGCTTAACTTTACACGTTGGTAATGGGGATGTCTTTTGCTCTAACCTATAGAGTGTGTTGTTGTCGACACCTGAACAAACTCCGCTTAAATGGGTCGTGTTAATTTATGGTATGTTGATTTTGGAAGTGTGGAATTGAAAATTCAATTTTTTGTCTTCGTGAATCTTCAAAAACTGCCCTAGGAAAGATGGCTTATGATTCAAATTGGCCTAAATTTATTTGACTTGAAATCAAAACCCAAATTATTTGATCTAAATTTAAAGATGTTTATCACATGCCTCCTAAACCTTTTAAAAAAGGAGAGATTTGGGAGAAGCAACAGGATGGAGGTTGTGATTTGTCCGGATAGCCATCACATTAGCTTTTTGCAGATATATTATAAAGAAAAAGGAGCCTAAAATATTTATAACGCTGGAGGATCATCCCTCTGCCTTCCTCTCTCTCCTTAACCTCTTCTCTCGTTGCTTCTCTTGTTTGAACTCCAATGGCGCCACCGGTGATCCACCACAAAGCCCCTCCTTCTTCCCCTCTCCAGCGTTGCTTCTCTCTCTCCAAGCTCCGACGAGTGACGACACTCAACTTGGTCTCGACTCCTCCATCAACCTCACCTATACAACAGGAAAATCAATTGACGCCGATTTCCTCGTCGCCGGGGAGGAGAGAGGCGGGGCTGAGGATCGGGACCGAATCGACGTCGGCCTGATGGAGGGTACGACGTCGGCCTCAAGAGGTGGGGCCGAGGCGTGTGCTTGGATCTGATTTGGATCTTGTGTGAATTTGCTTTTGTACAGGTTATACGTACTCAATTGTGAATTTGGAGTTTAACTAGTTGATAATGGAGTTGATTTGGAGTTTAACTAGATATGATTCGGATTTTGTGTGAATTTGTTTTTGTACAAGTCATATTCGATTATGAATTTGGAGTTTAACTAGTTAATAATGGAGTTCATTTGGAGTTTAACTAGTTGATTTGAAGTTTTAAATTTTGGTGTTATTTGCATAAGTCTTATTTTAGCAGTTTGATTAAAAGTGAATCATAAGGTCGTTTAAGTTACAAGTGAACGGATTTTCTTGGTTTATACATTTAACATATATATCTTAAAAGGTAACATTGGTCACTTGTGATGACAATTACTATAATCTTCTAGTTATTTGGTGAAAATTGTCACTTGTAATGACAATTAGGTGTTACGAAGAAGATTCTCTGATAACATTGGTGATGACATATATTGTTACTTGTGCATAAGCCTTGTACATTTGACAAATATTGTCACTTATGATGACATATATTGTCACTTGTGATGATAATTTGAAGTTGTGATAGTTGTCAGTCGTCGAGTGGTGACGGTTGTCGAGTGGTTACGGTTGTCGGTCGTCGAGTGGTGATAATTATCGATGGGTGACAATCGAGTGGTGATAGTTATCGAGTAGTGACGGTTAAATTATCGAGGGGTGACAATCTAGCGGTGATGGTTACAAGGGGTAACGGTCGTCGGTCGTCGAGTGGTGACAATGATCGAGGGCTGACAGTCGAGCAGTGGCAGTTATGAGCGGTGACAGTCGAGTGGTTAAATTTTATCGAGTTTTGATAATTACGACTTGTGACATTTATCGAGTGGTGACAGTCGAGTAGTGACAGTTATTGAGTGGTGACAATTACGAGTGGTGACAATTATCGAGTGATGACCATTAACAGTCGGTCAAAACCGGTCAACGATTGGTCAATGCCGGTCAATGGTCGGTCAAATAGTGGAGAGAAAGTTGTTGGTAGGTTATGCGATTTGTGCATATATGACACCTTGTGGTTTTTTTCTTGCTATATGGCATTTTCCCATTGCCATATACTTAATGCATTCTTTAAAAAGCTTGTTCCATATCCTTCTTTTTTTTTGTTCTTTTTTAAAAAATTTCGTTAGCTTGGATTTTTTTTGTTAAGAAACATCATGTCTCTTATTTAATTTTTTTTATAATTACAGTACGCATATTTGGACCAAATCAAACCAAAAATCTATAATTCAACATTAAGAAAGATAATAAATTTAGATGGAACTAGAAAATTCTCATATATCTTTGAATATTAAAATTAAATGAAAATAACAATCGAAATAGAGAAATTTGCTAAGTAGTAATTCAACAAAATTAATGTTTGGGAAATAAAGATAAATTAGTATAGGAACTTTTTAAAAGTAATAACTAAGTGTTACAAAATAATAAAAAAGGATTAATTGATTGATGCAAATATAAAAATCTCGCACCGTGTACGGGTAATGTAAATATAAAAATGAATGAATTGATGTAAGATTGAATTTTGATCGGAATTGACTAGATTAACAGAATTGATGCGTCTAATATCATAGATTATATATTTTCAAGAATTTTCAATTTTATTAAAAATAATTTATAAAGTTAATTTATAAAGAACTTATTCTAATTTAATAATATATCTTTTCATGCTCTATAAATAAATAAATTCAACGAATTTGATTAATGTTTTAAACAATATGTATTTAAATACTTTTTTATACGATTTTTTAAGATTTATATTTATATTTAATAATATGCTTATTTTCATATTATCTATAAATGAGTAAAATACAATCACTTTAATTATGGAATCCATTATTTTACTTAAATAGATAGAATCTCTAAAAAAACGGATAAGATATCAAATGGATATTTGGATTGTTTTTAGATAAAAAATTGGGTAAGATGTCAAATGAATATCGGGATTATTGTTGGTAGATACATTTTACAAAAAAAAATCAATATTTTATTCAGCGATGATGACATTGCGCAAATTTTAACAAAAACTTGGTTTCGGCTTTATACTATATTTCAGTAGAGTTATTTTATTAAATTCTAAAGTTTTTAATGCTTCATATCAAAGTTTAAAATCAATATCAAAGTTGAATATTAAGTAGTTGTAGATTTGTTCATACACAAGGTAAATAAAACACAACTGGTTTAATCATCATACAAAGTATGGACAATTGTAATTATTTTGCTACACATATTGGTAAGAAAAATATTATAACTACAAAGTTCACTTATTTGAACAAATTTTTAATTAAAATATCTATGTACATGACTGAACTCTCAAAATGAATATATAAGATTTTTAACTAATAAATTTATTAAGGTAAAATTTATTAAGGTAAAATTTATTAAATCACTTGAAATATACCAACTTTGATTTCCAAGAACATGTTTAACTATTATAGATATAGATTTTTAGATTGAAAATATTATACATGTAGATATAGTGTAGCTTATTTGTTTGAAACAACCCAAATTATATTTCAAATATATATTATATTTGTTAAAAACTAATTTCTAGGTTATATTTCAGAAACTACTTTCCAAATTTATCTTGATTTTTTGTTTAAATGAAATGATCATGTTTTATTAAATTAGATAGAAAATTTTATAGATATAGATATAGTCTAGATTATTTGTTTTTTTTTTAAAATACGAATTATTTCAAAAGTTTTATTATAATTAGAAAAATATTTCCAGAGCTATTATTCAGAAATTACTTTCCAAATAAATATTATTATATTATAAAACATGATCTTTTCACTCAAATAAAAAATCAAGATAAAAGTGGAAATTAATTTTTTAAATATAATTCTGAATTCTTAACAAATATAATATATTTTTGAAATATAAGTCAGATTTGTTTATAAACTTAAAATATAATTTGTATTTAAAACAAATCTAGACTATATCTATATGTATTGACTTCTGTCTACTGTAATAAACCATGATCTTATAATTTAAACAAAAAATTAAGATAAATTCGAACTTATTATATAAAGATGGGTCCTATTAATTAATTTATCATATACATGACATGTCGTAAAATATTTTGTGAAGACATTGACTCCTCTTTATAATATAGTAGGCTTTATACTATAGTAGGATAGATAAATGTTTTATATTTAATGTTTAATTTAGAAAACGAAAAATTAGAAAAACGTAAAAAAAAATTGAATATGTGTTTCCTTAAAATTTTGAATATTCACAACAAAACACCTATGTGGGTACATTAGTAATGAAAATGCGAAGGCTTTATTTAACTCCCCGTCTATACGTAGGGTTGTATGCTTATACAACATCCACCAAACCATAACGACTGAGTGTATAAGAGCTGTAAAGGGTGGTGTGACATGGGTCATAAAGTCTCGCGCACTCCTAATCATAAATGCTAGATGAGCGTAAAAAACCGACATTTAGTGTCAACGGTTCCTACCTACCTACATTTATTACTATACATTCAAATCCTTTAATTAATACCATTGGACATTATTTCTTCCTTTCTTTTTCCTTGTCTTCTTTTCTTCTTCCTTTTCTAAAAAAATACTTCACAATGTCTTATGGAGATTTCGCATAAATTTAATTCGACAAACGACAATATTTGAATATCTTACAACGAGGTATTTTGCTTATTACTTACCAAAGTTAAATACATTCATTTTATTTTGGATGTGGGTGTATAACATTTGTTCATAACGTGGAGCAATTTCGGCTTTCAAAATACTTAGAAGCACTGACATGTTAAGGTTAAGAGTACTCCAACCTTAATGTTTAGGAGTGCTCCAGCCTTTAAGGCTAGTCCATTCTTGGCCTTTACTACCGGTGACCTATTTTGCCGTAACGATTCTTCTTAACAGATTGTTTTGTTACTTGTTCAAGAATAAAGTGAGATGTGTATAGGGTTAATGAAAATACGTATCAAAATGTTGTTGATACAATGACCACTTTTTGATGATTGTCCTTATTACATGTGAATTTCTATGATTATTGTCCACTACCAACTTTGAACACATCGTGGAGGTACACCACAGCTCTATCGAGCATTCACTCTCAAGTGCTTAGGTATTCATTGTCAAGCGCATTTCTATGATTGTCCTTATTATAAGCACAATTCAATGATGATTGTCCTTTTTTGTAACAATATTGCTAAGCCAAGTTAACAACTACCTTGATTTTTGTGTAACAACTACACTAAAGTTTAGGGGATATCACCCTTATGTTAGTCTTTTTTTTTTTTTTTTTGCACTTTTAGCTTCAAACGATTTAAAAAAAAAATCATACTAGTTACATTCATTTGCTAGCATTCATATATTTTGAGAATGACCAATGTGCAGACACAATGGACGAGGTGGGTAGACGTGGTCGGCAACAATTCCAAATACTTTTGTAATTGAATCCAGCAATTGGCAATGAGGTCTGATTAGATCCGATAAATGATGGTGCATAAGTATTAGTCATATATTAGGGTTAATTAAGTTTCTACTAGGATCTTGGGGTAATTTGGTATTTTTAAATTAAAAGGTATAGTTTTAGAAAGAAAATTAAGTGGGGTATATTTTTGGAATTAATTAGTAAAAATAGGACTGTTAGGGTATTCTTCTCAAATGGAAATACATGGAAGCAAAACCTATCGCAACCCTACTCTTGTTAGGGTATTGCAGGTGGGCCACTCTTCTTAGGCACAAGAAGGGACGAGTGCATAATACAAAAAATAACAAACCTATCGCAACCCTACTAAAGTAAGAAATAATCTAAAATTGGCAAAAATACAAATAAATGCTAAAGGAGGAAAGATAAGCATGACATGTCGAGAGACATGCCAAGATACCTTCGCACGGTTGCGTGCCATGGGCAGGGCATAGAAGGCAGGCTAGGTGAAAAACTTAAAGTTGCCTTGTCATTAGGCATGATCGGGTTGACGGGCGTTAGTGCAAGACTTGGTATAAGACTAGGCGTTATTGCAAGATTAGGCACGAGCGTGGACGCGATTAGTTGTGGTGTGCTCAGGTTGGCGATGTCGTGGCCAAATATGGAAAGGCACAGAATGCTAATCTTAGTTGTGGGTGTGCCTAGGCTGGATAAGGCACAACTAAGCAAGGAGTGCATTGCCACGATGATCCTCTTGGCACAACTTTGAGTTTTGGGCCCAATTGAGCGGAGTCAAAGTGCATCTTCCTCAGTTGTATTCAAGGGGGGTAAGAGCGCATCACTTGCCACGTTCTTCCTCCTCTATAGCCAAGTCACTTCCCTGTCATTGTCCGTTTGTGTTCATTTTCGCCGATCACCGCCTTCCTCATCATCTCTGGCCACATCTCCTCCCGCTTGGCGTCCGTTCGTCTACTTCGTCGCCGACCCCTAAATCTCCTCTCACCGCCTCATCACCAACCTCTCTCCACCCACCGCCAACCCTATATCTCCTCTTGCACCTATAAAGCTCGTAAGGGTATGGGAGCCCCATTGGTACCCCCGAGGTTTCGACTTTTCCTTTTGGTGTCCCACGACTTTTTTTTTTCCTTTTGGTACCCCCGTAGTTTACAAATAGTCCTTACCGTAGCCAAAAGTTAATATACACCACTTTTCTATCCAAAAAATACAGATTTATGTTAAAAAAAAAACTTAAACTAAATTCCTACTAATTTCACCCATTTAATTAATCTACCTAAATGAAAAAAAAAATTTTAAAAATTAAAAGCTCTTCATATTCGCCTGAGGAACAAAGTACAAGGGAGACCTCTTCACGAACAGGAAAGGGGCGGCGGAGAAAAGATCTTGCCGGCGGAGGAGGGAAGCTATGGGAGCCCCATTGATGATGCATACACAGATTTAACGACCCGAAAAGAAAGCAAACAAAATAGCAAAATGAAACCAGCGGATTCGCCACAAAGATAAGAAAAACAATTAGGGCAAAATCCATATATAGGAGATTAACTACAAGTATAAACCCTCTGCAATTAGGAACTGCAAATTGATCCCCTAAATCCAGACAAGAAACCGGAATCAGAGAGAGAGAAGGACAACGCCAATTTAGCCGATACTTAACAAAGTAGAATCTACAAACCAACGCTCAAAAACCTCAGTTGAGCGCAATCTATCAGAAATTACAGTTAATCGACTGAATTTGGGAAGAAGGATTGTCAAAATCGGAAAAATGTTGCCAAATTTTCTTTAAGAACCAAAATTAATTTTGACAGTTAGATACGCAATTCCGGAACAGGAACAAGCATCCGCCGATCAAATCGGATCCATGAAAGGAAACAAAGAGAAAGATCGTTGCTTGCAATTAATCTACTTGTTTTTAATTTACGCCGGCGAATATGTATTCGTGAAGAGGTCTCCCTTGTTCTTCGTTTCTCAGGCGATTATGAAGAGCTTTTAATTTTTTTTTTTCATTTAGGTAGATTAATTAAATGGGTGAAATTAGTAGGAATTTAGTTTAAGTTTTTTTTTTTAACATAAATCTGTATTTTTTGGATGGAAAAGTGGTGTACATTAACTTTTGGTTACGGTAAGGACTATTTGTAAACTACGGGGGTACCAAAAGGAAAAAAAAAAGTCATGGGACACCAAAAAGAAAAGTCGAAACCTCAGGGGTACCAAGAGGAATCTCCCTTTAATTTCTTTTACTATTAAATCAAGCCTTTTTTTGGTCATTTTACACCAAATTATAAATTCTTAAACAATCTGCATTCTCAAACACACTCTGGATTATCTATCCAAGAAATACTCAACTTCAACACCTATAACAATTATCTAATATCGTCATCAACACTATTAACTTCTGCATCAACACCGAATTGCTAAACGAACCCTTAGTGTTGATTAATTATTTAAGTACAACATTGGTGTTTTAATTGAAATATAATTGCAAAACTTCAACTATATATACATCTTGTCATGGAATAATTGATTGGAGTTTTTAAACTTGTAGAATGATTTCTGATATCATAAATTTTGGTGTTTTACGTCTCTCTCTCTCTCTCTCTCTCTCTCTCTCTCTCTCTCTCTCTCTCTCTCTCTCTCTCTGCATTTTAGATGTCAGATGCTGAATGATCCTTTACAGATTCCAGACCTTTACCTCCTTTTGCCTTGCTACACTACACATATTTCGAGTTAAAAAATATATTTTTTTATTAAAGAAACTACTCTTATGCTAAAATTGTAGCAATGCCTACTCAAGTTGAGAGTTTTGTCCGGTCAATTGTGGATAAACCTATCAACATCAATCAACCCTAATTCCTAACCCTAGCTTCACAAATTCCCTCCATTTGAAGGTTTAAGCTCTCTCGCCCCTTCAGTCTAACTTTCTATTGGCTTTCTTTGGCTCAATTATACTTGAATAAAATCTTCGATTGAGGTACTATCTTATTTTTGTTCAACTTTCAACTTTTGTTCAATTGGGATTTGAATTCTTCCCTCCAAAATGGTTAAGTGCCCATGATGCGGAAAATGGATAGTTGTCGACGAAGATGTTATGTTTTCTAGATGTAATCCTAGGTTGTCGGCTTTGTGTTTTAGCTAATTTGTTCTATTCATTCTTTCTAAGAAATTGCTTTGGATGCTGCTATTGAATTGAGAAACTTTGTTCTCATAAGGGTATTCCAATTTCGTATTAATGAGTTCCCCTTCAATTATTACAATTAATAAGTTTTCGGGATCTAACACTTAAATGTCTTTGAGAAGTTTCATTTCGTTTACACGAATGCATTTTACTTGCAAACATTGTCATTATGGAAATTTAAATTGTTCTCTTCTATCATTCTTTTGGTAACTAACTCTTCTAGAGTACTAGAAAGCTTGCCCGCCCGATGGACGGACAATTTCTTTCACCGTATTTTTCTGGAAGGTGAAAATTATAATCTTTTCCATAACACAATTTTGTTCTAATTAATAAATTATGTAAGTATTTTGTATTAAATTGTCCAAAAAATAGTAGATAAAATAAATATAAAATATGAAATTATTTGATTTGATTTTATTAATTTCTTAAGAGAATTATTTTGATAATATGACTTCTATTACAATTAAGTTTATAGCCGAATGAACATGTGTAGGGATTACTTTTTATAATGTTATAGACATTTTGGAGGAAATTTAAATCGAAAGCATGGTTAGCTCTTTAGGCTTTATATTCTCGCTGAAAAAAAATGATAAGGCTTTGCATTCAAGTTACAATATTATAACATGATATATGTATGTAAAAAATAAGACATAGTAGCGTGCATTCATAATCAATTACAAATAAAAAAGCAAAACAAAAAAAAAATATAAAATATAAAAACATGCATTTATTGGACAAGGAAAGAAAAATAAGAATTGTAGAGATAGATAATTCACCCAAAACAAAAAAAAAAAAACAATTAGAGAGAAATCATTAATGTGAGAAGAGGAGGAGAATTTTAAGTGTTGTATAGAAGATAGATAGATAGATATGGATATTCATGTGGTCTCCGATTTGAGGAGCAACGACTAAAATTGACTTAATTTTAGTTATGCTAAGAAAACTAAACCCAATTACAACAGCAATCCAATTGCACGGCTATAGACAGCACTAATCCAATTATTCTTTAAGGAATGAGGAATTTGTGTGGGCCTGTACTGTAAATGGGAGTCACGATAGGTCTTGTCAAGCCGGGATAGGGTTTTGGGCTTGTGCTCTTCTCCTAGACAGTGCGGCCACCCACCCTTTACAAATTACAACCCGTGTATACTCAAATGCTTTGCTGTGATTTAAATCATTACAATATATTTCCCAAACGGGTTATTGCTTTCCTCCTATAAATGTAACTCCCATACCAGAGGTCTCTTCATCCATACTCGATTCAAGAACTTGCGGATCTGGCCTCGTATTCAACACCTCTTGCTCCGATGATTGCTGTTTCGTGATCTTACAGCTGAATTTGATCCCCTTCCCCGGGAATTCGGCTAGATCCGCCTTCTTGATATTAGGTCAAAAATTCTTGCTGAAATTGAGTACTTATCATCAAGAGCAGATGACTGGTGGTGAGAAGGAAACGACGAGCCCTATTTGGAGCTTTGAGGAGGATAAGGCGTTTGAAAACGCCATTGCGACGTATCCGGAGGACTCGGAAGGTCGGTGGGAGAAGATAGCGGCCAAGGTTCCTGGAAAGAGCTTGGACGAGGTTAAGCGCCACTATGAAATCTTGGTTGAGGATGTTGACCAGATTGATGCCGGTCGTGTTGCCTTGCCTAACTACAGCTCTTCCTCCGAGGGCGATGCGAGTCTGGCTGCTGAAGACGGAGCTGGGAGAAAGGGTGGCAATTCGGGGCAAGGCGATTCCAATCATGGGGGTAAGGGCTCGAAATCGGACCAGGAACGGCGTAAGGGAATTGCTTGGACTGAAGATGAGCACAGGTATAGTTTTCTTGATACCTGTCTACTCTAAGGTGTCAATTATGCTTGCTTGATTGATAATGCTATTTGGATAGTTTTTGAATTGGGAATGGAGGTTTATTGCTTGTTATATTGCAATTTGTTGTCAACTGTAAGGAATTGGGGTTTATATGCTGCTTTGTTTTAGCCTTGTAATCCTTGCTCTATTGGTTTATTGGTGCATATATAAGGATGAAGGACAATTCTTGTTCTATAGGCCATATATCAATTTTTCTGCTATTCTATTCCATGATAAAAGAAAAGTAGAGCCCTGAACATGAATGTTGTTTGCTGTCGTTAAATGTCGCCGGATTTTGTCCAGTTATCTGCTATTCTATTCCATGATAAAAGAAAAGTTGCACTGAACATGAATGTTGTTTGCTGTCGTTAAATGTCGCAAGAGTTTGTCCATTTATCTGCTATTTGGAGGATGCTTCCATGTGTCTTTGCTTCTTCCATATATGTCCATATTTTCATTCTTGAAGGTCTATACAATATGTATAGATCTTCTTTTTGTTAGGAGTACACAAGAAATGAATATCTAGCCAGACAGTTGATCTTGTCCGTTATTAGGTATTGTTTACTTTTGTTTGTCCTCGAGTATTGAAAGGATGGAGACCGAATACTTTGTAATCGACTGTGTTCTGGTATTATGGGTGGAGTCATATGCTGTGTGGCAGCACTTCCTTCACTTTTTCTTCTTGCTCATATGATTTAAAATTTTTGTTTTCTTAGAATCTATAAATTTACATGGGTTATAATGATTAGGGTTTGTAGGGATCTTGGTTAATGTTTACATTATTATTATTGTTATTCATTTGGCTGCCTATCTTTACTCTTAGGTGCGAACCTAGGGCTCAAGATTTTTAGCTGAATATGTTTGATCTTTATATATGTATGGTATATCTCAGGTTTTGATCTTAGTTCAGCAATATATCTGTTCGTTATATCTGTGTTTCTTTCTTTATCTGAATCGTAATCATGATGTTCAATTTGCTGCATGCGTTACTGAATCCCGTTAGAAATTGACTTCATTTTTACCATCTGAATTGGAAAGATTGTGGGGGGAGTTGATATGCAATTCAAATTCAGATTGGACAAGCTTTTACATTCTATAGATTGTTTGGGGTTGTATTGGAAATAGTTAAACTCACTGCTAAAACATTTTACTACAACATGAACTCATAGATTTAGTAACTTCAATGTGGTGTCTTTAACTTCATATCTTGTGATTTAATTACTCACTTATTAGAGCTTTCCACCATGACTGAAATGAGATGTTCATCCAGAAAAGCTTAACTAGGTCGTTCAGTCTGGGTCGTACCAGTTTTGATCATATTGAGCTAAGTCAAATTTAGATCTGACATTAAAAAGTTTCTTATCAAACTTAGCATTGAAAGAATGGCAGTAGTTTGTTGAAGAAGACATGTGCAAAGTTAACGAAAGATGGACCAACTTTGCTTGCAATGCTCTTTTGGAAATGATTCTATCCTTAATTGATTTCATCAAAATTTGACCAAAAAAAGGGGGTAAAAGGAAATTATAACGAATAATGTTTTCTAGCCCAGAGAACTTTTAGGGTTGGATTTCTGCCTCTTGGAAATATTGGTGTAAACTTGTGAAACTGTTACGTCATTAGGATTGCTAGGAATGTTTTATTATTTGTCTGATTTTCACGCAAAGAGTATTTTCTATCAAGAATGTCATAAATTGGCCCAAGCTTGAAGTGATCTCCGTCTTCATGATTTTTCTCTCGACATTGCTGTCTATATCTAGTCGGAACTATATAGAGATTCCTAGTAGGCATTTTGGATCCAGCAACATAGTTCCTAGTAGGAATCTTTGTTGAGGGAAACACTACTCTTTGGAAGTCAAATTTATGTTACCTTGTATGAATATGATGTGTTAAGTCTGATGATTCCTAGTGGGAACTATGTTGCTTCATCCAGAATGTCTAAGACCCCACTTGACATAACAGGTTATTTCTTCTGGGGCTGGAGAAATACGGTAAAGGCGATTGGAGAAGCATATCCCGAAACTTTGTTCTGACGAGAACACCCACACAAGTAGCAAGCCATGCTCAGAAGTACTTCATCAGGCTAAACTCCATGAACAAAGATCGGAGGCGATCAAGCATCCATGACATCACCAGTGTCAACAATGGAGAGGTCGCGGGACCCATCACGGGTCATACTTCCACCGCCACCACTACCACCAATGCAGCTGCAGCCACAGGCGGGCCTTCAGGCAAACCCAACAAGGCCCATCCTCCTCCAACTGGCCCACCAGGAATCGCGGTCTATGGAGCTCCATCCATTGGACAACCAGTTGGTGGGCCCATGGTTTCAGCAGTTGGCACTCCTGTGGGCCCACCTCACATGGCTTATGGTGTGGTCCCCGGTGCCCCAGTCAATATGGGTCCCATGGTTTACCCAATGCCTCACCCATCTGCTCATAGGTAAGTACAACTTACATACAATGTTCAAGAAACTTTATACAGTTGACTAGAAAAAGGAGCTTTGATTGTTTAGGGAAAACGCGTTCCCTCTTACTCAAAGAGCGAGAACGGAAGTATGAGACCCATTTACCCTGGCTTTGATCTCATCTTTACTCAGGAGAGTGTGTTGTTGATTGGTAATAAAGGTAGTAGGAAAAAGGAGAAGCTGCATAACCCTTTGTACATGAAATTGTAGGAGAAGGGTTATAAACTCTCAGGCTGGGTTGACTTGAAAGAGTTTGATGTTGTATTCTTGCTCGAATAGCTAAAGCTTAAAAATGTTCGTTTTCATGCCGAAACAAATTTGTTCGTCTTTGTGCGCATGTGGGGAATTGTTGTCGTGTTGAATATAGCTGAGAATACAATGATTCTCAGGCAGGTTCAAAGACAAGCATCTTGGCCTGTTTGAGAGAAGGTTGCCTTCAATCTATGTGGGGAATTGATTATGCTTTACAATATGAAATGTGTGACGATGCTCTACAATATGATATGTGTGTGATTATCTATTGGTTGTTGTATTTGGAAGATATGGTGGTTTCATGCCTTCTTGTCTTGGGACATTGTACGGTTTTCCCCAGAAGGAAAGAAACACTGGTTTTAAATTCTGGTCCACTAGACTTGCTAGAAAATGCAAGCCTTCTCTGCAGGGTAATTGATCAGTTTTGTAGATTTTGAGTATTTATGAATGAAATTGTTGAGCTATAACTTGTAAAAAGTCATAAAAGCATGTATATCTACTTGCTTGAGTTAATCATGTCCTCAGACTATTATTAGAAATGTAGATGTGCATGTTGACAATTTGCGTGGTAACCCGGATTCCTGAGCCCTCCAACATTCCCTTCGTGACCAACCAACATAGCTCCACATGGGGTTACCACCTTCCAGAATCCAGACCAAACAATATAGCTCCACATGAATGTGTGGTTTGATTAAGGGTAAAATACGGTAAACCACCCTTTAAATACTTATTTTTGTACAAAATCACACTTTAGATAAATATTTATAGCAAAACACCCATTAAACATATAATTGTGCAGCAAACTACCCGTTAAGCCAAATTTTATAAGAAATCACTCATTATATATAAGTCTACTCAAACACAGTCCATTAAATTTAAAATTTGAGATAATTATTAAAATGAGTAGATTTAAAAGGTGGTTTAATGTATCTATTCTTAATGTTTATTATTGTTATTGTTATTCCTAACTTATACATTTTAAACGAAAACATATCAAATAACTTATAATGTGAATATGTGGCTATTCTAATTAGGAAAGGATAAAGAAAAAAAATTAACACCATTTAAGGAGTATGTGATGTAAAAATTCTCTATGTATATTTGTATAATTATGTCCAAAATTTATTCACAAAATAGTTGATTTTTATGTTGATTTAACATATATATATAAATTAGCATAATAAAATAAAGAATAAAGGGAAATTCCTTTTGGTACCCTCTGGTTTTGACGATTCTTGGTATCCCATTTTCTGGGACCCCTCTGGTTTTGACCCATTTACCTCTGGTTTTAATTTTTTAAATTACTTTTAAGGGAAAGTATATTAAGTGGATGACAAATGAGTTTAAATAAACTCTTGATTATGTCAAAGAAATTATATAAATTACAAGGGTAACAAAATTAAAGGAAAACTTTTTTCCAGGACACCAAAATGAATTTTCAAAAACAGATGGGTACCAAAAGAAATTTCCCAAGAATAAAAAGATACAATCAACGGGTGGTATCTTGAGCGAACTTGTATATTTAACGGGTGCTTTCTTGAAAATTCGAATCTCATGGGTGGTTTCTTGCACAATATTAAGTTTAACGGGTGGTTTCTATAAATACAGACTTAAGGGGTGGGTTTATGCAAATTTCTAGATTTCAAGGGTGGTTTTCTGCATTTTACCCTTTGAATAATATGAATGTGCATGCTCATAATCGTATTGTTTGTGATTTTTTTACGTGAGAGTATAAAATGTGACGAGAATGATTGTGTATTTTCACTTAACTTGATTGTGCCCTTTCAAACAATATGACTGTGCATTTTCGATTAATATGAATGTGCAAGTTCTATATTTACATTGTGTGTGATTTGTTTTCATATAATGTATGGTTGACAAATGAATGCGCCTTTTCTAAATAAGATGATTGTGTATTTTTATTTACCATGAATGTGCATGCCTATATCTAATTGAGTATGACTTTTTTCACATCTAAAATGTATATACAATCATTAATATTATAATACATAGTCATTATATATCAAAATGCAGTCATAATGTATGAGACTACACAATCATGTTTTGAAACTTACTCGCCACTGCGCGGTTCCTACACGTGTAACTAATGGTTGAAATTCATTCTTATTTCTCTCTTAGAGACCCATTCTCACATGAACAATTAATATAATATTAAAATATCAAGAATTTATAAAATATGATAAGAATTTATCTATGATTAATTTAATCATATATTTTAGAATAAAATTGATAGATTTTTTGAAATTCATATACTATATTAGATGTTTTAATCCTACTACAAAGTAATCAATAAATGATTTTTTATAAATAAGATTCATTTAAAATAAACTATAGTAATACGTTAATTAATTAATAATCAAGAAAGATAGAATATATTTTATAAAAAACTAAAAATGGACCCATATGTTTAAAATTAAACAAGTGAAGGATAGGATTTTGACCCCAAGACCTCTTAAAAAGAGGTAAAAACACTCTTTCAGTAGACCAACTTATAATTTATGTATTTACTTCACTCATTTATTAATAGTATTATTTTAAAAATTCTGGGCAACTAAAAATCATAGGCATTGGGCCTACACCCACCCTGCCGTTATGTTTGGGTTAGACATGTTCACCATACCTATTACCATTAGGTTGAGTCGATCAACGCAATCTTTTATACTAGTTCGTGATTCTTATCAGTTGGGCTATGTATCCGAGGTTGACCACCAAAGTGCATGTGTTCCCCTCGTACAAAAACATAAACATAAATTTGTTAGTTGTTCGTGTATTACCGTGCAACTTAAATGGAAACAAAAACAAAAAGAAAAATTGTTTTTGTTCAATCTCTTTTTCTTAAACTTGTTGTATTTAGCTATTTTTTGTATTTATCTACACTTAACTGCCCTTTATCTATAAATTATTTCATTTATTCATCATTTATATTTATTTCTACACTTAATAACTTCTTATTTATAAGTTGTTACATTTAAACACCTATTTGACAAAAAAACGTTAATTAGTCCATCTGTTAAAAATCAGGGGTCAATTGTCACCAACATAAAATTTTAAAACTTTATAACATGTAATAAACTATTATAAAAGTATTTTTATAAAAATTCCACATGTGTAAACGAATCAACAAATGCCTCCAGGCTATTTTATAAATCCTTTCTAATGGCGGAAACAATGGCATTATAGGACGAAATAAAGAAGGCTAAATAGATTAATATAGGAAGGCTTGAGGTAGAAGGGGATAACATCCCTAGTTATTAAAGCGGTAATGGGACAAATCTATTGCCCTTGAGAAAATAGAAAGGATCATTAAAAACATTCTCGTATTCCATTAGGGGTTGAAGTAAGTCCGTTTCTATCATGAGAGTAGGCAGTGTAACGTTGTGACCGCTAAAATTGCTTCACTGGGCTATAGTATCTCATGAGAATCTATCTGGAACCACCACGAGCTTTTAACTCTTATCCGAAAGGATGCCCTAGGAATCCTGCCTCTCATTGTTTAAAAAAAATAAAAAATAAATCCTTTTTAACAAATGTAGGATATCTCGGCGTATAGACTGAATTTATAACAAGTGTGGGTACCAATTGAAATTTCCCATGTCAAGTGCATGTTTTTGTTTCCTAATTGTGGAAAAATGGAACAGTACTAGTTCGTTTTGAAGTCCTTGGGCCTTTAATTGTTATTTATGCTATTTGAGGGCCACTAATTGTTGTTTTAATCTCAAATCACGCTCCTTTATTTTCCACCAAATGTTTTGTTTCATTCACCACAATACCATTTTTAAAGGGAGATGCTATACATCACACTCTATTACTATACATCACACCCTAAAATTACCTTAATGTCCTTTTTCCTTCAAATAACAAAAATTGGGAAAAATAGTATATGAAGATATCTCATAAGATTCTTGCTAGTAATAAACATATTTGCTAGACTTCACCATCTTTGGAAAATTAAAAAAAAATGATTTTTTTCTAAAATATTAATTTTCGGTAATTTAGCTAAAAATTTCTAACCATGTACTTTTAACTTGTAATAAAAAAAACAAAAATAAAAACGGACCAAGTAAAAAACAAAATATTTAAAAAATGAATGAATTGCCCCTTTAAAAAAAAGCATCTATAAATAACAATCCTCTAACTTTGATGCTAACATTCAACAATTTATATAAAAAAAATAATAACATATTTTGCAAACTACTCCAATTTTTTCAACGTAATTTTTTAGTAGCAAAATTTAAAGCTAAATTATTAGCATTATTGAAAAAGGGTAAACCCTCATTGAATAAAAGAAATGTTTACATAAATCATACTCTATATAATAATCATATGTAGGTGATTTATTTAAGGCAAGTTATATCTAGGAGATTTTATAGGTAAAGATTGAGTAGATTTCCATATGTTTTATAGCTATATGATAGATTGTTTTTGCTAAAATTAGATCAAGGGTTCTATCGGAAAAAAAATGATAAAATGTGAAGACAAATGAAAATATGATGTGAAGTTTAGTAGCTATGTTTTTAAAGCTTTTATAATAAGGAAATCAATTCCACCCCCTATCTAGAAAAACCTTTCATCATGATCAGGTTAAAAAGAAAACTCTGATAAAGGAAAGAGAGAAGAAAAAAAAGAAGTTAATTAGTACGTACATAAACAATTTTAGGCATATGGTAATGGTTGCCTCTTTTGAAATCCTGACCCCTGTTTGCATCAAGGGGTCAATCCTACCTCAAAAGCTCCCTTTGCTTAGCTACATGCCATATATATTAAGCTTTTTGGAGGAGCTGCCTTTGCCTCGTTTGATTATTTGAACAGGAATTTACAATTTATTTTATTACATTACAAGTGTTTGTATATACTAAGTAAAGTCGAAGCCTATAGTCTATTCCATAAATCACATGAGCAAAGTGAGACTCTTAATTAAGGAAATGTTGTTCATATATATCGAGACACTATCATATGTTGAAAACGTGATGCAATAACTTTATTCCTTTAAAATTAACATTCTATCCTTGTATGTCCTAGGAGGACTCATCACCATGACTTAAAAATATCCGTGGATGAACTATGGATTACTCATCATTGCATATAAATATACCTACCGTAATCTAGTAAATTAGTCATTATAATTGTTTTCTCCATGTAAAATTATTTTTATTTTTTATGCTTGTTTTCTTTAAAAATTTTATTATAATATTAAATATCATGGTTAATCATTATGATGAAAGGTTCTATCTTAGTTGAAAGATAGAACTTTCGCTTGGAAGGGGAGCAAAATATCGCTTGCTTGATAATAAAAATTTTCAACTCTCCTGTCCTCTCTCTTCTATTATAAATACATGTTATCATCATGTATGAAAAGCATCTTGAATAAGGTGAGAAAACAAAGTTGATACTCGCTCAACTCTATAGCAATTCTTGTCTTCTTGTCCTTTACCTCGGCGTTCGATTGACAAATGTTCTTTTGATTTAGGTATCAGAGGTAAATCAGGGGCTCCCTGCCCTTTTTATTCGTTATTTTGCATGTTCTAGGGTAATGAAGCCGTTAGAGCGGAACGTGAATAAAGGATAAATTAATTATTACATTGAAGACGAATGTTTGCACTAACACCTGCAATTATCAATATTCACCCAACTCCATTCTACAATGATATATAGCTAGTGTGACTAAGTATTGATTTGGTTAACATTGGAAGTGTATTTTGAGAGAAATGAAATCAGAAGAAGTTAAAATGAATAGGAATTCCACTTCTTGGGATTTGTAAAAAAAAAAAATTTGGTTTAGAATATTTTTCTAGAAACTAAAAACCTACATTTCATATAGTTTGATTTGAAAGTTCATATGAATTTATTATTACTCTAACATGTGAAATCTAATTGGTTAACTTAAGGGTATAATGGAAATTTTATAATTAGTTAAATATATAAGGAAAAAATATCTTAGAAAAAGAAGGGGAAGTGGATCTTACCTACCTTCAAGGTAATTACACTTTCTACATTTTTGAAGAATGGTAAATCAAAGAAATTAACTTAATGAGATTTTGGGTACATTTTCTTCAGCCAAATGCATGAATTCACTAAAGTTGTATGGGATTTTATAAATAATGGAAATTTTAAGAGCAAATCAAACAAGCAGCAAGCAACCAGGATTGACTGATTCAATTTTATATGTAGTCTACTTTATAATTCAGTTTTGATCACTCAAAACAGGCGGGCTTCAAAATTGATTACATAGCCTACTACTTCATCCCCAGATTTATTGATGTATTAGAGAGGATAACAAAAGAGCTCTTACCATAGGACCTTGGATAATAACAAAGTATTATCGCATTGTTCGGAAGTGGTACCTTGATTTTAGGCATTCCTCATGTCAACATTCACTCAATTTGCTATTTGCATCCCTTTACTTGAGCTCCATATTGAGTACCTTGACAATGAAGTGCTTCTTTGATTAGGGTCTTAGTAGTCCTACAAAAAGGGATATGGTTACTAACTAACTACAAAGTGGACCAAAGAAGGTGAGAAAACATTTGAGCATGACATCCGAATTTAACTTGAAAACTAAATTACATATAAATTTATGTCCTTAAAAAATTACACGAAATTTTAAAGCACCCATATTAGGGATTCCTAACATTTTAAAAAAAATCTTGTGCTCGAGATGAGTCCCTCAAAACAAAGACTTGCAAGAATGGTTCCTCACATAAAAAAAATCTTACATTGATGAGAGACCTAAATAGGTTACTTCTAACAGAGTTGTACTTAGGGTGATCTTTAGTTCTATACTATGTGCTAGTACACAAAATATGCCGTGTACAAGTTTCAACTCCTTCTTCAGTGTTCTTCCGCTCCACGCGCCTCTTCGTCTTCAATGACCTACAAAACAATGGATCTAGGGGCGGGCGACCCCTAATCCACCTCCGATGGTTAAGTCAAATAGGTGCAATGTCGAATAAAGGCGTCCAGGCAGAGCGATAGCTTAGAACTTACCAGGCACATGAGCGAATACATGTGTATTTATAGAGGAAGGGGGACAGGCGAAGGAGAGCTAGGCGCGCCTATGGGCCGATCGGCCCACTAGGGTTTCAGGGCAACTGGCTTACTCTTCAAGTCAACCAAAATCTTATCCCAAACAAAGATAAGATCCTGCTCCATAAATATTATCCTAATCTAGAGTAACTACCCTATTAAAGATAAAGCAGAATAAATATGGATAAGCATAATAAATAAGATAGAGAAATAAATGCTAACTAATTGATGAGGGAATCATGCCCGCCTACAATTGCCCCCTCCGGGGCCCATATACTCGTGTACCATGCACTATCCGGTGTATAGGGACCGGAGTCAAGCGGTGAGTGGCCATGCAGATTAGGTGCTCTTATTCATACATTCATACATTCGTACATTCGTATATTCGTATATTCGTATATTCGTATATACGTATATTCGTAAATTCGTTGGCCAAACGCGTGCGAATAACGCGTGACCTGCGTAACACGTGTGATGGCATACACACGGCGCCAATCCTCCCATGACTCAAGTGCTCGATTCTCTATGCCGGAAAAACAAGTTTAAATCACGAAAAACATGTAAAAATAATTCTCGGGGCGTCCCCCAAATGAAAGCGTTTTGTAAAAAAGATCCATTTAAAAAAGTGGCGCCATTGCCAGCATATCGAATCTTGCACTCTCATCATGGGTGACGTTTCTTTTTCGCAACCATTTTTTAAGTGCAAAGCACTAGCCCATATGCCCCCGTCCTAACACCGCAGCCATAACACATGGGCCCTTCCGAGCCTTGCCATTATCGGGATGCGCTCCCCATGGCCAATCGAGGCATCGCACTGCCAACTCGGAAGGTTCGCGGCCCTCGTGGGTGTGCGCACCGCACCATAACCCGCTCAGTGGCGCTCCGTAGGACGCTCGGCATATCTTGGCGGTTTCCCATTGCACCTACCGCGCTCGCGGTGTGCCGCCCGCGCTCGCGGTTCGTTTCATAGGACTTATCAAGGCTCTTTGAAGGTTCCTCGCGCCTGCAGCTCCTGGTCCCGCGCTCGCGGTTCGGCTGAATTCGAACCAATGGGGTGTCTTGGGATGGAGTCGGTCAAGGCCGGTCTTTTGGTGTCGGCTCTGGGCACGTATGTTGACGTCATACTACCCCCGCACGACAGACCATCTTGCGACTCTTTCCGAGATGTTCAAACTTGTCAGCAGAGATTGGAGCGGGTAGGCGGTTACCACAGGGGCCGGATGCTCCCACCACGTAAGCCTTGGTGTCCTTACTCCGCTGTGGGCACACCGTCGTTCTTGGGAGGGTGCTCGGAACCCGCAATTTCTCAATGAAAGCAATCTCTTTCATTGGAGGGTCGATTGTCCCTTCGCATGGGACATACCCCTTTTCGTACCCAGGTTCGTACCCGATTTCGAGCCATCTGGAGCGAGTTTCCAGCATTGGCTTCTGAAGACGAAAGATAGTACGCTCTCTAAGCTTTCCAAAACATCTTGAATCGTCCCGATCGGACGACCGTAGCTCACGAACGAGCCTGCGCACCGCAGCAGGGCGTTGTTGTCACGAGAGCCAGATTGCTCCGACTTGGTCCGCGATTTCGGACCAGCTGGAGCGCGATTCTGGTCTCGACGCCAAGAGAAAACTCGTAGGTGGTTTCTTCAGCTTTCCAGAGACATAAAGATTGCCATCTTTCGACGTCTCTAACTCCCGAACGAAGAGCTAGAAGCAGGCTTCCCTGTTCTGCGCTTTCTGCAGGACAGCAGCCTTTGGACGTCCTTTTGACCATCTTCGAGAGAGTTTCTGGGGCTGACATCCAAAGATAGCTCGAAGATCGCTCTTTCCTCTTTCCATTGATATATGGATCGTCCGATTTCGATGCGTGTAGCTCCTGGACGACTGGTCGGAAGTTTGCTTCGCCATCCTGTCCGCGAAACAGGTTGTAGTCACTCGCAGCGCGATTTCGACCCGGTTTCAGCGTGTTTCCGGTTCTGATGTGTGAACAAGAAACGTAGAATTCGGAGCCTACTTTCCAGCGCCTTTTGAATCATCTCGTTCCGATCTCCGTGGAGCCTGATCGGACCATTACAGTGTCGGAGGTTCCGCGTTGATCGTTGGGCGGCGATCAAGCCCTTCGACCCTATGAGCCCGATCTCTTGCCCTGGTGAACTCCAAGCCTTCACAAGATCCAACACTTGCTTCGTTGTGCCCCTGCGTAGGGAATCTCTTCGGGCTCGGTTGACACCATCCTGACGGAGTCAGGTCATTCGGACCCTGCGACGGGATTAGGGTTTGCGCTCGGGTACCCGCGATCGTAGCCGACGATCCTCATCCGCTGCTGGGCCCGCGCTCGCGGACCCATCACCGCGCTCGCGGTGGCGCTCGCTTGCGGGTCCCTCTTCGTTCATCGCCCTACCCGCGCTCGCGGGCCGGCCACCGCGCCCGCGGTTATTGTGCAGTTTGCTCTTGGCGATGAGCGACGACTCGTGCGGTGTGATCGGCTTCGATCCGTCTTTCGTGGACGCCCGTCTTTCCTATCTCTCCGTCGATCACGGATCGAGGGGTGCGGTCGCGGCTCCGCGCACCGCGGTCGCCGCTTTGCCCCAACGAAGGGGCCTTGTTCCCGGCCACGGCTCGGTTCCTGGATTGCACTATTCGTGCCCAGTTCCGACTGACTTGGAGTATGATTCTCGCTTCGACTTTTGAAGATAATTTGTAGCTTATCTTTTCCTCTTTCCGGCGATATGCGGATCGTTCGAATCCGATAAGCGTAGCTCCTGAAAAGTGAGTTGGAAGCACGATAGGGAACCTTGTCAGTTACCGACCCGCGGTCGCGGGTGAAGGACCAGCGGTCATGGTTTGCCTCAGAACAGAGGTTACGTTCTCTAGAGCGAAACCGCGCCCGCGGCCGGGGCTACCGCGCCCGCGGTTCTGCCCCAGACTGCGATTGCGAGACCTTGGACCGCGCCCGCAGGTCCAGGTGTCCGATCCCAAAATCCTCTTCCGAACTCGCGCTGAGTTCGTTACGACGTGGGCCCGCGCTCGCGGGACCCTGGACCGCGCCCGCAGGTCCAGGTGTCTGATCCTAAAACCCTCTTCCGAACTCGCACCAAGTTCGTTACGACGTGGGCCCGCGCTTGCGGGACCCTAGACCGCGCCCGCAGGTCCAGGTGTCCAATCCCGAAACCCTCTTCCGAACTCGCGCCGAGTTCGTTACGACGTGGGCCCGTGCTCACAAGACCCTGGACCGCGCCCGCAAGTCCAATCGTCCAATTGTTTAGGGTTTCATCGATGGCTGCCCCCGGCTCGGTCGCGGTAACGGATTGGACCGACCGCTCGCCCGCCCCGGGCTCCAGCGATCGATTTCGTATGCTCATACGTATATCCCTGCGTTACGTATACGCGATTGTGATTAGGGTTGCCCCCAACCTAGGGTTTTCATTGGATCGATAATCAACAATGATTTTTGATTAGGGCAACCTCTTGGATCGACAATCCAAGGTCCGATTTAGCGAGGCGCACCGCCGAATCCCGTACTTGATTAGTTGATTCAGACCTTGCAATGCTATGACTCGAAATTCCGTTGCCTGACTCGAGTCCCCATAGGTCTGTGCGATGAACAGACGCGCTTGTTAGGGGGATTACGTCACGGATTGAGTCGGATCCAGGTAAGGCGCCTTGCCCGGATCGCGATGTGGTCTATCATCCCGAGCGAGTATCGGGTTCAACGCGCGTTGGGATTCGTTCTCCGAGCGAATTTCGGAGATCGCACGTTTTGGCCTCTACCCGCGGTCGCGGGTGACGGACCCGCGGTCGCTTGTGGCAATCCGCGGTCGCGGGTTGTGAACCCGCGGTCGCGAGGGCTGCCGAAAGCGAATCGCGCGATTCGCTTTCGGCAGCCCTCGCGATTCGCCTGGCGCGATTGCCCCAGGGTTGTCTCGCCGGTTCGTCCGGCGGCTGTCTCGATCTGGGCTCGTGGATTGACAATCCATAACCTTCTCGGATCGGTTCTTGTAAGGGAAAAAGAGACGAAGGTCGAAAACCTAGTTCTTCCCCACGGACGGCGCCAAATGTTAGTACACAAAATATGCCGTGTACAAGTTTCAACTCCTTCTTCAGTGTTCTTCCGCTCCACGTGCCTCTTCGTCTTCAATGACCTACAAAACAATGGACCTAGGGGCGGGCGACCCCTAATCCACCACCGATGCTTAAGTAAAATAGGTGCAATGTCGAATAAAGGCGTCCAGGCAGAGCGATAGATTAGAACTTACCAGGCACATGAGCGAATACATGTGTATTTATAGAGGAAGGGGGACAGGCGAAGGAGAGCTAGGCGCGCCTATGGGCCGATCGGGCCACTAGGGCTTCAGGGCAACTGGCTTGCTCCTCAAGTCAACCAAAATCTTATCCCAAACGAAGATAAGATCCTCCTCCATAAATATTATCCTAATCTAGAGTAACTATCCTATTAAAGGATAAAGCAGAATAAATATGGATAAGCATAATAAATAAGATAGAGAAATAAATGCTAACTAATTGATGAGGGAATTATGCCCACTGTTAGTACACGAAATATGTCGGTGGACAAGTCTCAATTCATTCTTCAATGACCTTCTTTTCCAAGCCTCTTCACCTTCAATAACCTGCAAAACAATGGACAAAGGGGGCGGGGACCCCCTAATCCACCTCCGATGCCAAAGTCAGTAGAGTATTCGCAAGGGTAAACTGTAGAGAGAAAGGCGCAGGGCTAGGGCTGAGACAAGCGATCATCAGCCCCTCTAGAGTCAGGGCGAGTAATTATCAGCCCCTCTAGGGTAGTTCTTCTAGGGTAGTTTCTGTATATCCTCCTTTTCTACATGGCCAAGCCATGTATTTATAGTGGAGAGAGAGGGCTAGGGTTTCTTCCTTGGAGCCCAATCAATAATTCTATCTTCTTAAATAAGATAGAATCTTCCAACTATTGGATAACTAACAGGATTTAATAGGCTAATAAAGATATTTATTAGATATGCTTACCTGGCTGGCGGAAATATTATCCTTATTTATGGCGGTAAATTACCCACCTACAAATGCCCCACCTACGTCTTAGTTGCGTAACTAAGACGCAGGTACTCTAGAATTGACTTGGCGTGACTTATATGGATTAGGAGACGGGCACGTTTGCACGTTCATGAGCGAGTATCATGAGAACCCCCGTGAGCGAATATCACGGTCCCACCCCCCCATGAGCGAATATCATGGGGGCTCCGCGAGCAAATATCGTGGTCCGTGAGCGTAAATACGGAAACCACCGCGCGAGCGATGCGGGAACAAACTCCGTGAGCGTAAACACGGGAACCTCCGTGACAAGCGATCACGGGTACCACCGCGAGCGAATATCGCGGGAACCACCGCGCGAGCGACGCGGGAACAAACTCCGTGAGCGTAAACACGGGAACCTCCGTGACAAGCGGTCACGGGTACCACCGCGAGCGAATATCGCGGGAACCAACTCCGTGAGCGTAAACACGGGAACCTCCGTGACAAGCGGTCACGGATACCACCGCGAGCGAATATTGCGGGAACAAACTCCGTGAGCGTAAACACTGGAACCTCCGTGACAAGTGATCACGGGTACCACCGCGAGCGAATATCGCGGGAACCACCGCGCGAGCGACGCGGGAATCCTCCTACGTAGCTAGCATACGAGGAGTCCGTTAGTGTGATGAACTAACGTTGCGCTTATATTTTTTTTATGCAAGACTCTTCTAATGCAAAAATTAATAGCAAAAATAAATATGAATGACATGATCCTAATAATTAAGCTAATGAAAAAAAAAGAACAACCTAGGGGCCTCATCAAAACCACGTGGGAAAAAGAGTGCCCCGGCCTATATGGATCCTAGTCCCGGGACCCTCGCGCGTAAGGGTCCGGGTACCCGCCGTCGTGCCTGCTCAGGCTATGGCGACGTTTTATCCTTTTCGAGGCGAATCGGTTATTTATCCTCTTTAATGCGGACTGGACGATTACCCTTTTCAAAGCGAATTGCCCCTGCCATGATCCCGCGCCCGCGGAATGAGTGGCGCGCCCGCGATTTTGCCCCAGGGAGGGGGATCTACGCTCTGGGCCGGAATCGCGGTCGCGGCCTGGCGATACGCGGTTTTGATCTTGTGGGCGTGGTTGCTCGGTCCGTCGCCTTTCCTCGATTCGCCCTCGAGCCTTTCCCTAGGTCCCATGATGAGCGTTCTTCCATCATGGGGCCCTCACGTGAAAGCCCGGTCTTCTTCCTCATGCTCATTCCTACTGCCCCAATCATGATTCGAATTAGGGTTTTCGGGAGAGCCATGACCTTCGTCTTCAGGTTCGTCAAAACCCTCGCGCCGCTCGCTCAAACCGCGGGCGCGGATGCTCGTACCGCGGTCACGGGTTGTCAGACCGCGGTCGCGGTTGCCGCCCCGGCATTTTCCGCGATTGCTAGGGTCCGCCGTTGTGACGATGCTAGCGAGTCGCGAAGTAACCCTAGGTTCGTCAATAGGGTGCTCGCTCCGCACCTCCCTCAAAGCGTGCTTCACTTTTGCGATTTCTTCTAGGACTGGGTCCAAGCGAGACCTAGCCTGTTCGCGCTCCGATAGCATCACCTCGTCCTCTCCTAGAGCAACGGCCAGGACATGGACGACCACGTCATCCTACTCGCTCCTGGTGGAGGATGATAACCCTGCCGCTCGGGTTGGCGTAAGTTGTTCGGCCCATCACGTACCGCGAATTAGGGTTTTCGCGATTGGGCTCAGGCTCGCGCCCTCGTGACTCGCGGTCACGGTTTGGCTCTACGATCACGGTCGCGCTTTCAGGCCTACCGCGGATCTCTTGGCCCGTATCTGCCTCGACTTCAGCGATGCGCATCACGAAATCCGTTGACCGACTAGACAAAGCCGAATCGGACCATACTTGGCGACGACTCTCAATCCCGTTACCTGACGCGAGTCCCCATAGGTCTGTGCGATGAACAGACGCGCTTGCAAGGGGGACTGAGTCACGGGTAGAGTCGGATCCGGGGAAGGTGCCTCGCACGGATCGCGACGTGGTCCGATCTCCCGAGCGAATATCGGTGCTTGCACGTGTCGGGATTCGCTCCTCCGAGCGAGTTTCGGAGTCCAACCGCTCGGGCGTCGATCCGCGGTCGCGGAAGGGTGACCCGCGCTCGCGGGCGACGAACCGCGGTCGCGGGAGGTGAACCCGCGGTCGCGGGTCTGCGCCTGCCAAGAGCGAACTCGGAATTCGCTGATCGCCCTCCGACCCGCGGGCGCGGGTGGGTATCTCGCGGTCGCGGGCGGCGATCCGCGGTCGCGGCTCTGGGGCTGCGGAAAGCGAATCGCACGATTCGCCTGGCACGATTGCCCCAGGGTTGTCTCGATCCGGGCTCGTGGACAAGCGATCCATAGCCTCCTCGGATCGGCTCTCGTAGGGTTTACGAAGGTCGAAAACCTGTTCGTTTCCCACGGACGGCGCCAAATGTTAGTACACGAAATATGTCGGTGTACAAGTCTCAATTCCTTCTTCAATGACCTTCTTTTCCAAGCCTCTTCACCTTAAATAACCTGCAAAACAATGGACAAAGGGGGCGGGGACCCCCTAATCCACCTCCGATGCCTAAGTCAGTAGAGTATTCGCAAGGGTAAACTGTAGAGAGAAAGGCGCAGGGCTAGGGCTGACACAAGCGATCATCAGCCCCTCTAGAGTCAGGGCGAGCAATTATCAGCCCCTCTAGGGTAGTTCTTCTAGGGTAGTTTCTGTATATCCTCCTTTTCTACATGGCCAAGCCATGTATTTATAGTGGAGAGAGAGGGCTAGGGTTTCTTCCTTGGAGCCCAATCAATAATTCTATCTTCTTAAATAAGATAGAATCTTCCAACTATTGGATAACTACCAGGATTTAATAGACTAATAAAGATTTTAATTAGATATGTTTATCTGGCTGGCGGAAATATTATCCTTATTTATGGCGGTAAATTACCCACCTACTCCCACCTACACTATGAATTAGGAAAAAAGTTGGGGGAGGGGGAGGGGGGTCATAGTTGGGATGAAATATCTCATTTGTGAGGATACGCAAGGACGGATTTTATAATGAAGTTAGGCACAAAGTTGGCCCCTCGAAATTAGTGGAAAATGCTCTAGTTTTATAGTTTTCTCAACTCATGAAAAGTATCGGCAACAATCATTCCAATTTCGCATGGCAACTTGATGTTGAGTAGCCTTCCATTAGTAATTAAGGAATATCTTCCTCAATTAGTGTAGGCAGATCGATGCTTCTCACACTAGAGAGCTAGGGAGGCACATTGAATTTGTAGGGTATTTTTTTTATTGGAACTTCATTTCGGATAATTTTCCATAGACTAGAAAAATTTTACTTTTGATTTAAGATCTAAGTTCCATATCCTATTTGTCTAGGATTTTCGGATCTTTTTTTTGGTTGTCCACCGATTTAGTAGAGTTTTATATTTTTTGGATCTCTTTTTTGGTAGAGTAGTGCATTGATGATTTGGTAGAGTATCATCCGTTTCGATCTACTTGATTGCCGATATGGTCAATTTGAAAGGTCCTTTGCCCGAAAAAGTTTATATCTTGTTTCTAGGGTACGTCTGTAGTTTTTTGGATAATCCATGGTTGGATTAGGTTGTGTTGTCCTAGTTTTGAAGAATATCATCCATTCTTAGCAGCCAGGAATGCAGATCCACAACTCCTACTCGCCAGTGTGATGACAAGCTGCGAAACACAATACTGGGAGGAATCCTTAAAGACGACGTTTGGATTAAGTGAAGGAAGAATACGAGAAGTTAGAGAGTTCTTGAAGATCATCCGGACGGATGATTTAAGTTGATCCTACCCTAATTAGAAGGCCTAGTGTTTTCCATTTATTGTAAAAAAGAAAAAGACCCCAACACTTGAGAAATTAGGGACCCTACTTTGTGCAACAAAGGCGACACAATCTAGACAAAGTTACGTCCAAGTAAATGGGCTTAAGTTTTTTTTTCCATTGAGTTTTCACATCACATGTGCAAATACATTAGGTTATGACTAGGCACTGATGTGTCACCACCTCCCATTTTCCTTTTAATCTCCCACTCAATAAATTTAAGCTCAACCATTATGATATATACATCCCTTTCCTTCTTCCACAAGTAAGAAATACCAACCCCAAGAATATTCTAACGACACCCATTTCATTTGCTACGTACAAATATGCCATATGGAAGAATTGTGTTAAGCAAGTAATTAAATATCGTATGTACGTAGGCATTAGCCAGTGGATTACAGCTAAATGTTTCAAGTATTAGCAACTTGCAACATGAAAAAGCAAAGATAATATCAATTAAGATTAGTAAAAATAAAAGATAGCATCAAAGCAAAAACATCAAAAAATAAATAAAAGAAATGATGTGATAGAAAGTACTATTCTTGAAATAAATAAAAGTTGAACTAGAAACTTGGCTAGTAGTCTAGAGTTAATAAATCAATAGTTTAGGCGTTTTTAATACCGTAGGATTTTTTAAAATGAGCGAATGGAGATTGATGAGTGCATTAGATCTAGTGTTAATCTACTGAGAAATTGTTTGATCGCTAGATGGAAGGTGAAGACGAGAGAAGATAGAAGTATCTTTGAGAAGATCGGGATAAGTGTGAATGTATCTAGCTAATTATTTTAGCTAGAATTCTTTTTGTAACGGTTCCACTTTGTGTGAATAAATAATTACCTTTTATTTTAAAAAAATATTGTAGGATTTTAGAGTGTGAATAATGTGTAAAATAGCAATTATGTGTAATATTAGAAACATTAGTATAGTCCTTGCAAGTACTACTCGATTTCACCTTCCATCTAGCCTTAATGCAGTTCTTAACATTCCTAATACACAAATTAGTACAGTCCTCAACACTCATGGCTTGATTATTAAACGCCATTTGATTTCTAGCCTTCCATGTAAAATAAACAACAACACTGTGACAGTGGTTCCACACATTGATCGAACGCGATTTTATAACTATACTTTTTCACTTAAAATGACCATGTTTTTTTTTGCTTAATATGAGTACGCTTGCTCTTTTATCTCATTTGATGCACGGGATTGTGTAATAAGTGTGTAATATATGATGAATGATTGTATATTTTCACTTAACATGATTGTGTCCTTTGTCACTTAACATGAATGTGCATGCTCTTGTCTCATTGTATATGATTTTTTCATGTGAGTTTTGTTTTGGTCGAAGATTTTTTCATGTGAGTATAATGAGTATGATGAATGATTGTGTATTTTACTTAATATGGCTGTACCTTTTCAGCTTACCTGACTATAGGTGCTTTTATCTCATCATGGATGACTTTTTTCACATATATATAATACAAGATGCACTTGTTGAAAATGTCTACACTGTAATTTGAATACATGACCATATTAGATGAAAGCCTATAATCACACAGTCATTTTTCAAAACTTATATTACACAAAGATGAATGATTTTTACAAATATACCGATATTAATAAATGATGAGATTCATTCTTGGTTTTCTCTTAACTAAACCACCACTCACACGTCCAGTCAACTAAATTATCTAGTCTGACATAAGGACTCATTTTCACATGTCGGTCCATAGACATCACATACGTTAACATTAGTCTTCCTCTAAAAATGTTAAGGAAATATCATATCAATTTTATGGATATGTCTATTTATATATAGGATCATCATTATATAAGACTCGTCATTATAGATAAGTATCATACATATAATATCCATGTCAAATTGTGCCTGTGTAATATGATAATATAAATTTAATGTCCATCTTAGCCTTTAATTCGTTAGAATATAAACTTAGTGTCCATGTAAGCTTAAAGTAAACTGATGTAATTGCTTTTCTCCCATCTTTAATTTCACCATTAAGGGAGATAAAGGGTCTGATGTCACATACTTTATAAGATCCAATCCTTACGAATTTCTTCATGCAACCAATTCATCTTTGCAATGTGTGCTTTATAATTTTTTAAAATTATCATATCAACATGGTTGCCTACTTGACATCAGAAATCCTCAACGCCACCTCAGAAACAGCTTAGCTTAATTTTTGTTGCTTTGTTGCTTACCTACACATTCCACCCAACCAACCAACTCTATAATTTTACATAACAATTTTTTTTGAAAAATAAATTAATGCATTTGGAATGAAATAAAATAAATCATTCCCCTAGCTAGTTTTGATTATATATATAGATTTAAGATTTATTGATACACTAATTTATAATGATGGATTTTATTAATCATTAGATTTAAACATAATAAATTAATCAGAACTAATCTTAAAATGTCAAAGAGAAAAAATTAAAAGACTTGAAAAGTGGTACGTATCGTTGGTCACATGTTATGTTATTCGCCTAAATTACACCTAAAAGCAAGTAGGATAAAAAAGCATGGTTATATTTATATACACATAACATAACATACGTCAAAAGCAAATCAAGAAAAAAGAAGCCATGCATTCTTTTTCTGGTAGGAAAAAGCTATGAAATCTGATGATAAGCACGACATCCCATTCATGGATGAGTCACCAAATTCTACGTCAACCTTTTCCATTCCTATAAATATGCCAAATCTTCACGAGGTATCAACGGCACAAGCTATCACAAATCAATATTACATTAATCATCCCAAGAAGAAATTAACTAACCGATCAGACGATGAAGAGCAGTATTGCAACAGCTGATCAGATGATGGTGATGAGGTCAACTTGCAATGGAAGAAGATTGTTGCTTCTTCCTGGGCCTTCTTCATCATCATCGTCACAGCAACACATAATCGCCAAGGCCGCCCATTCGTCTTCCAAGCATCGTAAGTTACTTGTTTAACAAGTTTTCTACGTGCCCTAGTTCTTGATCTCCATGTATACAATGCCTAAACATGTACGTCTTTACCTTGATTACAGTGGATATCTCAGAGATGCTCAAGAGGAAGCTAAGCCTAGGAGCCCGGATCATCAAAGTGGGCGGTATCGAGAAGATGTACCGACGAGTTTTCAAGACCAATGTCTTAGAAGGCGAGCGTGTGCTCAAGGCGTCTCAATGCTCTCTTTGGACCACAACCGGGCCCATCGCGGGGCTCCTCTTTGTCTCCACGGAGAGGGTCGCGTTTTGCAGTGACCGCCCTATCAAGTTCTCGTCGGGAGAAGGAGAGCTGCTCGGCCGGTCTTACTACAAGGTGTCGATCCCAGTTGGGAAAATCGCTAGGGCGGCGAAGAAAGACGGTGCGAAGAGGGAAAAGATGGAGAAGTATCTCAAGGTGGTGACGAGTGATGGGTTTGAGTTTTGGTTCATGGGGATTGTTGGGCTCAACAAATCTTTTAAGTGCTTGCAACAAGTTGTATCCCAAGGTTGTGGTCGGATCTAGAATTACTAGCTGTGTAACATGAGGAACATTTGTGTAAATTCTTTTTCCTTCTCTATGAATTTGTGTAAATTCTCTAAGAACTCTTCCAATGGAGAAATAGATCTTCTTTATCCATTATGTACATAGGCCTCCATCCCTTGCACCTAAAAGAAAATGTAGTAGGAAAGTTATATGTTTATAGAAGGACAAAGTACTTCATACGAGGACGACTGTCGAGTATAGAGTGTAGAACAAATTGAAGTTGTCTCTAACCATGTGTAAATTAACTTACTTAAGGAATGGTTGTAGACGAGTATAATAGAGGTTAAGGCTAAGTACATGTCAAGATTGATCAGGTATTAGTGACCAATGTAGAATCGAGATAAGGCGAATAGAAAGTCAAAATAGCTAAATATATGACTTCAGAGCATGTATTTGGAAACTCATTTTGATTGAGTGATTTGGATGGTTGAATTCATGAGTTACCATGATAAAGAGAGAAGGCATGGTGTGGATCTAGTCTGAATTGATCGTGTAAGTAGACTCCAACATACTGTGGGTTCATTGAATCTTAGTGAGAGATTGTACGTGTATGGGAAGGGAAATTCATAACATCTAACTCACGGAAGGAGGTTGGTAGCATAATCAAAGGAGAATTGAAGACGAAGAAATAACCTTGTTTGTAAATGTTGGAGTTCGACAAGATATGAAATTCGAGGAGGAGCAATATGCCTAGATATCAAACTACGAGCACTAGTCATTGATGGACACTCTAAATAGAGCTATCCAAGGCTAGAGCTAGTCCAAAGGTGTAAGTCCCGAGACCCTCGAAGAGCTGTCTCATGCCAACCCGAGGACTTCCCAAAAGGTCACTGATCCTGGTACTACTCTTGCCTTAACATGCTTAACTTCATAGTTCTTTGACCTCTCGAACCATGAAAATGAAGAGCTCTTGTTGGCATGGGGAGCACCTCAATCTCTTATAAATTACCGGGGTGTTACAATCACCCCCCTTAAGCACTTGACGGCCTCGTCAAGGCCCAAGGACCGCCCCCAGGTCGAGTGGCCTCCCTCCAGACCAACCCAACTCATAACCCATAGTCGGCTCTAATACCATTAGCATTTATAAGGGGTGGCTAAGACATTATGAAAATAGTATCGAAAGTGATTGCTCATGTGAGGGGACGATGAAGGGAATGTGAAGGGTCAAATCCCTTATAAGCTGAGGGTGAAGGTGACTTGGATAGAGGACTAGTTTAAGAGATGACAAGTTGGAGGAGGAAAAGATACAAGGGTGTTGAGTAGGATCTGTTGACAGGAAAGGTTTCAGACTAAACAAATATTGTAAGGGAGAAGCAATAGGAGACTGTGTGACATGTTATGAAGGTAGGGAACCGCAACCCACTATCGATCACCTGAACTTACAATCGAACCAAGTTGATATCAGCTTTTACTTGCTCATGGTCGACTCTATTTCAAATAGGTGAGCTTAAACTCAAGCTTTGTTAGAGCTTAAAATGTTGTTTAAGTTCATTTCATTTAAAGGTTCACTAAGCTCAAGCTCAACTAGCGAGCCACTCAATTTGATTAAACAATGCACATCTAGGGTTTGTAATGTTGGCCACATTTATTTAAGTTCTATCGAAGCATGAGGGATCCAATTTCATCCCTTCACTACATCTTCTTAGCATTAGAGGTTGAATGCCTACTATTAGATTATTGGGTAACATTAAAGTGCACAATTACTCATCGCATGGTGCACACTCATTATAAGACCATCATACACACTCATATGAAAAAAGCCATACACAATGAGATAAAACCATGCACAGCCAGATAGCACAAAAGTGCTTAGTCGAGTTAAGTGAAAATACACAGTCACTCATCACATGTGTTACCCCCGAAGATTAAAAAATTGGCACACGCATGGAATCCCTATTGTTGGTGTATATAGATCAGACGGATGCATTTCTCTCCATATTTTTCATTCTTATATGATTCATTCTCTTCTAAGTATATTCTATCGTACAAGTTTACGTGCCTTTGGTTTCCGTCACAATAAGGTTGGTTACGTACTTCTTATGATTCTTTGAGTGTTAGAACATTACTCTTTAGGTTCTTATATACATCGATGATCTCATCATAATGGGTAATGATTATTCTTCTATTTGTCACTTTAAGGACTATTTTTTTTTGATAAATTCTTTAAGGACTATTTGAGTTCATGTTACTTATGAAGAATATTGGGAAATTAAAATAACTTTCTTTGGATTAATATAAGATGCATTTCTACAGGCTTATTTTTATTTAACAAATTAAAGTATGATCTTAACATTTTGTTGAAGCGAGTTTTGGTTGCAAAGCCTTAAGAGTTTCCTCTAAAACAACAACATTGTATGGCGTGTAATAAGAGTCCTTACTTTTTTGACCGTTATAGGTGTCTCATTGGACATCTTAAATATCTCACTACTACTAGTTTTGAGGTAAACTATTTTGTGAACACCTTACTCTGTTTATGTTTATGTAGAAGATTTGTGATTGTCATTTGCAAGCAACTCAACATGTTATGCATTATCTCAAAGGCCATATTGGTCATGTTTTTTTCTTATCTGCTTAGAATCATCTCCAAGTCATTGCATATTGCGACTCTGATTGGGTTGCATGTCCCACCACCCATCGCTGTATAACAGGCTATTACATTATGCTTGGACTCTCCTTGATGTCTTGGAAAACCAAAAAGCAACCTACCATTTCTTAATAGTCTATAGAAGTAGAGGATATACTTATGGTTGTCACGTGTTGGGCCTCACAAAATTAAGCCCAAGACCAAGCGAGACGAAGCCCATCAGCAGAAACGGTGCAACGTTCAAAACAATTTTTCGATAATGCATTTGTTTTCCATTTGGCTAGTGGAGTCTTGGATTACCCTATTATTTCAGTAAATGTTTTTCGATTTACATGCCCATTGATAACCGGACAACCGAGGTACTTTTCCATGCTTGTCATTGTTGTTATGTTCAACACTTGTTGTTTTCTCTATTTATGTTGGTTATCCACATTTTTCGAGGTTTGAAATGGTGACTTATGATAATTGACTTTTTTGTCCAAAAATTGCACAATATTCTTCTACTATTTACTTTATTGTCACAAAAGCATTATGCGTTGCTTTGGCAAAAATTATTATGTTGTCGGCAAATGTTAGAAAAGGAATTTTCGTACCTGCTCTGGTTAGTGCAAATCCAATTGTGTTTCTTTTGGTATTACTAATCCTTTGCAATTTTCTTGCAAACACTTCCATGCTTAAAATAAATAGGTAAGAGTAAAGTGGATCGCCTTATCTTAGTCCTCTCGCTGATGGGAATGGTTCCGTCGGTCCATTATTAACTAACACTGAGAATAAAATTGTTGTATTGTTTGATCCAATTTATGAATATGTCACAATCGACCCTGTTGTAGGCCTTTTCCATGTCTAATTTGATTGCAATCCAACCTTCTTTTCCTTTTTTCCCTCGAAACGAGTGAAATAGTTCATGAGCAATGAGGACGTTGTCTTGAATGGCATGGTTAGCTACAAATGCACCTTGAAGTGGGTGGGTTATTTTCCAAATGTGTGGCTGATTTGTTTCAGCAATTTTCCAGAATGAAAAAGCTCTTTATAACTTTTATGACCGTTGGACCTACAATGTCCCAATATTTTTTATAAAATCCGGATGACATTCCATCAGCACTTGGAGATTTATCATAATTTCCTCATTTGATACTTGTTTGATTAAGATCTCATGGTCTTCCATTGATATTTCGTTAGTGATTAATTCCAAATAATTTTGTAATAGTGCGTGATTAATTGGTTTTTTCTTATATCTTTCCTTAAAATCTTTTCTTATTTCGTTACTGCTAACTTCCCTTGTAAGTTGTGCTCCTTCATTTGTACGAATTGTTTTAATTATTTTTCTACTTCGTCTGCCATTTGTTACTTTGTGAAAATACCCGGTGTGGGTATTTACTAGTTTCACATGCATGTTTAGTTTTCGCTCTTTGTTTTCAATAGGTTTTGTGAAAGTTGAGAATACTTTCTTTTTTATTTATTATACTTAATTGTTTTTGAATTATCCTCTCACTTGGTACAATTTATATTTATTTTTGTAGATTCGTTAGTTCTTTTTTAATGTCATTTAGTTGTTCAAAAGTGTTTCCAAAGGTTCATTTATTCTTTTTTTTTTCGCACTCGCCTTAAGCGAGTTTGTTTTCTTAATAAGTTGGTACATATTGGAACCTACAACTGACACTCTCCAGGCTTGTTTGACAATGTTTCAAAAATCCTGTCGTTGCATCAACATTTTTTCAAATTTAAACGGTTCTTTACAGGGCTTGTTGTTACTTAGATCTATTGCAATTTGACAATGGTCTGATGTAGAGAAAGCATAGTTCTTTATGTTCAAGTTTGATACCATTGAATAATTTCATTACTAACTATTTTTCCGCCAAGTGAAGGTGTTTCTTTGCGTGGGAATATCATATAGATCGTAATTACTCTTGAAGTTAATTAGTCTGTCAAACCTAGATGGGTCCGGTTCTACCCCTACTTTTTTCTGTGTGGGTTCTGAATTTCGTCAAGGTCACCCATAACTATTGTAGGTAGGTTTATGCATTGGAGTGTACTAGTTAGATGATTCCAGAATGCTTCTTTTTCTGTTTCCATAGGGGTGCATATGCTAAACAGATAGCAACTGTATGGTTAGTGGAGAAGTTCGTACATTCATGATTATAAACCAAAGTTCATGGGTCATGACCTCAATGTGTTCGTTAGTTAGTTGGTGTGTTTTCCACAACACCCTAATTCCTCTTGACTTTCCAACAGGCGACCAAATCACGTTATGAAATCCCACTCTAGGCCACAAGTCATCAGGAGGCAATCTCTCGGTTTTGGTCTCAATTATCACCCTAAGCTGTATCCTTTCGATTTTACAAAATGAGTCAATTTTCGGCCAAAATGATGTTTGGCCTATACATCTACAATTACAAGTGTTTATTCTCATTTTATAACTAGACTAAAATTTGACAAGAGTTCATGGTAACCCCATTTTTTGATCCTTGTCCATAGGCATGAAATCACATTCATTATATGATCGCGCTACACGAATGAGACTGTTCTATAAGCATTTGTTTTTATTTTAATGTCAAACAGTGACTTGATCATATTAACTCGAAATGTATCAAAGTTGGTCGTCGGTTTCAGTTGTCCATAAGCTGTACATTCAAGATAGTTTTTCTTCATTGATCTGGCATCAATATATATGATCTCATGCCAAATTTTAAACATCGGGTTTAAGTTCCATATACATTGGCAGTAATACCTCCAAAGTGATATAGAGAGAACAATACAACCAAGCTAAAAAATACATAAGTTCCCACAGTAGGAACTCAACGATATACTTGACATGGCTAAAGATTCAATGGTTTTCAAGAATATAGTAGAAATTCTAACCTTATTGGTTTCACAAAGGTCAAAAAGACTAACATTGTTCATATCAACACATAATAACAAAGCATGTTTTCTTACATCTTGCACATCAAAGGATAAATCTTTGAGATGCAAAGTACTCTCTTTGCCCTCTAAGAGCTGTCTCAGAAGAGCATTTGTGTCAACTATAACCCTATCTTTCTTTTCCTTTTTAGTCCTCAAGGGACGAATATCATTTTTGACAACTGTTATACAAGCCCTAAGTAATATTAGACATGTTCTATCAAACGAGTATGGTCCCTTATGATGGAAGGACGTCTTCAAAATCTATAAGTTGTTATATCGCACATAGTCCATTTGAGGACTACTTTCCCCATAAGTCAGTAATCTTGTTTCAGTACTCGGTAGCCAGAGGTTCACATACAAAATTGCCCCAAGGGACGAGCTTTAGCTTGGTTCTTTATTGCCCTACTCTTTAAGGTCTTGTCGACCGTAGTAGTTAGTTGGTTAGGTTCTTCATATGAATTTACTATATCACATTGCTCTAGGTAAACAAAGACAATCCAGCAAAACATTAATTTATAGAAGTTCTTCCCACTCTCCATGAATATAATTTTTGTGCAATCAAATATAGTCCCAAACTTCATCCCCAAGAAGAAATAATTGGATAAAGTAAAATTTTGGATTCCATAGCAGCCAGGAGATTGAAAATATAGTTTGTCCAGCATAACCCCAAGCCATAGCAATATGCAAACTACACATCGGCAAACAAGGACAGAAAAATGTAGACTACGTAATCTGTAAATACAGTAGGAAATAGGCAACTCGTAGATTTGTAAGGGCGTCGGCTGAATCCACCCGTTGCGGAGTACTAGGCGCACCCGATGGGACTACGGGGTTCCAGCTCCGCAGACCGGAGAAATGGTGTGGCGTGGGGTTCCGACTTGGGAAGCCGGAACTGCTCAGCAACGCCACACACAACGAAACACACGGCAATGAAGCACATGGCTGAATCCACCCGTTTCTAGAATATTTTTCTATTTGCTTTCATATTGGGCTAGTTACAAAGCCCACTTTCTTAAATTGGGCCTAATGTTTCTCATTTTCAATTTTACATGTCTTTGATGATTAGCCGATAAAACTCTTGACTTTCAACGAAATTCATGTGAGCAGATCCGTCTTGGGAAGCCGGAACCCATGCCTCTCCATTGCTTCGGTATGCGGAGCCAAAACCCCTCCGTCCCATCGGGTGCCCATAGCAACCTCCAACAGGTTTTGTATTAGCCTTTGTAAAGGGCACTTCTCAATTTGGACTTTCCATAGAGGATAGACCCAACCCTCCCACGACTCTTCCGACTTGAACGACTTCTGGGAACGCCTCTCTCCCATCCATCTTGACCTGCTCTAAGCACCCCTACATTAAATGGTTTGAACAGAATGTCCGTATCACCAGCCTTAGGCTAAAAAGATTGTGTAACAACCCACCTCGTTTATGAAGACGCCTCGTTCTAGCCGGATTGAGTATCCCTCCAATCGGGCTTTCGCGAGGCTTCAAACCCGTGCCGTTTTCGATTTCAGAATTTCTGCCGCCACTTTTGGAATTGATTGACGATTGTAGTATTATAAGAAGGTAACAAATTAAGCCGATATGGCCTAAGATTCGATTTCTAGGGTTAAGATTTGGGGCTTGAGTTGGGGGTGATTTAGGACTGAAGGTTGGTGTCGGGGAAGTTGGGATTTGGGAGAAGGGAGCGAAGGGACCATTTTCTCAAGGTCATCGGTTGCCAATTGGATATTGTCAATCCTCATTAGAGGTGTCAATCGGGTCGGGTCGGGTGAATTCGGGTTCGGTCTTTTCAGGTTCGAGTCAATCGGGTTACAAGTCAAGTCGGGTCGGGTCTTGACAGGTTATTGTGCGGGTTCGGGTCGACCTAATAGGTAAAGAATTTGAAGTTTTAATGATTATTAAATTAATATTATGATTAAATAATAAACTTTTAATAATAAAATATTGTTTTTAATTGATTTTTATAATAATATTTTGTTTATAATAGGTGTTATAATAAAATATATTTAACATTTAAAATAAAATATATTAATTCTACTTATATATAAAAAATCGGGTTGGTCGGGTCGGTTTCGGATTTCAACCCAAACGGGTTCGGGTTAATCGGGTTCGGCTTTTTTCTTTGCTCGCTACTATTCGGGTCGGGTTTCAACCCAAAAAAATTCGGTCGATTCAGGTCAATTTTTCAGGTCGGGTCAGGTTTTGACAGCTCTAATCCTCATGCATCAACTTATAGGTAATTATTACAAATATTATATATATATATATTTCTAAATACATTTTATTGTACATCTTAGGGCTCATGTCAAGTAAAATCAATCAATATATATATATATATATGGGTCCGGATCCGGTAGGAATGATTATTGTGGTAGGAAATAGGAATGAATCTGGACCGTTGATCACGGAGCAAAAAAAACCCCAAAAATTCGGCACCCAAAACGCGTTAATGTTCACGCGCTACTGTTCACCCTCCACTCCCCCCAAATCGCGAAACTCGCCCCACTCCCAAACGCGAAAATCGCCAGCTCGCGTCCAGTCGATTTTCGCCTCCGGAATCGATTTTCATATCCAACATCTGTAAATCGCTTTGATTCTAGGTCAAATCTGAGAACAAACTGCAACAAAATCAATCGCCTCCGAAAAATCACCAGATTTCGTTTTCGCGTTTTGGTTTTCAGATCTGAATTTGCGAACAAATCTCAGCACGAATAGAACAAAACTTCGAATAGATCCCACACATTGTTCCGATTCGAACTAAATCAACTACAAAAGCAATGGAACCAGGTAGTAAAAACTCTCTTCGATTCTCTTGATCAAATTCATAAAGTTCCTCAATACAAACAGTTTTCCTGTCATTGAAACTGATTGTTGTGCTCAAACTAGTTATTAGAGATGTACAATCACTTATATCAGCTGCACAAATTGTAATTTGGAATCCTAGTTGAATACATTGAGAAACGATTATACAAAAATGAAACCTAGTTGCACAAATACATGTTTCAGTAGCACAAATCAAATCAATAGTTGAACATGTACAAAACAAGGAAGAGATTACGATGGTGTTATAACGAGTTCATAACAGAGTTGAACAAATGCTTATATTAGTTGCACAATGATGATATACGGTTGCACAATTTATGAATGTTGCACAGACATTGTTGCACATAAACAAAACACAAACAAAGTTGCATAAACAAGCTTACTAGTTGCACATTCAAGCTTACGAGTTGCACAAACAAGCTTACTAGTTGCACAAGTAAGCTTACTAGGTGCACAAACGAGGCTTACTAGTTGCACAAATTTTATTATACAGTTGAACAGAATAGTTTACTTCATTACTGGAGCTTCAATAACTTATTGTTTATGTTGTTTCACACTAATGAAGGTAAAGCTGAAGAAGAGAAGGGTTTGAAGATCTGCAACTCTCCTGGAAACACTACGTATTACATACCATTTTGTGATGATAAACTCAGACCTCAAGTGGGGATGGTGTTCCAAACTTGGCAACAAGGAGCAAACTTCTATAAAGACTACGCACGGGCATGTGGATTCCAGCCACGTAGCGGGATTGCCACAAGATCCCGTGATGGGAGTATAATTTGGAAATTCATGTTGTGCAACAAGGAAGGCTTTAGAAAGCAATCAACTAAAAAGATTGCACAATCTACAACCACTAAACAGATTGTAGCAAAAACAGAGAAAAAAAAAGGAAGTTGAGAAGGAAGATGAAGATGAAGACGCAGAAGATGAAGAAGAAGAAGACGAAGAGGAAGAAGAAGTGGGAGGAGGAGAAGAAGGCATGAAAGTACCCAAGAGAAAGATAATAAACAGTAAATGTGGTTGTATTGCTAGAATGGCTATGAGAAACATTGGAAAGGATGGATATATTGTCAGAACGTTTGAAGAGCGTCACAACCATATGATGTTGGATGATACACAAAAACACTTCGCCAAGAAGTATAGAAAGCTCAGTTCTTTCCATAAAGAGTTCATTATGACTTGCATCAAATCAAACATTGGCACAAGCAAGTCGTACAAGGTCTACAAGGAGTTAGTTGGATCATACAACAAAATTGGTGCAACTATAGTAGACTTCAAGAACTTCAAAAGAGATTTGAACTCCTTTATGATTGGATGTGATGCTCAGATGGTGATTGACAATCTATTCAAGAAAAAGGAGAGGTGTGATGCCTTTTGCTTTGAATATGATGTTGATGAACAACAACAATTAACAAAATTATTCTGGTATGATCCTATTGCAAGAAAGAGCTTTTCCTATTTTGGTGATGTTGTCTCTGCTGATGCAACATACAAGTCAAACAGGTATGTTCTGTTTTCCTAACCAAGTTGCACAAGTATCTGTTATAGTTGCACAATTATCTTTTATAGTTGCACAAGTAGCTTTTATAGTTGCACAAACCGATACCACAGTTGAACAATATGTTAACAAAAAGCATTTTGTTGTTCAACGGGCAATTATCTAGTTGCACAAACCTTGCTAACAGTTGCACATACGCATGTAATAGTTGCACAACTCGGTGAAATACTTAACCTAGCATAACAAAAATTCTATCACAGTCGAACAAACATATATCCTGATTGCACAAACACATATAATAGTTGCACAAATAAGTTTTGGAGTTGCACAAACTCATAATTTTGCATTTCAGGTACGATATGGTATTTGTACCATTTACTGGGGTCGATAACAACAAGAAAAGCATCACATTTGCATTTGGATTGCTTCTGAAAGAAGATGTGGAGGCGTATATGTGGCTTTTTCAGAACTTCAAGCAAGCTATGGGGCATGAACCGTTCATCATCTTAACCGACCAAGACCCTGCCGTAAAACAAGCAATTGTGCGGGTGTTTCAGACTGCTGTGCATCGCTTCTGCATGTGGCACATAATGTTCAAAATACCGGCAAAGGTCACAAGTCATATAGCTGATGACGAAAGGTTTAGAAGCAAGTTCAACAAGCTTGTATGGAGCAATGAGATTAGTTGCGAAGAGTTCGAGGGGACGTGGCAATCAATTATATCTGAGTTTGAGCTTGAATCAAACAGCTGGTTGCAGGCCATGTATCAACTACGTCGATTGTGGATACCTGCGTTCTTCAATCACGTTGAAATGGGTGGACTCCTGAGAACCACATCACGCTCTGAAAGCCAGAACTACTTCTTCTCACATTTCATTGGGGAGACGTCGTCTTTGGTTATTTTCATGATGCAGTTTGAGAGTGCGATTGATTCGCAAAGACATGAACAAGGGAGGCTTGACTTTGAAACGTCTACTTGCTCTCCGAATCTGAATACACCGCTTGAGTTGGAAAAGTATTGCGCTTCTGTTTACACCATTAGCGTCTTCTATGATGTTCAGACAGAAATTGTCGCTTCGGTGTTTGAATGTGGCCTAACAAATCTGGTGAGGGAGGATCACATCCATACGTATCATGTGAGTCACTTTAACAAGGTGTACATTGTGCAACACAAATTGACAACCGAAGAGTTTGATTGCACGTGTAACAAGTTTCTCAATATGGGGATCCCATGCTCACATATGTTCCTTGTTTTCAAAAACATTGGCTTGAAGAAGGTGCCTCCTCGATACGTAAAGAACAGATGGACTAAGAAAACAATTCTGACCCCAACCTTCGAGATTGATGGTGCAATTGTTGAAAAATCAGAGAAGATGGATGAGAAAAAAATCTTGTTGACTGAGGTATTAAGTGAACTACATTCAACCATCGATGTTATAGGAGGAAACACGGAACAGCTCAAGGACTTAATACAGGTTTTGAAGGTACAAACAAAACTGTACACTAGCAAGAACGCAGTTGAAGCATCCACATCAACAAAGAACGACACAATTCAGAACTTCCTAGGAAGCAAGCCCAAGAATGTGCAAGTGCATCCACCTGAGCATGCGGTAACCAAGGGGAGAAAGAAAAAAGGTAGAATACAAGGAGGGAAAGAGACATCAATGAATAAAGCAGCAAAGGAACAAAGGGCTTGCAAAAAGTGCAAGAAGGTTGGACACAACAGCAGGACATGCACAAAAGCTTCTAACACGTAGTTGCACAAATATGGTTTAGGTTTGCACAAACCGGTTTCCTAGTTGCACAACAGTCACTACTATTTGATCTGTTTTACGTGTATGCTTGAACAAAATACTATTGATATTAGTTGCACAAACATCGTTTTGGATTGCACAAACGTATTTCCTAGTTGCACAAACAGTTACTACTTGTTGATCTGTTTTAATGAAGTTGCCAGTTTGTTTGTTTTGCGTGTATGCTTCAACTAAATTCTATTGATAGTTGCACAAACATGGCTTGTGGTTGCACAAACTGATTTCCTAGTTGCACAATTGTTACTATTTGTTGATATGTTTAAATGAAGTTTACAGTTCGCACCACAGTTTGTCTAAATGAAGTTGAGAATGAAAATACATGACAAAGATTGACAAAAAGCCTTGATCAGTTGCACAATTAAGGTCTCTTGATGCACAAGTAAACCCATTCACTTACACAATCAATTATGCACAAACCATCTACAAACCAGTTGAACAAATATATCAAACCAATTGCACAAACAGTATTCAGGATTGCACAATCATCTAAAAGTATCTAAAACAGCAGCGAAAGTTTCTAAAAAAAGTATCCAATTACATCTATCATAGTCATGGTTCACTTCTTACCCCTACCCCTACCCCTACCCCTCCTTCTCTTCCCCTTTGCTGCAGCTGGAGAGAGTGAGGGTAATGGCACTGGAATAACATAATTCTTTATGTGTTCCTCTACTTCGGATCTGCACAGGTTCCAAGGAGTGATCAACATTTCATGGCAGTACTTCTTCCTCAAATCATCAAGCTGTTGTTGATCCTCTTTCCTCAGACCACAGTCCCACCCAGCTAAGCCATTACCGAAGTATGTCTCCATGTGGCGCATAAGGAAGATACCACAATCAATTCTGTTGGACGTGTCCCTCCAACTCATTTCTAAGCGTTCCACGGGAACCTTAGTTTCATCCAACAGAGCTGAAGCCTTGTAATACATTTTGTGGTGGTCCAGATAATGAGCCATCAATTTTCTCTGAAAATAAAAAAACCCTTAAATTTTGTAAAAAGACAGTATATTTGAACAAATATGGAACCAGGTTGCACAAATGTGACACTGGGTTGCACGAATGTGACACTGGGTTGCACAAATAGGAGTCAGGATTGAACTAACCACTTTAGAAGGCACAGAGCCATACTTTCCTTCCACACTAGACTCTGAAGCCGAGTTATCAAGAATGTGCAAACCTAAATTTCTTAGGTTCACTACAATACAGTAAAAATGCCCATGAAAGCACACGGGGAAGAATACCTGAACGATTAACATTAAAATCAAATAAATTATCAGATTGAGATTAACACATGATCATACTAAAAAAAACAGTGATATTGACACTTACAAGACCAATGGTGTGAGGCTTAAACACATTAAATTGCTTCATAGAATCATCAACCATTGCCACAAAAAATGTATTGGCTTCTTCTCCATTAATCAATGGAGATAGCACATATGTCTACAAAAATACCAGTTGCACAAATCAGTATTATGATTGAGCAAATAGAACAATCAGATGAACATATACATACCGTGTCCTCGGATGACAAGAAAAACCTCAGCGGCTTTTCATCACTCTTTAGCAATTCGTCAGCAATGTTTAAGAAAGTGTTCCACATGTCAATGATATTCGTACTGAGTTCATAGCCTATGGCTATCGTTTTAAAATCCTGTTTCTTTGCAACGATTTTGCCCATCTTGAGCACAATAGAGCTACAAAAAACAAGAGATCACAGGATTAAAACAAAAACTAAAAAAAAACTTAGGAAAACGTGTCGTACCTCTGAACATCAGTAATATCACGTGTTAACCAAGAGAAGAGTTTGTCGACAATGAATGACGGCTTCTCGGATGTAACAACGCGCCTGTTGAGGTATGGTGACTTGAAATAATCGGATGGCTTTGATATCCTCTTGTCCATCACAGCCACACCAATACCGACATCACCCATTCGAGTATCAATTGGTACCACTTTGTGCAGTTCAGGGGGTGTGTTCAATAACATATAATCTTCATCAAATGCGCTCTAAGTATTAAAAAAACAATAGATCAGAGTTGCACAAACAAAATATGAATAAAACAAATATGGTTTCAAGTTGCACAAACTGCAACCACAGTTGCACAAACGGCAACCACAGTTGCACAAACATGTTTTAAGGTTGCACAAAAACAGAAATCATCAACCACATATAAGTTGCACAAACATGGTTTTAGGTTGCACAAACGGCAACCATAGTTGCACAAACATGATTTGAAGTTGAACAAAACAGAAATCCTCAAGCACATATAAGTTGCACAAACATGGTTTTAGGTTGCACAAACTGCACCAATAGTTGCACAAACATGTTTTCAGGTTGTACATAAAATATCATGAAGATTTAAATATCCATGACAACAAACTACAACAAAGTGTCATCAAGAGTATGCATGCCGATATAAATATCCATGACAACAAAGTTACAAAAATAAACTTTTAAACCTGGGAAGATGTGCTCCCAGTATCAACATCAACTATTTCCTTCACAGCTTCATCTTCAACTCCTTGAGCTTGAACATCTTTTTGTTGCAGCTCAGCTAATTGTTCTTCCCCTTCATGCAGCTGAAGTACTTCATGTTGCTCCAATATTGGTTGTTGTTGAAGCTGGTGGTGCTGGTCTTGTCCTTCTTCCACCTCTTGATTTTTTACAGGTGGTGGTGATGATGGTGGTGGTGTTGTCCTTGTAGTTGGTGGTGGTGGGCATTGTTTGTCAAATTCTTGTTGTTCTGGTAGTGGTGATTGTTGTGGTGCTTGTTGTTGTTGTGGTTGTGGTTCTTGTGGTAGTTGTTGTGGTTGTTGTTGTTGTGGTGATGGTGCTTGTTGTTTTTCTTGTGGTTCTTATTGAGGTTGTTGTTCTTGGAGAGCAATCTTTGAAACATTCTCCTCTTCAGTTCTCTTCTACTTCAGATTGATCTTTAACATTACTTTCTTGTTCAAAGATCCAACATCTGCACAAAACACAGATATGTAGTTGCACAAATGTTAAATACAGTTGAACAAAATGCTACATTTGATTGCACAAATGTAGAAACCAAATGAACAAACACAAGTAAGGGTTGCACAAAATACATACCAGCATTAGCCTTGTTCTTCCCTCTACCCTCCTTGCTTGAATCAACCTCCTTATGACATGCCATCACAGTCTGCCTGGCAATGTCAGCCACAATATCGAAATCTGATTGTGGTGACGGGGTAAATAGAGAGAATGAAGGAACCTCAAAATTATAGGAAGCTTTTTCCTTCTGTGCAGATTCAATCTCATCCAATAGCCTTGATGCCTCATCCCAAAAGCTCTGCTGGCTCAGAGTCTCCTCATCCTCCACACGAATAGAAGAATCCTTCATGCCAACAAGCTTCTCGAGCGCGCAATTGACCTTGAGGAATAGGCTGTTTGAAGCAATATCAAAGGGCACCTGCTTCATGTGCTCTAAGAAGCTCTTCATGCCAGACACGAGAACCAACCCCCTCCTCAAATGCTCCTTGACGAATGACTGAGATAGATGAACAAAACAAAAATCAGGAAAACCCAACAAATGAAGGGATAAAAACACATGAAAATATCAAAAACAAAAACAACGAAAAAATGTGCTTACATCGCCTTCAAAGCATGGAGGTACCACATCATCGGTAGAAAGAGTAGGGCATGAAGGTCCAGCCTGAGCAGCAGCAACAGTAGAAGGTCCAGGCTGAGGGTGATTGACATGAACAGAAGTTGAGCCCTCTGAAATCAAAAACGGAGGACGAGAAAACCCTTGTCCAAACGAGCCCTTGTCCATTTCATACTTCTGGCGCCTAGAGAAAATATGTGAGGTGTAGCAGGAGATAATGGGGAAAGCCCTTGGTGCAAACTCTTGGGTGTAGGATGAGAGGCAGTCACAATATATAAGCTGTAATAGAAACCATATGAAATCAAATTAACAACATGTATACTACAGTTGCACAAATGTGAGTTACAATTGCACAAATGTGAGTTACAGTTGCACAAATATAAATCACAGATGCAGAAACACGTGTCAAACAGTATAGCAGATGTGCAATTGAGTAACAAATTTACAGTTGCACAAATGTGAATTACAGTTGCACAAATATCAATCACAGTTGCACAAACACGTGTAAAAAAAGAATAGCAGATATGCAATTGAGTCACAAAATCACAGTTGCACAAATATTAATCATAGTTGCACAAATATAAATCACAGTTGCACAAACAAAGGTCAAAATAGTATAGCAGATGTGCAAATGAGTTACAAAAACAGTGGAACAAAATATGCAACACAACAGTACATAAAAAAAAGTGAAAAAAGAGCTGAATTATACCAGAAGAAGCAATGGAGAGCCTCTGAAAAGACCATTCGGCGAACTCCTCTTCTTCCATGCCTCGACATTTTCAATCGTCTTCTCCACAAGAAGACTACACCAGTCAAGATTACAAATCTCATCTTCATCAACAAGTGCATCCAGAACCTTTGTGTTCACACCACCGTTCTGGATACTCTCAACAAACAGAGTAAAAAACAAGACAATGAAACAACGACGGAACCAAATCCTGCCGTTCTTATAGTTCTTGACCACATTAAATACATCTTGTGGTTTAACAGAAGCAATGGGTACAGGGATTCCATTATCATCAACAAAATGACGCATAAAAGGAATGAACAAACTAGACTTTGTTTGAACCTTCAAAACTTTAACCTTCTTGGTGCCACGAGGCAAACCAAGATACGAATGCACAAGTTCCGGAGTAAGTTGAATATCAGAATCAGCAACCTTCAGCATTCTAGTGGCAGGGTTGAAGTTGTCGATCACATGATAACACAGGCGACTAGGCAGCTCAGAAAAATCCCATTCCAAGAGATGCTCAAATCCCATCTCAATAAGGGATTTCTTCTTGGATTCATGCGACTTAGAATACTTCATAACCTCAGAAAGCATTGGAATGGAGCATCTTGAAACAAGCTGAGGGAGATCATCAAAAGTCAGCTTTGGTTCTTTAACAGGCCTGAAATAAAAGAACAGATTGCACAAGTTTGCGTCAGAGTTGCACAATTATCTATTTCAGTTGCACAAATATTCATTTCAGTTGCACAAACATGAACCATGTCAAACAGAATATACTTTAACATCTCAAACAGATGAATAATTTACCTTTGCTTCTGAGCAAGAGTTTTGATTCTCTTTTTGGGAGCAGGGGATGTAGAAGCCTTTTCAACCTCAGCCTTCCTTTTGGGAGCAGAGGATTTTTGTTGAGATGAAGACGCAGCCTTGCTTTGTACAGCTTTAGGGATGGGAGATTTGGCTTGCGATTGCTTCGGTGGAACATCCCTTTTTGCAGATTTAGGGGTCGGAGGTTGAGATTGCTTTGGTGATCTCACCTCAGCAACATCCCTTTTTGCAGATCTCAAGGACTGCAACCTCTCAGCCATAACAAAATCACCTGAGCTCTCGCTCAAGCTAGTTGACGACGTCGTTGGTGGAAGCACAGTGGTGCGACCACTTCTTATCACAGGTATCTCTGTGTGAAGACGACTATCATCTGCATTTTTTGATCTAAGCTCTGCAAAAATATAAAAAAAAAGGGGAGAGACATGGATGAATAAAACAGTTGGAAAAGAGTTGAAATAAACAGACTAAAGCAATTACACAAAGGCATTGATATCAGTTGAACAACAAAAGTAGAATAGGTTGCAAGATGGCTTGAACAACCTCTTCTAACTGGAGGAGGCAAATCTCCAATAGTCATTCTTCCAAAACAAAGATCTTGTACAATTTGTTCTGGAACATTTAATTCCAAAACATAGATATATCAGTTGCACAAATAGAGACATCACTTGCACAAATAGATATATCAGTTGCACAAATAGATATATCAGTTGTACAAATAGAGACACCAGTTGCACAAATAGATATATCAGTTGCACAACAAAACCAAACACAAATTAACACAATTAGGTGAACAAACTTCCAGACCAATTGCACAAATAGATATATCAATTGCACAAATAGATATATCAGTTGCACAGCAAAACCAAACACAAATTATGTGAACAAACTTCCAGACCAAATGCACAAATAGATATATCAGTTGCACAACAAAACTAAACACAAATTAACACAAAAAACGGTTCAATATATTTCACAATTTAACAAACATGCAATAAAATTACACAAACTAGTAACACAGTTGCACAAATAGATAACATAGATGAACAAACCGAGATAAACAAACTCAACAGTTCCAGATCTGAACAAAAATACCAAATCTACAACCAAAAATACATGCACACATGATCAATAGAACATATATCCGGTACGTATAAGCACAGATCTACACAGTTATGCAAAGAATCAACAAGAAACAAACGTGGATTCGAACGAAAACAAGCAAATGACTACAAAAATACATGAACTAGAGCAACAAATCAACTAAACACAAACTAATCGCAAATAACCGATTCGAAACGACTTCAATAACATCACTCAGAACCAAAATCGAAGGAAAAACAAGTGAAATTACACAGAATCGAAGGAAAAACAAGTGAAAATACACAGAATCAAAAAATTAGAGTTCGAACACAAGCAAAAATCAAAAAAACCAAACCCTAGGGTTTCGAATTGAGCATACCTCGCGTGTTTGCAGGAGACGACTTCGATCTCACCATTGTTGAGTGTAGATATCGCAGTTTGAATGCAGGAAACGAGCGAAAAATCGAGCGAAAACCGTGAAGATTTGACGTGAGATGAAGTCGGGAGCAATTCCGCAAAACAGAGAGAATTCGGGAGGAGAGAGAATGCGTAAATGTGAAATGAAAAAAAAATTCCGAAAATACAGTTTTATCCGAAAACGCGGGGGGGGGGGGATTTAATTGTCAAATTTGATTAAATCTGAGCCATTGGATCCGTTAGATCGGACGGTGGAGATCTATTCCTATTTCTCACCACAACAATCCTTCTGACATGACTCTTTCTAGTCATAAGATTTACAGTCATCACATTGCGCCACGTAAAATGTTTCCACGTGTTATCCTCATATGTCACCACCTACGATTTTCATATGTGTCGATCTATCGTTGATCCATGTCACATACTCCCTCCGTCCCATAATGTTTGTCCACTTTCCTAATCCGTCGTCCCAAAATGTTTGTCCACTTTCCTTTTATATCATTAACTTTCTTCCAATCTTACCCCTATTCAATCTCTAAATTTACACCTATTATCCAACTTTTCCACCTACTTTATCTCTTTTCAACTTTTTTCCCCTACAAACTTACAAAAATACCCCTATTCAATCATATCTTCTACCCACTTTAACCCACTTTTTCAAATCCCAATACCACTTTATACCTTGCATTAAAAACCGCAAAAAGCGTCCTTTTGGACGAACATTATGGGACGGAGGGAGTAGTATTTAATTTTTTATTTAGCCAGATCATATCTATTTATCAATATCATGTATATATGTGTACGATCTGCATAAGATTTTATTGAGCCATATAATATCCATTTATCAAGCCACATCATATTTATTTAGGACCAAAAAGGTTAATATAGACATTGCTTATAAAAATTTTATTTTATGTATCTGTACAAATCTTATATATAAGATATTAATTATAAAAAGGAAAAGATTTTGTAATTATATATTGGTCCATGGGTATTCTTATCAGATAGCAAAAATCTTTCATTTCTAAATTAATATGTTAATTAGTCTTTTATTTCTTAATTAAAAATTTGATTGTATATAGTTTATCCATATAATTCTTATCAAATAGTAAAAAATTCATTTCTTAATTAATATGTTAATTGGTCTTTTATTTCTTAAATAAAGATTTGATTGTATACAGTTTAAAGAATGACTATATAAAAGTTTGTGATCATAATTTCTCAAAAAATCCTAATGATATATTTTATAACACTATTAGTTATATATAAATTTTTATTTATATATGTGATCAATATACTATTTATTGTTTAAAAAAATTTAAATTTAAACATTTTATTCAAATCTTGCACAAGGATGGAGAATTAGACTAGTAGTATATAAACCCTACGGATGGATAATCCATGTCAAATAGATATCAAACTAGAGCATGACGCATCCCTTGTACGAGGGTATTATTAATTTATTACTTTGTATATGAATATAAATATTATCATCTGTATACTTTGTTTTTAACCAAAGTTTATCTCTTAGGTCATAAATTAACATAGTTCCCATGTATCATATTTATATCAAAATATATTTTATGTATAACTTTTTATACATACATAAACATATATTTAAATAATCGAGGAAGAATATCATAAGATAAGATACATTTAAAATTTGATAAAAATATTTTAGCATTTAAATTAAATTTCATAAACTAACTTATATAAATAAATCAATAATTCTAAATAAAAGCTTAAGTCAATATAATATTATATTAAAAATATACAAAATAGTGAGTTAGATAAAGAAGAAAACCAAATTATCTTGTATACGCGTTATAATGTTATGAAAAAAATAATTAAATAAGAAATAATTAAATATTAAATGAAAATACTTATGAATCATTATCTTAATTAAGAAATCTATATTTTATCTAAAATGTAATTAGTATGTAGTGTTACAAATATATTTAGGGTAAATATATCATCTAATCTTTTTATTGGTATTTTTATTTGGATTTCAATAAGATATGATATGGTAATAAATAATTTATTTTATAAATTTGATTATAAAAATATGAAAAATAACTTATAATTAATATACTAATAATTAAATAGGTAAATATTCTAAGATTATGATCTCTTTATTAATGTAGTGGGTATAGTGATAAGATTAAGATTTATATACTAGTATAGAATTATTAGTTAAACAATTCAGCATTTAAGATAGATTTAATATTTTAATTACATATGTATAAGATTAAGATTATATATTATGTTAAAAACTAAAATTTAATAACATAACTTATTTAATAAAAGGGTGATGTGATGCAATATGGTGACAGAATTTACTTTCACTTTAGTATATATTAATATAGTATGATTGTTCTACTCCTACTCTGCTCAATAGATATATCAAATAAACTTTGAATTAATAAGATCATTTTTGAGAACTAGTCATGTTAGGCTAGACTTCCTATATTTCATAAAACCGTATAATTAATAAAATAACTAATATCCTATCATTTTTGAAAACTATTCATGTTAGGCTAAACTTCTTATATTTCATAAAAGCCAGAGCTTCAGATTGGAAGATTGACGGGGCGGTCAAATTCCGTCGATCTAGGGCAAGAACCTTGAAGTTTTTGTAGGATCTGTGTTAGTACTTACGAAGTCGTCGACACCTATGATGTCGGCGACCAAAGTCAACAACCTCAGTTTACGCAGCGGAAATAAAATACACAGGAAAGATTACGAAATACCAGATTGACACAATGATTTAGAGTGGAAACTCCTTGTAGCCAACGTGCTTGCAAGGAGAAAAACCACTTGCCTTCTAAGCTTCAACTTAGAAGGACTTGAAGAGCAATTCGCTCGCTATATTGATTTCTCGGGCTACAAAAGGTGTTCCTACTTCAAGATGCGAATCCCATGCTCCGGCGAATCCCACGCCCTCTCTTGCAAGTACTCTTGCCTTTTATCTCAACCCTCACTCAATACAACTCGCTCATACTCAACCTTCCTAAGGATCGAATCCCACGATCCTCTCTTCTACACCACACACTCACAATACAAGTTTTTCTCTTGACTCTCGTAATTCCTACAATGTACCCATGAAAATATATATAAAGAACCAAGTGATTGCTGCACAATTCATCCTTTTTGCCCAAGGAATGAATTGTACACAATCCATATAAAATCTTTCCTTAAATAAATCCTAATACACAATAAAATCTTCCTTGTGATCTCCAAATATCCCATGAAGATTTTCCTCTTTTATGCTCTTCTTCTTGCCTTAAAAACACCTCAGAATCATCTTCCGTGCCTTCCTTAAACCATTCACGCGTTTTGCCTTTTATAGAATTCTACACGTGTTCGGTCTTCTGGGCAGTGAGGTTGGCGGGAGGTCGACGACTTCTGATATTATCTTTGTGAAGTCGGCGACTCTTGTTTTGGATTCACCAAGACACACAGTCTCTTGCCAAATTCCTCCAGATGACTTCTTGACATTCAGCGACCTTGGGTGACTTCTTGCAAGGTCGACGACTCTTGTCAGGAACCTGTTTGGAACCATCAAAACACACACACGGTTTTCTAACAAATTCCCCCTTTTTGATGGTGACAAACACCAACCTTTTATCTGCATTGAATAGGGTTCTTTTGCAACCTGTCCAAACATCTTAAAAGGCAATCAGAGCATCTCAAAAAAAATTCCCCCTTAACTTTTCAAAAGTTCCCCCTAAGTTCAACATTCACTTGAAATTCAGCATATCCCCTCAATTAAGCATGCAACCTTCAGCTATTTCCCCCTTTTGGCATCATCAAAAAGAGCATAAATCATAGAGAAATAAGCAAGGCAAACATATTAGCTAATATAGGCAAAGGCATGCAGAAACCAAGTCAACGACCATGCAAGCATGGCAATGTCAAACAGAACACACACAGTAAGAGTATTAATATCTTACAACCTTCTCGAACTTAAGAAAAAGTTTTAGTGAGAGGAATAACGTGGTAGGGGTAGAAAGCAGGATAGTGGTAAAGTCAGAAGTGCACCAGTCGACGGCTAAGACATAGCTCTGAGCGTTTCCTTGATGTCGTTAACATCTTCACCAACATCTTCCATCATCTTGATCATCTATGCCAAACCCTTTGCTAGCTCAAGATTCTGATTCTCCAGTTCATCCACCTTAGCCGGCAGAGTTGACAACTCTTCCCTACTCACCCATCTTTTTCTTTTTTCTTTTTCTTTTTAATTTTTTTTTCTTCACTTTTCTTTTCTCCGCTCCTTTAGACGAGTCCAACGTCTTTTGAACTTCACTCTCTTTTAAAAAGGAACCTAAACTCCACTTGATATCAAGATATCTTCCTTCCAAAACAGCACATGCACTTTCGCATTGATTAGTCGGCGACAACAGCGATGTCGTCGACTTCAAAACAGCTTTTTCCATTTCTCTTCAACACTTCACTTTTTCTGAGCAAAACCCTGAAACAACCTGCCAAGTCGTCGACCTCAACTGACACACAAGAGAAGTCGTCGACTTTCACCTGTCCTCACACTTCTGAACATAATCATCAGACTTAATGCACTATGACAATTAACACTTGAAGTAGCTTGGGGGTTGGGTCACACCGGGTGGTGTCAAAGCAAACCAAGCATAGAAAATAATATGTTGTGGAATTTGTCGATCAAGTTGATAAGTCTCCGTTTAAAACTCACAAACAAGCAAATAGGCTCATAAAGACTCTCAAACATGATAGTTCGGGGACTGCGGTAGAATCAACCATCATTTGGGCTTATAATGAGGGTTAAAGGGTCATCAGATTGATTCTTTTGGGCTCAAAGAAAAAGTTCAATATAATTGCAAGCATAATCTCAACAAGCAGGAGGTCGTTGACATGCACACACAAGCAAAGTGAATCATCAATCAAAGCATGATTACCTTATTAGACTTACAACACATAAGCATGTTATTCTCAAATGATAAACAATCAAATTTCAACCAGTCATTGAGGGGTAGCATGTAAGGTAACAAGTTAATCAAGACAGATCATACCTAGCTCCATGTAAAGTCGTTCAAAGGGTTCACGATTTAAAGCCTTGGTCAAAATATCCGCCCTTTGCTCATCCGTCCTATAAATCTCCATGGATACCATGCCTTTCTCCACATGTCGTCAACCTAGTCCGGGTAGGCGACATCCTTGAATCTTGGAGTCTTCACTATCAGATTGAACGTAAATGACCTTCTTTCCTTTGTCGGCGACTTTAGCAAAGTTGCCGACCTTCTCAGCAACCGCTTCAGCTTTCTAAAAGTCGTCGACTTCATCGACTTTCTCATCATCTTCTCCAACCCTTTCACCTTGACCTTCCTGACTTGAATCTCTTTCTGAACTAGCCTCAGAATCACCTTGATTCTGAACATCCTCTACATTCTTATTCTGGTTTGCCTCTGCATTCTAATCTGAGTTGGCGACACTATCACTGTTGGTGACACCAGATGGACTTTTAGTACTACTCTTGTCAATGACATCCTCAAGACACAGGAAATAGCTAGCTCCTCTCTGTGCAACTAGATCAACAACTCCACGCTAGCATGACAAAAGCCAACTATGCCAGAGGTCGGCGACCTCGGCCACAGACTTCAAGCAGAATTCTTCTTCAGGTTGGAAGTTGGGATCCACTTTATAGACATTGTTTCTGCATAATCCCTCCCTTGTGTTGTTGAAGTGAGACAAAATCCTCAGATTTTCCTATCATATGAGCTGAGCACGCACTGTCGATGTACCAGGGGTCGTTGACACTCCAACCTGCACAAACAAGATTAGTTTTTACGAACCCAGAGTTGTTTCACAACTCCTCCGGGTCGAGCAACATATTTCACAACATGAGCAGAAACATTAGCATTAGCAGGTTTTGGGTTCTTAGCAAAGTCAGTGACATCAGATTTCACATTAAAAGTCCTCGACTTCCTAGCCTTTTTAGAATCTCTAGCCCTTTTAAAGCACTCATGTTGGTAATGACCTCCTTTGCCACAATACCAACATGTGATGTGAGATTTTAAGCCTACATACTTACTATATCCTGGGTAGACAGGTTTGTTGTTGACACAGGCCCGGAAATTGATTCGCGAGGGACCAATTTTCTGGACTTGGTTTTCCCACATGGTACGAACCGTTTGATTAGGGTACTGATGTATGACACGCTAGGAGATGGCTCCTTGACGTCACACAATCGCGAACGGAAACGGATCTAGACCTTGCACCAAGTGAAGCCTTGAACTTCTCGATGTAGAACACAATCAACAACTCACAAGGATGAACACTTGAATGAACCAAAGCAAAGCTTTTATAAATCAAACCAAGTCAGAATGTCGACAATCTCAAAGGGCGCAGGAAGAGTTCTCTTCTCAAATTACGCTGAAAAACAAATAAGGGAAAACTAGAGTATTTATTCTATCCTAGAAAAGAAATCCTAAATTATTATCATAAGATATAAATAATATCTCATAATAATAATCACAAATCTAGAAATCCAAAAATATGGAAATAGTTCGATAACAATAAAAGGAAACAGCTTGGGACGCAAGCTAACAAGGAAACAGCTTCGGACGCGTTCGGACGGACCTCAGGCTCGACCCTGGGAGGGTCGATCTCGACCCCATGGGGGTCGATACTGAGACGGAACTCGCAAGCCCTCAGGCTCGACCCTGGGAGGGTCGATCTCGACCCCTTGGGGGGTCGATCCTGAGGGGATCTCGCGTCCCTAGGCTGCTCGTTAGGCTCCTTGCAAGCAAGTGACCCACTTCGTCTTCCTAGGCTCTTCCATTCTTGAAAAGAGACACTTGAGTGCAATGGATGTTCCTTGGATGATCTTCTTAGCTCGGCTTCTCGTCATTGGACCTTGAATTGGAGCCGTCATCAACTCTTCAACATCTCGTGGATCTTCATCATCTTGTTTGCTATCATTCTCCCACACTAAATGTTGAACCGTCCTCGGTTCAATGTCGGAGTCGTCATCGGGTATGAATGGTGACAAATCCGAAACATTCAACACAGGATGGACGCCATACTCATCGGGCAACTCCAACTCATAAGCATTCGGTCCAAGCTTCTTGATCACTCGAAATGGTCCATCTCCCCTTTGCTTGAGCTTGTTGTTTCGAGCATGAGGGAAACGTTCCTTTCTTAAGTGCACCTATACAAGATCATCTTCTTCAAAGATCATCTCCTTCCTTCCACGATCCGCCAGCGCCTTGTATCTCTCGGCCTTGAGCTCCAAATTCCTCCTTATTTCCTCATGGATGCGCCGAATGTACTCTACACGGTCTAACGCACCCTCGTGCGGCTCGACCTTGTATGGAAGGGGCGCCATATCACTAGCCGTCTTGGGATTCAGCCCATACACCAACTCAAATGGCGTCTTCTTAGTGGCGGAATGGATTGACCTGTTGTAAGCAAACTCCACAAAAGGCAAAACTTCTTCCCACATTTTAAGGTTAGTCTTAACCATAGTACGAAGAAGAGCTCCAAGAGTTCGATTTGTTACCTCGGTTTGTCCATCCGTTTGAGGGTGACATGATGTAGAGAAGAGCAACTTCGTACCTATCTTATGCCAAAGACACTTCCAAAAATAGCTAAGAAACTTTGCATCACGATCCGATACAATGGTAAGAGGAATACCATGTAGACGAACCACCTCTTTAAAGAACAAGTTAGCAATCATAGAAGCATCATCGGTAGTGTGACAAGGTATGAAATGTGCCATCTTTGAGAATCGGTCAACCACTACAAAAATACTATCACTACCCCTTCTAGTCCTAGGCAAACCCACAATGAAATCCATAGAGATATCCTCCCAAGGAGCACTAGGAATAGAAAGAGGTTGATACAAGCCAAAGGGATTAAGTCTAGATTTAGCGTTATGACAAACAACACAACTATTAACAAATTTTTGCACATAACGTGACATGTTAGGCCTATAGTAGTGTTCTTTAAGTCCTTCTAAAGTTTTATCTAAACCCCTATGCCCTCGACTTTCATGAACTTCTCTAGTAAGCAATCTACGAATGGAAGACAATGGTATGCACAATTTCCCTTTCTTAAACAAATAGCCATCGTCTACAAAGAAAGCATTCATAGGGCCCTTAGTCATGCAATGATCATAAATGTCACCAAAGAAAGGATCACTAGCATAAAGCTCCTTAATCAAAGCAAAACCAAGGATTTTTGCATCAAGAGATGATAGAAGTACATACCTCCTAGATAGAGCGTCGGCGATGATGTTGTCCTTGCCCTTCTTGTACTTCACCACATATGGGAAAGTCTCCATGAACTCCACCCATCTTGCATGTCTCCTAGTGAGCCGAGCTTGGCTCTTCAAGTACTTGAGAGCTTCGTGGTCCGAGTGTATAACAAACTCCTTAGGCCAAAGATAATGTTGCCATGTCTTCAAGCATCGAATCAAGGCATACAATTCTGTTAGAAAATCTGTGTGTGTGTTTTGATGGTTCCAAACAGGTTGCTGACAAGAAGTTGCCGACGTCACAAAAGATAAACTCAGAAGTCGCTGACCACCTCGACAACCTGGTTGCCCAGAAATCCGACGCCGAGCGGAACTCTATAAATGGCAAAGCGCGTAGCAGGTTTAAGGAAAGTGCGGCAGAAGGATTCTGGAGGTTCTATTAAGGCAAGAAGAAGTTCACACATGCCGAAAATCTTCATGGATTATTCCGAGATATTTTAGAAGATTTTATTGTGTCTTAAGGAGCTGATTAGGAAAGATTTGTAAAGATCGTGTCTAATTCATTCCTTGGGCAAAAAGGATGAATTATACCACGATCTCCCTAGTTTATATATTCAGTTCGGTGTCCTGAGAGAGTTGGGGTTGAACGAAGAGAGAGTTAGGAAACTAGGAGAGAACGGCGCAGAACTAAGGGAGAGGTTTCTGTAATAGTTTCTGAGGTTTCCGATATCGTACTGTGAGTGAGTGTTGTTGAGAGTAGAAGACAGGTTCGTGTGACTCGAGTCTGTGGAAGGGAGGGTACGAGAAGAGTTGTATTGGGTGAGGGTAGAGTACATAGGCAGAGTACTTGCAAGAGGGCGTGGGATTCGCATCTTGGAGTAGGAGAACCTTTGTAAGCCCGAGAAATTAATACAACGAGTCGAAGTACTCTTCAAGTCCTACCAAGTGAGAAGCTTGGGAGGCAAGTGGTTTTTCCCGAAACAAACAAGTTGGTTTGTGGAGGGTTTCCACTCTAAATACCTGTGTTCGAAACCGGTAACTTAAAGTCTTTCTTGTGTTTGAATTTCCGCTGCACAACCTACAGGTTGTTAACTCTGGTCGACGACATCGTAGGTGTCGACGACCTCTGAAGTACTAACAGATCCAACAATTGGTATCAGAGCCTTGGCTCTAGATTTTTTCTAGTACTTTGCAGGAAAGATGTCTACCACCAACACCGCTATCAATGACTCCTTCTGGAAACCTCCAGTACTCAAGCCCGGAGAGTACGATTGGTGGGTGAAACAAATGCAAACCCACATTTGCTCTTTGGATGGACAACTTTGGAAAGTGATTTCCATTGGTCCTGAGAAGTTCTCGAAAGCTGATGGAAAAGAAAAAGATGTCACGGAGTATGACGACGTGGACTTCAAAAGGCTTGAGAAGAATGAGCGTGCCAAGAAGGTTCTCCACCACGCTCTAACTAGCAGTGAAATCAAAAAGGTCATAGGTTATGACACTGCTAAGGAGATTTGGGATGCTCTCAAACGTCTCCATCAAGGTAATGATGATGTCAAAAAGGACAGAATCATAACCCTTGACAGAGAATATGAGAATCTATTCCAAGGGAAGAATGAGTCCCTCCACGACTACCACTCCAGATTTCAGTCCGTGGTTAATCAGTTAGAGTTCCTTGGAGAAAATCTTCCACAATGGAAGCAAACCAACAAACTGATTTCGGGTCTCAACAAGAAGTGTGACGGCATGGCGACTTCTCTCTTGTCCCAAAAGGACACGAAGTCGATGACCGTGGAAGATGTGATTGGTCAACTGACCATGCTTGGAGGTATCCAACAAAGAAGGGAGGACAGGTTTGACTCTGAAAAGGTCAAGAACATTGCTCTGAAAGTCGAAAAGGCTTTCGACATCGCTCAAGGACAGGATGATGAAGAGGTCAACGACGACGACGTTGCCCTTATCTCAAAGGCGATGAAGAGACTTTGGAGTCGCAACAAAGCTCCAGCCAAAACCCCCGAAGCTGCAAGAGACATGAAGGGAGTGATATGCTATCACTGCCAAGACAAAGGGCATTTTGCTAAACAATGTCCAAAGAGGGAGGTTGGCAAGAGCATGATGGCGACTTGGGACATGTCTGATGAAGAAGAAGACAGGTCGCCGACCAAAGAACACTGCTTTATGCCCTTGAGTGATGACTCCTCAAGTGAGGTTGAAGTGAGTGTCGACGACCCCTGGTTCATCGACAGTGCGTGCTCAGCTCATATGACTGGAAAATGTGAAGATTTTGTCTCACTTCAACAACACAAAGGAGGTAGCATTACCTTCGGAAACAATAGCAAAGGTGTGGTTTCTGGTATTGGAAAGGTCAAGATCTCAAGTAAGGTTTCAGTTTCTGATGTTAGCTTGGTCGACAACCTTGGTTTTAATTTATTGAGTGTAGCTCAACTGTGTGCTAACGGGAAAAATCAAGTTGTCTTTGATCATAAGCAGTGCCAGGTGATTGAAATTAGTACAGGTAGGACGCTTCTGAAGGGATTATGCAGAAACAATGTCTACAAGGTTGATCCCAGCTTCCAATCTGAAGAGAGTTTGTGCTTGAAGTCTGGTACAGAGGTCGCCGACCTCTGGCACAGTCGGTTCTGTCATGCTAGTCCGCAGTTGCTGATCAAATTGCATAGAGAGGAGCTAGTTCGTGGTTTGCCCAAGATTGAGGTCTCTAAATCTGGAATCTGTGATGCTTGTGTGAAGGGTAAGCAAGTAAGGTCCTCCTTTAAGTCCAAGAAGGAGGTAAGTACCTCCAAACCCCTTGAGTTGATTCACATGGACTTGTGCGGACCTATGCGCGTGCAGAGTAGAGGGGGAAACAGATATGTTTATGTTATTGTTGATGACTTCTCACGCTATACTTGGACTATCTTCCTTGCTTCTAAAGATCAGGTTTTCGAGGAGTTCGAGACGTGGGCAAAAGCTGTTGAAAGAAAGCTTGGTCATTCTTTGGTGGCTATTCGATCTGATCATGGTACAGAGTTTGAGAACTCTGAGTTTCTGGAGTATTGTAAGAAGACTGGAGTTAGCCACAACTTCTCGGCGCCAAGAACCCCACAGCAGAATGGCGTAGTTGAGAGGAAGAATCGAGCACTAGAGGAGATGTCGCGGACCTTGCTTATCTCTAGTGGTCTCCCAAGGAATTTCTGGGGAGAAGCAATTCATGCAGCCTGCTATGTGATGAACAGGGCTATGCTGCGTCCACTACTTGGAAAGACTCCGTATGAGCTGCTGAGAGGAGTCAAGCCCAATGTCGCCCACCTTCGCGTTTTCGGGTGTAAATGCTATATTCATAACAATGGGAAGGACAGCCTGGGCAAGTTCGATCCAAGAAGTGATGTTGGCACCTTTGTGGGCTACTCGCCAACAAGCAAAGCTTACAAGGTGTACAACAAGAGGACTAAGAAGATTGAAGAAAGTATTCATGTGGTGTTCGATGAAAGCACCATGGCAGGTTCTCTGGTTCAAGATCGTGATGATGGTGATCTAGGTTACTTCTTATGTCTTGAAGATGTCTCTGACAGGGATAGTGCTGAAAGTCCATCTGGGGTCGCCAACTTTGACAGTGTCGCCGACTCAGATCAGAATGCAGAGGCAGATCAGAATCAGAATCAGGATCAGAATGTTGATGTTGTGCAGGATCAAGGTAGTTTTGAGGCAAGTGAAGCAGATCAAGCAGTTCAAAGTGCAGAGCAAGCAGGTCAAAGTTCAGATCAGGCAGTTCAAAGCTCATTTCCAGGTAGCTCGTCTCAGGTTCCACAGGTCGACGACCTGACTCAACTTCCCATCAGGAACTATCAGCAGAAGGATGCTCATCCGGTCACCAACATCATCACTGATTATTCGAAGGGTGTGCAGACGAGGTCCTCACTTAACCTCTTTGCATTCAATGCCTTCATTTCTATGTTGGAGCCGAAGAACGTTGAGGAGGCTTTGAAAGACTCGGACTGGGTCAATGCCATGCAGGAGGAACTTCATCAGTTTGAGCGCAATAAGGTGTGGCACTTGGTCCCTAGGCCGAAGGGAAGAACGGTTATTGGAACACGTTGGGTGTTCAGGAACAAGTTGGATGATGAAGGGAACGTGGTCAGGAACAAGGCCAGGCTTGTAGTGAAAGGTTACAATCAACAAGAGGGAATCGACTATGATGAAACCTTTGCCCCCATAGCTCGTCTTGAGGCAATAAGGTTATTGATTGCTTATTCTACCTTTCATGGGTTCAAATTGCAGCAAATGGATGTCAAGACTGCATTTCTTAATGGGTACTTGAAGGAAGAAGTCTATGTTGAGCAAACTCCAGGTTTTGAAGATGTCGCCAACCCAGATCATGTTTACAAGCTTGATAAGGCTCTTTATGGGTTGAAGCAGGCTCCTCGCGCGTGGTATGATAGGCTATCGCAGTTCTTAATCCAGAATGGATATGTTCGAGGAGAGATTGACAAGACCTTATTCTTGTTGAGGAAAGGGAATCACACTCTGGTGGTTCAGGTCTATGTCGACGACATCATCTTTGGCTCAACAGACCCTGAGTTAGTGAAGCAGTTCGCCAACCTCATGTCGAGTGAGTTTGAAATGAGCATGGTTGGTGAACTCAAGTTCTTTTTAGGACTTCAGGTCGTGCAGGATGAGGAAGGTACCAAGATCCATCAACAAAAGTACCTCAGGGAGTGCGTGAAGAAGTTTGGTCTTGAGAGCTCTCGCTCTTTTGACACTCCCATGTCGACGACCACATCACTGGGAAAAGATGAGAAGGATCCAAAGGTCAATGCAACTTTGTATCGAGGTATGATTGGATCTCTCTTATATCTTACAGCTAGTAGGCCGGACATTGTCTTTGCCGTGTGTCTTTGTGCAAGATTTCAGGCCGATCCAAGAGAATCTCATCTAAAGGCTGTAAAGAGGATCATTCGTTACCTTAAGGGGAGTGACAACTTGTGTCTGTGGTATCCGAGGGTCAGCAACCTCGACCTGGTCGGCTACACTGATGCAGACATCGCAGGAAACCGTATTGACAGGAAGAGTACATCCGGGATGGCTCAGTTTCTGGGGTCTTGCTTAGTTTCCTGGGGTTCGAAGAAGCAGAATTCAGTCGCTCTATCTACAGCTGAAGCCGAGTATGTCGCAGCCGCTGCATGTTGTTCACAACTTCTCTGGATCAAACAACAACTCAGTGACTATGGAGTGAAGTGTGGGTCTGTCCCCATACTATGTGACAACACAAGTGCCATAGATATCTCCAAGAACCCGGTGCAACATTCAAAGACAAAGCATATTGAGACAAGGCACCACTTTCTTCGAGATTGTGTGGAGAAAAGGATGGTCTCCATGGAGTTTTGCAGGACGGATGAACAAAGGGCTGACATTTTCACCAAAGCTTTAAATCGGGAACCCTTTGAACGACTTCGCATGGAGCTAGGTATGATCTCTCTTGATTAACTTGTTACCTTACATGCTACCCCTCAATGACTGGTTGAAATCAGATTGTTTATCATGAGAATAACATGCTTATGTGTTGTAAGTCTAATAGGGTATTCATGCGTTGATTGATGATTCACTTTGCTTGTGTGTGCATGTCGACGACCTCCTGCTTGTTGTGATTATGCTTGCAATTATATTGAACTTTTTCTTTGAGCCCAAAAGAATCAACCTGATGACCCCCGAACCCTCATTAGAAGCCCAAATGATGGTTGATTCTATAGCTGTCCCCGACCTATCATGCTTGAGAGTCTCTATGAGCCCATATTGTTTGTTTGTGCTATTTAAACTGAGACTTATCAACATGATCGACAAATTCCACAAAATATTATTTTTTATGCTTGGGTTGCTTTGACACCACCCGGTGTGACCCAACCCCCAAGCTACTCCAGGTGGTAATTGTCATAGTGCATTTAGTCTGATGATTATGTTCAGAAGTGTGAGAACAGGTATAGGTCGACGACTTCTCAGGTGTGCCATTTGAGGTCGACAACTTATCAGGTCATCTCAGGGATATGCTCAGAAAAGGTGAAGTGTTAAGAAGAAATGGAGAAAGTTGTTTTGAAGTCAACGACATCGCTGTTGTCGCCGACTTCTCAGTGCGTAAGCGCATATGTTTTTTTTTTGGACGGTGTCTCTGACAGGTATTTCAGTTTGAATCTTTGGAAAGAGGAGATCTTATGTCAAGATTATACACTCAAGTGGAGTATAGCTGCCTTATTGAAAGAGGGTGAAGTCCAAAAGATGCTGGACTCGTTTGAAGAAGCTGAAAAAAAAAATGAATGAAACAAAAAAAAATGAATGAAAAAAAAGAGAGAGAAAAGAGATGTGTGAGTAGGGAAGCTAAGAGTGAATTTGCTAAGAATAGAGGTTCTGGAGCTGAGTTGGCAACTCTGAATGCTAAGCTGGATGAACTGGAGAATCAGAATCTTGAGTTAGCAAAGGGTATTGCACAGGTGCTTAAGAGGATGGTGGAGGTTGGTGCAAATGTTGACGACATCAAGGAAATACTGAAAGCTATGAATTAGTCGTCGACCAGTGCACTATTGACTTTATCACTATCCTGCTTTCTATCCCTACCGCATTATTCCTTCCACTAAAACTTTTCTTAAGTTCGATATGGTTGTAAGATATTAATACTCTTGCTGTGTGTGTTCTGTTTGACATTGTCATGCTTGCGTGGTTATTGACTTGGTCTCTGCATGCTTTTGCCTATATTAGCTTATATGTTTGCCTTGCTTATTTCTCCATGATTTACGATCTTTTTGATGATGCCAAAAGGGGGAAATAGCTGAGGGTTGCATGCGTAATTTAAGGGGATATGCTGAATTCCAAGTGAATGTTGAACTTAGGGGGAACTTTTGAAAAGTTAAGGGGGAAATTGTTTGAGATGATTTCTTGATGCTCTGATATGATGCTCTGATGCAATAGATTGCCTTTTGAGATGTTTGGACAGATTGCAGAAGACCCCTTCCAGTGCAGAAAATAGATCGGTGTTTGTCACCATCAAAAAGGGGGAATTTGTTAGAAAATCTGTGTGTGTGTTTTGATGGTTCCAAACAGGTTCCTGACAAGAAGTCGCCGACGTCACAAAAGATAAACTCAGAAGTCGCCGACCACCTCGACAACCTGGTTGCCCAGAAATCCGACGCCGAGCGGAACTCTATAAATGGCAAAGCGCGTAGCAGGTTTAAGGAAAGCGCGGCAGAAGGATTCAGGAGGTTCTATTAAGGCAAGAAGAAGTTCACACATGCCGAAAATCTTCATGGATTATTCCGAGATATTTTAGAAGATTTTATTGTGTCTTAAGGAGCTGATTAGGAAAGATTTGTAAAGATTGTGTCTAATTCATTCCTTGGGCAAAAAGGATGAATTATACCACGATCTCCCTAGTTTATATATTCAGTTCGGTGTCCTGAGAGAGTTGGGGTTGAACGAAGAGAGAGTTAGGAAACTAGGAGAGAACGGCGCAGAACTAAGGGAGAGGTTTCTGTAATAGTTTCTGAGGTTTCCGACATCGTACTGTGAGCGAGTGTTGTTGAGAGTAGAAGACAGGTTCGTGTGACTCGAGTCTGTGGAAGGGAGGGTACGAGAAGAGTTGTATTGGGTGAGGGTAGAGTACATAGGCAGAGTACTTGCAAGAGGGTGTGGGATTCGCATCTTGGAGTAGGAGAACCTTTGTAAGCCCGAGAAATTAATACAACGAGTCGAAGTACTCTTCAAGTCCTACCAAGTGAGAAGCTTGGGAGGCAAGTGGTTTTTCCCGAAACAAACAAGTTGGTTTGTGGAGGGTTTCCACTCTAAATACCTGTGTTCGAAACCGGTAACTTAAAGTCTTTCTTGTGTTTGAATTTCCGCTGCACAACCTACAGGTTGTTAACTCTGGTCGACGACATCGTAGGTGTCGACGACCTCAGAAGTACTAACAGATCCTACAAATTCTTTGTCATAAGTGGGGTAGTTCAGCTCCGCACCACTTAGCTTCTCACTAAAATATGCCACGGGTTTGCCTCCTTGAGTTAGCACACCTCCAATCCCATGGCCCGATGCGTCAACCTCCAATTCAAATGTCTTTGTAAAATCGGGAAGTTGAAGAAGAGGGGCGTTGGTGAGGCTCTCTTTCAAGCTTTGGAAAGCATCCTCGTGGGCATCACTCCATATGAATGAAGCATTCTTCTTGGTCAACTCATGCAACGGGGCTGCTATGACGCTGAATCCTCTAACAAAACGTCGATAGAACCCGGCTAATCCCAAGAATGAACGCACCATTGTTGGAGTAGTCGGTTGGGGCCATTCCTTGATTGCTTTCACCTTTGTGTCATCCACTTGTAGTCCTCTCCTGGAAAGCACAAAACCAAGGAAAAGAGTAGACTCCGAGCAAAAAGAACATTTTTTAAAGTTAACATACAAGTGCTCAACTCGTAAACACTCAAACACAGCCCTCAAATGTCCTACATGCTCATCTAGAGATCTACTAAACACTAAAATATCATCGAAGTAGACAACAACAAATTTTCCTAAGTATTTTCTCAAAACATGGTTCAGTAGCCTCATGAATGTACTAGGAGCATTAGAAAGACCAAAAGGCATCACTAACCATTCATAAAGTCCATACTTAGTTTTAAAAGCTGTTTTCCACTCATCCCCCTCTTTCATACGAATTTGATGATACCCACTTCTTAAATCAATTTTTGAAAAGAAACAAGCACCATACAATTCATCAAGCATATCATCTAAACGAGGAATGGGATGACGATATTTTACCGTTATTTGGTTGATGGCTCGGCAATCCACGCACATCCGCCAAGTTCCATCCTTCTTGGGCACCAAGATGACAGGCACGGCACAAGGGCTAATTGATTCTCGCACATAGCCTTTGTCCATGAGCTCTTGCACCTGCCTTTGAAGCTCCTTTGTCTCTTCGGGACTTGCTCTATATGCCGCTCGGTTAGGTAACGAAGCTCCCGGGACAAAGTCAATTTGGTGCTCAATTCCCCGGATTGGTGGTAATCCTTTGGGGAGTTCTTCGGGCATGATGTCCTTGTATTCCTTTAGGACGTCTTGCACACACTTTGGAACCTCCTCGGGGTGTTGCTCAAGTGTGCAAACCTCCTTTTGGAGCAACACGTAACAATGACGCATCGCTGCAGGGTCGTGCACGACCTTCTTGTGGGTCGAACCTGAGACGGCCGAATTGGCATATGGGTCGATCTCGACCCCCCTAGGGTCGAACCTGAGAGCTGGTTTTGCTCGTGGGTCGAGGTCGACCCCCCTCTGGGTCGATCCTGAGAGGGCCGATTTGGCCTGTTGGTCGTGGTCGACCTCCCCGAGGTCGTGTGCGACCCTCCTTCCGCTTTGCCCTCTCGTCATCGTGCCTAATGTGAGAGCTCGGTGCTCTACTTTCCCCTGTGGTCCTGGTTTCTTGACATTCTCTCGGGACTCCTTTGGAACATTTGAAGCTTTGGGGGCACCCGACGATTTCCCTCGACGCTCCTCCACTAAACCATCCTCTTTCTCCCTGTTTTTGGAGGCACGCCTAGCCTCATCAATGGCTCGTGCTTGGTTTCGCCTCACTTGATCCTGTAAAACTTCATGGGGAGATAGGGGTAGAAGAGTGAATCTCCTCCCAAGATGGTTAAAAGCATAGGTATTAAGGTATCCATCATATATCACTTTCTTATCAAACAACCATGGTCTACCTAAGAGAATATGAGTGCATTCCATTTGAGAGACATCACATGTAATTACATCCTTATAAGAGCCAATGGTAATATGCACATCACATGTATGAGTAATGAGTTGAGAAGCACCCGAATTAATTCCATTTAAACCATATTGTAGAGTACGCAATTTAGTAGGAAGTTGCAAGTCATGAACCACTCTAGCATTAATCAAGTTGCAACTACTACCACTATCAATAATCATGTTAATGCATTGATTGCGTGCCGTACACCTAGTATGGAAAATGGTCTCTCTTTGGTCGGTTCTAGGGGCTTCTTGAAGGGTGAGGACGTCCTTTTGATTGACATAAGCATAGGCTTGTTCCATTTCGGGTTGGACGAATTCCTCCTCATAAGACTCGCCATGAGTTTGCTCCTCCTCCCCTTGCCAACTGATTCAACTTGAGCAAGAACATCCTCATCATCGGTGACATAGCCTTGAGTGGTGTAGTACACCGCTTTGGAGTTGGTGCAATCCCGAGCGATGTGGCCTCTTCCTTGGCACTTGAAACATTTCACCTCACTTGGGCGTTGGCTTTGAGAGTTGCCAACGGTCGGTTTCCTAGACACATTTGCTTCATTTTTGGTTGAGTTTGTGGCTCCCCGAGGCTGGAAAGAAGGATTAGAAGAAAAAGATTTGGGATTGGAACTAGGATTAGGTGTGTACCTTTTTTGAGGGTTTGAACCCCATGCTTGTTTCTTCTTCCTTTGAAGTTGATTGCAGAAGAGTTGTGCCGCATTCACTAGCCTTGTTGGATCCTCAATTTGTAGGCACTCCACGCCATCCCTCACTTCTTGATTCAATCCGGCCAAAAATTGAGTTCTAAGGGATTGTTGAGTGTGATGAATCCCCGCCTTATAACTCACATTTTCCAGCTCATTGAAAAACTGGATGGGCGAGTGAAGCCCTTGCTTGCACATGGCCACACGCAACCTCATTTGCTCGATGTGTTGCTCGGGCACATATCTCTTCTTCATCAAGTACTTGAGCTGATTCCACGTCTCTATTCTTGGCCATCCTCTCCTTTGGCGTTCGTCTTTTTGGCGGTACCACCAAGCTCTAGCGGAACCCCTTAGATGAAGGGACACCACCTCCACCTTTTCCGTCTCATTGTAGCCAAGATGCTCAAGCACATGGTGGGTTTCTTGCTCCCACTCCAAGTACTTCTCCGGATCAAGTTCACCGTCGAAGTGCTCTACTTTGATCTTGACATCACGCCTCGGTGCTTGTGGGAGTGTGCCTTGGTGATTGTTGTTGTGGATGGCGTTCTCTCCCACAAAGCAAGGTAGTGGCATGTCTTCGGGTCTCTCTACTTCTCCATAGAAATTGCTTCCCATAACCCTTTGAAGCGACGTGTTAGGCACATAGGTCGTTTGCCAAGTGGAGGGCAAATCGTCCCATGAACCTTCCTCGACGCGCATGTTGGTTGGTTTGTAGGTCGCCTTGGAGTTGTATTGACCCTTCATGGAGCCGATCCTTACGTGACCGGGTTGTGACAATGGAGTATAGCCATACTTTGATTGATGCGCCTCGTCTGGGTAGGGCGTCGAGCCAATTTGCACCTTCAAGCTAGGATTGCTCACACCTTCATACCCGTCCGCCAAGTTCTTGCCTTTGTTTGATGCTATTGGTGTGGAATAAGGCTGCAAAGGCAAAGAAGTCATAGGCACACAAACTGAACTAGTAACCAAAGGCATTGACGAAGAGTTTAGAGAGACATCACCCGATTTCAATTGGACAATGGGGTTGACTTGGCTCGTCGACTCGTTCGTCGGCTCCTTAGACGCACTCGTACCCGCCAATGTTCGTAGAGTAGCTTGTACTCCCATCATCATGTTGGTCAATGTGGACATTTGGTCATTCATCTCACCAATCCGAGAATTTATGGAGTCAAATTCCGGTTTGGCTGCCTCCAAAGTTACCGCCGTAATTCGTGGGTACCTCAGCGTCAAAGCATCTTCCACAATTCTAGCAATGTGGCTAGCCGAAATCTTGTCCCCGCCTGAATCCGCGGTGGACTTCTTGGTCTCTTCACTATCCGACATCCTGAAGTAGCACACAACACCGAACAAGTAAAGTACTCAACGAGTTCTAGAGCTACACCTTATCAAGTCAAAACTTGTTCTTGCTCAATCACAATTGAGAATTTAGTTCAATTAGGTAACTAAGCAAGCTTTCAACTAAAGGTGGGAAAGGCAAAGAGATTTCAAGTAAGACAATTGAAAGGCAATTAAACACAATGCAATTGTTCACAAGAGAATCGAATTCCTTCAAAGTGAGTATGCAATTATGATATGCAACTACAAGCCTAAACAAAGGAATCAAAGTGCAACAATGTAATGGATTTTTTTTTTTTATGCACAAGTTACTAACTTGTGTTGAAGTAATGCAAGAATGATGCAAACTACAATTGTTAGGCTACTAGCCTTAATAAAGAGTGATTTATGCTACCAATGAAACTACTAGGAGCTTAGAAAGAAGAGCAAGACATGATGCAAATTTCAACCTTCGTAGCCATCAAGTAACACATAATCATGCAAGACATAATCAACTTCTACTATGTGGAACTTTCTAAAGCAAACAATATGCAAGAAATTGGTTTAATTTGACTTAAATCCAATCAATCAAACAAGAATCTCTAAGGTTGGTTTAATCCTATTTGGTAGGTTGCCTAGGGTTTGCAAAATTTTCGAACAAAGGGAGTACTAAGGGCACGGCTAGGCTGGATACACGGCACAACGCAATTGCTTGCGTCGCAAGGTAGGGCACGTATGTCGTGTTCGGTATTCCCTATGCGAACAAAACGCAAAAACCTAGAGCAAACTAGTGGAGGATTGAACCAAAATAACAATTGCGAAATAAGAACGAGAATTATAAGACTTAACTCGATGTAACTCAAGGTCGGATGACTCGTGATACCACTTGATGTATGACACGCTAGGAGATGGCTCCTTGACGTCACACAATCGCGAACGGAAACGGATCTAGACCTTGCACCAAGTGAAGCCTTGAACTTCTCGATGTAGAACACAATCAACAACTCGCAAGGATGAACACTTGAATGAACCAAAGCAAAGCTTGTATAAATCAAACCAAGTCAGAATGTCGACAATCTCAAAAGGGCGCAGGAAGAGAACTCTGTTCTCTTCTCAAAATACGCTGAAAAACAAATAAGGGAAAACTAGAGTATTTATTCTATCCTAGAAAAGAAATCCTAAATTATTATCATAAGATATAAATAATATCTCATAATAATAATCACAAGTCTAGAAATCCAAAAATATGGAAATAGTTCGATAACAATAAAAGGAAACAGCTTGGGACGCAAGCTAACAAGGAAACAGCTTCGGACGCGTTCGGACGGACATCAGGCTCGACCCTGGGAGGGTCGATCCTGAGACGGAACTCGCAAACCCTCAGGCTCGACCCTGGGAGGGTCGATCTCGACCCCTTGGGGGGTCGATCCTGAGGGGATCTCGCGTCCCTAGGCTGCTCGTTAGGCTCCTTGTAAGCAAGTGACCCACTTCGTCTTCCTAGGCTCTTCCATTCTTGAAAAGAGACACTTGAGTGCAATGGATGTTCCTTGGATGATCTTCTTAGCTCGGCTTCTCGTCATTGGACCTTGAATTGGAGCCGTCATCAACTCTTCAACATCTCGTGGATCTTCATCATCTTGTTTGCTATCATTCTCCTCCACTAAATGTTGAACCGTCCTTGGTTCAATTCCGGAGTCGTCATCGGGTATGAATGGTGACAAATCCGAAACATTAAACACAGGATGGACGCCATACTCATCGGGCAACTCCAACTCATAAGAATTCGGTCCAAGCTTCTTGATCACTCGAAATGGTCCATCTCCCCTTTGCTTGAGCTTGTTGTTTCGAGCATGAGGGAAACGTTCCTTTCTTAAGTGCACCCATACAAGATCGCCTTCTTCAAAGATCATCTCATTCCTTCCACGATCCGCCAGCGCCTTGTATCTCTCGGCCTTGAGCTCCAAATTCCTCCTTGTTTCCTCATGGATGCGCCGAATGTACTTTACACGGTCTAACGCACCCTCGTGCGGCTCGACCTTGTATGGAAGGGGCGCCATATCACTAGCCGTCTTGGGATTCAGCCCATACACCACCTCAAATGTCGTCTTCTTAGTGGCGGAATGGATTGACCTGTTGTAAGCAAACTCCACAAAAGGCAAAACTTCTTCCCACATTTTAAGGTTAGTCTTAACCATAGTACGAAGAAGAGCTCCAAGAGTTCGATTTGTTACCTCGGTTTGTCCATCCGTTTGAGGGTGACATGATGTAGAGAAGAGCAACTTCGTACCTATCTTATGCCAAAGACACTTCCAAAAAATAGCTAAGAAACTTTGCATCACGATCCGATACAATGGTAAGAGGAATACCATGTAGACGAACCACCTCTTTAAAGAACAAGTTAGCAATCATAGAAGCATCATCGGTAGTGTGACAAGGTATGAAATGTACCATCTTTGAGAATCGGTCAACCACTACAAAAATACTATCACTACCCCTTCTAGTCCTAGGCAAACCCACAATGAAATCCATAGAGATATCCTCCCAAGGAGCACTAGGAATAGAAAGAGGTTGATACAAGCCAAAGGGATTAAGTCTAGATTTAGCTTTATGACAAACAACACAACTATTAACAAATTTTTGCACATAACGTGACATGTTAGGCCAATAGTAGTGTTCTTTAAGTCCTTCTAAAGTTTTACCTAAACCCCTATGCCCTCGACTTTCATGAACTTCTCTAGTAAGCAACCTACGAATGGAAGACAATGGTATGCACAATTTCCCTTTCTTAAACAAATAGCCATCGTCTACAAAGGAAGCATTCATAGGGCCCTTAGTCATGCAATGATCATAAATGTCACCAAAGAAAGGATCACTAGCATAAAGCTCCTTAATCAAAGCAAAACCAAGGATTTTTGCATCAAGAGATGATAGAAGTACATACCTCCTAGATAGAGCGTCGGCGATGATGTTGTCCTTGCCCTTCTTGTACTTCACCACATATGGGAAAGTCTCCATGAACTCCACCCATCTTGCATGTCTCCTATTGAGCCGAGCTTGGCTCTTCAAGTACTTGAGAGCTTCGTGGTCCGAGTGTATAACAAACTCCTTAGGCCAAAGATAATGTTGCCATGTCTTCAAGCACCGAATCAAGGCATACAATTCTTTGTCATAAGTGGGGTAGTTCAGCTCCGCACCACTTAGCTTCTCACTAAAATATGCCACGGGTTTGCCTCCTTGAGTTAGCACACCTCCAATCCCATGGCCCGATGCGTCAACCTCCAATTCAAATGTCTTTGTAAAATCGGGAAGTTGAAGAAGAGGGGCGTTGGTGAGGCTCTCTTTCAAGCTTTGGAAAGCATCCTCGTGGGCATCACTCCATGTGAATGAAGCATTCTTCTTGGTCAGCTCATGCAACGGGGCTGCTATGACGTTGAATCCTCTCACAAAACGTCGATAGAACCCGGCTAATCCCAAGAATGAACGCACCATTGTTGGAGTAGTCGGCTGGGGCCATTCCTTGATTGCTTTCACCTTTGTGTCATCCACTTGTAGTCCTCTCCTGGAAAGCACAAAACCAAGGAAAAGAGTAGACTCCGAGAAAAAAGAACATTTTTTAAAGTTAACATACAAGTGCTCAACTCGTAAACACTCAAACACAGCCCTCAAATGTCCTACATGCTCATCTAGAGATCTACTAAACACTAAAATATCATCGAAGTAGACAACAACAAATTTTCCTAAGTATTTTCTCAAAACATGGTTCATTAGCCTCATGAATGTACTAGGAGCATTAGAAAGACCAAAAGGCATCACTAACCATTCATAAAGTCCATACTTAGTTTTAAAAGCTGTTTTCCACTCATCCCCCTCTTTCATACGAATTTGATGATACCCACTTCTTAAATCAATTTTTGAAAAGAAACAAACACCATACAATTCATCAAGCATATCATCTAAACGAGGAATGGGATGACGATATTTTACCGTTATTTGGTTGATGGCTCGGCAATCCACGCACATCCGCCAAGTTCCATCCTTCTTGGGCACCAAGATGACGGGCACGGCACAAGGGCTAATTGATTCTCGCACATACCCTTTGTCCATGAGCTCTTGCACCTGCCTTTGAAGCTCCTTTGTCTCTTCGGGACTTGCTCTATATGCCGCTCGGTTAGGTAACGAAGCTCCCGGGACAAAGTCAATTTGGTGCTCAATTCCCCGGATTGGTGGTAATCCTTTGGGGAGTTCTTCGGGCATGATGTCCTTGTATTCCTTTAGGACGTCTTGCACACACTTCGGAACCTCCTCGGGGTGTTGCTCAAGTGTACCAACCTCCTTTTGGAACAACACGTAACAATGGCGCATCGCTGCAGGGTCGTGCACGACCTTCTTGTGGGTCGAACCTGAGACGGCCGAATTGGCATATGGGTTGATCTCCCCATGAACAACAGGTACCACTTCTGTTTCCCTTTACCCTTGTTGTCCGCCACATGCGATGAACAACTTGTGTTGTGATCATGCATAGGGGATTTACCTTTGGGCGATTGAGAGCTAGAAGCGTTCCCCTTTTCATCTTGGTTTTTCCCATAGACACGACCAGGTTGCTGAATAACCTTCACAAACCTCTTTCCGAAGTCTTCCTTGACTTCTTGGACCTTGTCGGCGACCAACTCATCTTTCCATTTTTGCTTTTTAGCTTCATCATCTATCTTCAGATTTTCAAGATCATTAGACAACTTAGCATTTCCCAATTTCAGCATGAGCTTTTCACCTTCAAGACTAGACACCTGTTTTTCAAGGTCGTCGACCTGTTTCTGAAAGTCAACAACCTGACACTCAAGGTTAGGACAATTAGTGCAAGCAACAAGTTTAGAGACAACATTCTTTTCCAGATCAATAGCCTTAGAAGACCAAACTTTGTTATCATCAATCAGATTAACAATTTTTTCATCTTTTTCATCAATTTGTTCACTTAGCTCCGAAACTTGAAGACCAAGTTTTTCAATGATAGCACAAAGTTGTTCTCTAGACTTTTTAGCCAAAAGTACTGAGAGATCAGAATTACTTAGCTCACTTGAAGAGTCATCTCCCAAAGCCATGAAACATGCTCCTTTGGTTGGCGACCTGTCTTCTTCATCATCTGACATGTCCCAGGTCGCGAACAAGCTCTTCCAAACCTCCTTGTTTGGACATTCTTTGGCAAAGTGTCCCTTTTCTTTGCAATGATAACATATCACTTCTCTACTTGGTTCGGGGGCTTTAGATTGAGCCTCGTTGCGACTCCAAAGTCTCTTCATAGCTTTAAAGATAAGAGCTATGTCGTCGTCGACATCCTCCATGTCTTCATGACCTTGAGCAAGATCGAAAGCCTTTTCGACTTTAAAAGCAATTCCCCTGACTCTCTCAGAGTCAAGTCTATCTTCCCTTCTTTCTTGGATTCCTCCGAGCATGGTCAGTTGACCAAACACATCCTCCAAGGTCAGTGACTTCGTCTCCTTTTGAGTAAGAAGAAGTCGCCATCCTATCCCATTTCCTGTTGAGGCCAGAAATCAACTTGTTGGTTTGCTTCCATTGAGGAAGCTTCTCACCCAAAAACTCCAGTTGATTGACCACCGATTGGAATCTTGAGTAGTAGTCGTGGATGGACTCACCCTTTTCTTGGAACAAGTTCTCATATTCTCGCTCAAGGGTTATGATTCTATCCTTTTTGACATCATCATTTCCTTGATGGAGACGTTTGAGAGAGTCCCAGATTTCTTTGGCGGTGTCATAGCCAATGACCTTCTTGAGGTCACTACTAGAAAGAGCATGGTGGAGGACTTTCTTTGCTCTTTCATTCTTCTCAAGCTTTTTGAAGTCAGCATCATTGTACTCCATGACTTCTTTCTCCTTTCCATCAACTTTGAGAATCTTTTCGGGGCCTATGCATATGACTTTCCAAAGCTGGCCATCAAGAGAGCATATGCGGGTTCTCATTTGCTTTGCCCACCAATCGTACTCTCCAACCTTGAGAATTGGAGGCTTCCAGAAGGAGTCACTAATAGCGGTGTTGGTGGTAGACATCTTTCCTGCAAAGTACTAAGAAAATCTAGAGCCAAGGCTCTGATACCAATTGTAGGATCTATGTTAGTACTTACGAAGTCGTCGACACCTACGATGTCGGCGACCAGAGTCAACAACCTCAGTTTACGCAGCGGAAATAAAATACACAGGAAAGATTACGAAATACCAGATTGACACAATGATTTAGAGTGGAAACTCCTTGTAGCTAACGTGCTTGCAAGGAGAAAATCCACTTGCCTTCTAAGCTTCAACTTAGAAGGACTTGAAGAGCACTTCGCTCGCTATATTGATTTCTCGGGCTACAAAAGGTGTTCCTACTTCAAGATGCGAATCCCACGCTCCGGCGAATCCCACGCCCTCTTAATGCAAGTACTCTTGCCTTTTATCTCAACCGTCACTCAATACAACTCGCTCATACTCAACCTTCCTAAGGATCGAATCCCACGATCCTCTCTTCTACACCACACACTCACAATACAAGTTTTTCTCTTGACTCTCTTAGTTCCTACAATGTACCCACGAAAATATATATAAAGAACCAAGAAGATTGTTGCACAATTCATCCTTTTTGCCCAAAGAATGAATTGTACACAATCCATACAAAATCTTTCCTTAAATAAATCCTAAGACACAATAAAATCTTCCTTGTGATCTCCAAATATCCCATGAAGATTTTCCTCTTTTATGCTCTTCTTCTTGCCTTAAAAACACCTCAGAATCATCTTTCGTGCCTTCCTTAAACCATTCACGCGTTTTGCCTTTTATAGAATTTTGCACGTGTTCGGTCTTCTGGGCAGTGAGGTTGGCGGGAGGTCGATGACTTCTGATATTATCTTTGTGAAGTCGGCGACTCCTGTTTTGGATTCACCAAGACACACAGTCTCTTGCCAAATTCCTCCAGATGACTTCTTGACATTCAGCGACCTTGGGTGACTTCTTGCAAGGTCAACGACTCTTGTCAGCAACCTGTTTGGAACCATCAAAACACACACACGGTTTTCTAACAGTTTTCATCTCTCAAAATATAGCCTTCATGCGTGGAGGAGTTAGATCGTCGAGATCCATCGAAATTTATTTTCACCCACCCTCTGTCCGGTTTCTTCCACGTTGGGAATTTCGGTCTCTTTCGTTTCACTAATTGTTTTTGCTCCATCTATTCTGCGAACTTCCATTGAGAGTAACTAGCTAGCGAGAGCCGTATCATAGGGTTTTGCATCTCCTAGTGCCTATCTCCATTCAAGAGTTGATTATTACGGTACATCCAAATAGTCCACCAAAGAACAATCTTCCAGAACAATAGTTTCACCTTTATTAGCCTTGACCGTGTATAGTATATTATGATTCAGGTCACCCTCGTCTTTCAGAACAATCTTCACACCAGATCATTGTTCAAGATATCGAAGCATTTTGATAGTGAAATCACATTCAAAGAATGAGTGATTGGTAGATTCTTCTCGGGTTTCACATAGAGAGCACGTACCAGCACCCTCGAATAATACCTATTTAGTCGTTCAGTTGTTGGTGGCAGTCTGCACAAACCTTCCAAATGAAGTTCTACACCTTTGGGAGACCTTTAAATTCCAAATCCATTCCATGTTCTTATCAGGGAGATTTCTCATCTCCTCACATAATTGGGCAGCCGTCTTAACGGAGAAAGTCCCGTCCGGAGATGATGTCCAAATTATTCTATCTTCCTGGTCAATAACCGGAATGCGAACTTGCATAATCCGGGCTACTAAGTGTTGCGGAAGGTGATTTTGCAGTTTTTGAGCATCCTAGGTTTTCTCATGTAATACAAAATCCTAGACTTTCATCTTTACATCAGAGTTTTGTAGGTACGGTCTGAGTGTGGTGTCATCTAGACACGTGTCTCTTGTGCAGTGGCGGATCTAGGGGATGGCATGGGTGGACGGTTGCCCCTCCATTCCGAATATATTTAATACGGTAGAAAAATATATAGTAGAGTGATGAGTTGCTCCAGTAGGCGGCTCGCCCTTCCATCTTCCAGCTATCTAGTGTAGTTCCGTGTTCGAATCTGCCCTCCTCCACTTTTTGCTTTCCTTTATTACTTATTTAGCTAGAGGGCCCATCAAAGTTCGAGGGCCCAATGTTATAGGCCAATACACAAAAATTAAGTTTTTATTTTCGGTGATCAATCCTTTTCCTTTTCCAATAAAATATACTCCCAATTTTATTTCTCTATTAATTTTTTTTTTCTTTTTCATTGTTTCTACTGCTTCTCATCATCTTTTCTATTTCTCTTTTTCAACTGATCCATTAATTTGTTTTCCTCAAGATGTCATCTAAAAAATGCTCCTAATTTTTTCACAAATTGACACTATATATACTACAGTGTCATTATTTAATTTTATCTACTATAAATATAATAAAACAAATCAAAAGTATACACATGATGGGATAAAAAAGAATTAAAGTTGTAAAGGCTTTAAATATAGAAATGTGAAATCATATGTTTTTATATTCTTCAAAAAAATTATAAATTATACCACACTTGCTACAATAAATAAATTTATTCTAAATATATGTACATGGCCTCTGAAAGCCAACGTGAACAATAGATCATCTATCAACGTTAAAGCCTGTAGGAGTTTTATGAGATATGAATTTATCAATTTTTTGTGATTGAATCATACCATCAAATTAAACTTGATTTTTTGGTTAACCAATATACAATGGTGACATTTTTTATAATTCAAGTCACTAACCAACGACTCATCGTTACCGCAACGAGAGAGAAGGTGAGTGAGGGTCAAGTTATAATTGAAGTCCGTCCCTCCATCTGGACAATCCTGGATCCGCCACTGCTCTTGTGTCTCTCTAAAAATTTATACGTTTTTTGTTGTCCATTTACCGCCTCACACCCTTCGTAAAGATTTCTCACACATTAAGCAACCTGAATTGAATCAGCAAATCAGCATACATGAACCAATACTTTAGTGCGCACGTCATTAGTTTGGGCATTAAGAAAGTGTAGGTAGGGTCTGGTCCATGTCATTCACTTTCTAAACATCATCTCTTCATGCACGTACCGAATCTCACCAATTTGCTTTTCATACATTTTAACATCATCATACCGACATACATGGTTGACAACTTGACATAGGATACAGTGAATAAAAAGGTGACGCCTAGGCGCTCGCCTCTCGCCTAGGCAGTGAGGCAGTAGTCTCATCGCCTTTAATAGGTCAAGGCGGGCGTTTTCCAAAATGCGAGCGCCTTTGTCGCCTAGGCACTCGCCTCTCGCCCGCTCGCCTTTAGCGCCTTTCGGTAAAGTGTTTTTTAGAACAAAATAAAACAAAATTATTTTAAGAATAGGAGTAAATTTTTGAATCTTTGTTAATTTTAAACCTAACTATAAGTAAAATAAAACAAGTAGACATCTTCAATCTTCTGATTTGTCTTCTATCGATATCTACCTATACGTAAGTTAACACTAAGTACTTGATTATGATGATTAAGATGTCTAACTTATAAGTTTTCATTAATTAATGTAAATTTATGTGTTCTTATATCATTCATAAATCCAAAACTTAAGATTTATACTTATTGTATCATTGAGCGCCTTGATACAAAAGGCGTTCGCTTTTCGCCTCTCGCCTCTCGCCTAGGCAATGAGACCTATATTGCCTTTGTTCGCCTTTCGCCTTTTTATTCACTGATAGGATATCCTCGTTGCCTAGTCAGAAAAAGCATAATTTTTCTATAAATGCATGTATTCCTACATCATTAATTAATTACTAATAATGAATTCACCCAAAAAGAAAATGAACGCGGTTGAGTAATGAACTAATGATGGGAAAAAACTCATGATCAAAGATTTGATTTTCATGAATGTTTGAACGGTTGACGGTTGTGGAAACAAAACGTAAACAAATACAACAAAAATGCTACGTCTTGATCAGGCGTTATAACCATGAAAATTTGGATCTTGGTCAATTGAGAAATAAGAACCGGAGTCGTTACACATACAAGACCGTAGGAAACAAAATTGAATTAAGAAGGACAAGTTAAAACCGATCAATATATCCTGGAGATGAATTTGCAGATTTTGAATGAACTTGACCTCCAAAGGAAGGGAAGAAAGAAAGTTTCCATTTAAGTGGCGTCGCAGTGTTTATATGATCTCTTAGTTATTAAAAAGGATAAACTAGGATTAGAGTATGATGCACTCGGAATCGGGAAAAAAAATGTGTGATTTTGATCACGTATTTGCTAGGGACAATCCCCTACTAGCTTGTTGCTCTCGAAGATGATATTACCCTTTGTTTTCTTTGAGATCGTACATCTATCTATTTCTATATAGTAAAGCGGAAGTAATTTTTGTCACCCTATAACTTCAATTTATAGTTTTAGTCAAAGGAAACAACGGGTCATGTAGAGCAAATGTCTTAACCACTTCTTCTGTGACTCCTATTGCAAATACTAGACCAACTCGACAGATCAAGCTTCCAGCTAGATTGCAAGATTTTGTTTGCTCAAATTTGCCAGCTCGCAGATCACAGTCCAGAAGTTCTTTGTCTCAAGTCTTTAATGTTCAAGACTTGCAACACCATTCAGCAGATTATGTGCACTCCTTTTTCAATGTTCTTTCCATTCATGAACCTACTTCTTATAAGGAGGCTTCTAAGCATTCTGAGTGGATTGAAGCCATGAACAAGGAGCTTCAAGCCTTAGAACTCAATGATACTTGGGAACTAACTACTTTACCTCCAGGTAAACATGTTATTGGTTCTAAATGGGTTTATAAGGTTAAATATAGACCTAATGGTGAAGTCGAATGTTATAAGGCAAGGCTAGTTGCTAAGGGTTTCACTCAAGTTAAAGATAAAGATTATAAGGCCACTTTTTCACCTGTTGCTAAGTTTTCAACAGTGAGAGTGTTGCTTGCTTTAGCTTCTGCCAAATCATGGCCTTTGCATCAGTTGGATATCAACAATGCTTTTTTACATGGATATCTTGATGAAGAGGTGTATATGCAACCTCCCTTAGGATATCCCGGTGCTTTACCTGGTCAAGTCTGTAGATTGAAGAGATCTCTTTATGGTTTAAAGCAAGCTAGTAGACAGTGGAATGTTGAACTGACCAAGCATCTTCTTTCTCTTGGTTTTGTTCAGTCCAAGTCTGATTATTCTTTGTTCATCAAACGTGATGCTTCATCTATCACTGTTGCACTCACTTATGTTGATGATCTCTTGTTGTCTGGTGATAATCCTGAGGTTATTGCTGCTACAAAAGCTTCTTTAGACAGGGCCTTTACCATCAAAGATCTTGGTTTTGCTCGTTATTTCTTAGGCATGGAAATTTCCAGGTCTGATTCAGGTCTTTTACTCAATCAAAGGAAGTATGTTGTGGATCTCTTGACTGACACCAACATGCTTAATTGTAAGCCCTCAGCTTTTCCTATGCAGAGAGGTCTTCATCTTTCTCTTGAGGTTGGACAACCTCTTCCTGAACCTGAGGTTTATAGGAGGCTTGTAGGCAAACTTTTATATTTGACTCTATCCAGACCTGATATTGCATATTCTGTGCAACAATTGAGTCAATTTCTTGCTACTCCTCGTGAGCCTCACATGAAAGCTGCTCTTTATTTGCTGCGCTATCTTAAAGGAACCCTGCATTGTGCACTCTTTTATCCTTCTAACACAGCCCTTAAACTCATGGCTTATAGTGATGCTGACTGGGGCAGTTGTCCTTTCTCTAGGCGTTCATTGACAGGATACTGTATTAATCTTGGTGATGCTTTGGTTTCTTGGAAAACCAAGAAACAGAAAACTGTTTCTAAATCCAGTGCAGAGAGTGAGTATCGAAGTATGTCATCCACTGGTAGTGAATTGGTGTGGCTTGCTGGATTATTGGCTGATTTTGGTGTTCAGGTGCCTCTGCCTATTACTCTCTGTTGTGATAATAAAGCTGCACAACATTTGGCTGCAAATCCTGTTTTCCACGAGAGAACCAAACATCTGGATTTGGATTGTCATTTCGTGCGTGACATGGTTACTAAAGGGTTCCTTTCCACTCTTCATGTGTCTTCTCAGATGCAATTAGCTGATATTATGACTAAGCCTTTAGGTGCACATCAGCATCTGTTTTTGTCTCGCAAGCTTGGGCTTGTTTTTGATCCAACAAGTCAAGCTTGAGGGGGGGATGTAGAGCATATCATATTGTTTTGTATTTGCTTTATAGTGCATGTTAGCTTAGTTAACTTATAGCGCAAGTTAGTTAGTTGGTTAGCTAGCTATAAATAGAAACGCTCTTGTAGCTTTCAGTTGAGTTGAATAGATTTTTCAGAAACTTCTTTCCCTTTCTCACAACACAACACAACAATGGCGATTTAGCTAGCTAGATTCAACTCAATCTCAATATTTGATAGATAATTTTAATAAAATAATATAATTAAATCTCTTGGTCTGAACGGCGAAAGTAATAATGATTTTCATAATTTTACAAATGTTTGTCCCATGCTATTATTCAAAAACTACGTGTAAAAGCAAGTTCATGAGTAGTGGAAATTGAGCATGTTTTGTTAATTCAATTGCTTACACATATATACGTCAAAAGCTATTCTCATGATAAGAACGTAACTATATATCCCACTCATGCATGACTCACCAAATCAACTATGCCTCTTTCCATCCCTATAAATATGCCAACTCTTCATAAGGTAACAACAACAACAACACGTACTACAAGCTATCTTAAATCGTTACATTATTCCTCTCCAATTAAGCTATGAAGAACAGCATTGCAACAATGGACCAGATGGTGAGGTCAGCCTGCATCAGCAAGAGATTGCTTCTTCTTCCTGGTCCATCTTCTTCATCATCAGCCCAGCAACACACAATCGCCAAACCCCATTCCTCGTCGGATATCTCGGAGACGTTAAGGAGGAAGCTGAGCCTAGGAGCCAGGATCATAAAAGTAGGCGGCATCGAGAAGTTGTACCGACGCGTTTTCAAGACCAATGCCTTCGAAGGCGAGCGCGTTCTCAAGGCGTCTCAGTGCTATCTTTCGACGACAACCGGCCCCATCGCAGGGCTCCTCTTCGTGTCCACCGCAAGGGTAGCGTTTTGCAGTGACCGCCCTATCAAGTTCTATTCTCCCGATGGGGAGTTGCTCGGTCGGTCTTACTACAAGGTGTCGATCCCGGTTGGGAAAATCGCTAGGGCCGCGAAGAAGGAGAGTGCAAAGAGGGTCAAGATGGACAAGTATCTCAAGGTAGTGACGAATGACGAGTTTGAGTTTTGGTTCATTGGGATTGTTGGGCTCAACACAACTTTCGAGTGCTTGCAACAACTTGTCTTGTCCCAACTAAGCTAGGACCTTGAAAAGTTTAGTAGCCCGTTGTATAGTTTGAGAAAAAAAACTTGTGTACATTAATCCTTCTCCTTCTCCTTCTCTATTAGCTAGTTCGCATGATGGAAAATTGTAACAGCAAGCAAAGCTTTTTAATTGAGAAAAGATACAAATCCCAATTCTGTTGTCCGGTACTCTTTTAACAAATCTAAAAAAACAAGCAATTTTGTAACAAAATATAACTTATATCATCCTGCAAAACAGAACCCATTCCTTCCATCGGGTTGTAGGATGATACAAATTTTGGTATAATCGAATTAGGATTTAAGACAGAAAAACTGAATAACAAATAATATAATAACAAGCAAAATAATAAAACTCAGAGCATAAGGAATTGACGTACGTATTTTAAGTTATGGGAAGAGAACAAGCCCATTTTTATTAATGAGGACACCTTTTTTTAGAGAACAGCAGAACATATATAATTAGGAGTTTCTTGGGGAGGATTAGGGTTTTAGAGCTAGATAAGATTACCTTATTATTTTACTATTTATTTCTTATTAATTGTTATGATTTACTTAATTAAATTGTTTAGCTTTTTTAATTTGGCCAAAAAATTAGTTCACAAAGGTGCTGGAGTATGGATCATTCTTTCTCGTTGGTTTTAAGTTGTTCATATTACGAAAAATTTCGAAGGATCGTTCTAGTAGTAGATAGAGAGAAAGTAACCAAGACAATGACAACATATTTGTTCACCCAGTTGGTCTGTACGGATTACGTCTGGGGGCACTACCAAGTCGGGGATTCTCCACTACTCAAGAATTACAAGGACATTAATCTTCTGATCTAGCCTGATCAAGATCTTCCTGACCTAAATTCTCAATCTCACTTATCAGGATTTTCTCTCAATGTTTTTGGTGACACACCAATTACAATAATCAAGTCGAGTATAAATAGAGAAACTAGAGCTAAGAGATAGAAATTTCCCTAGGAAATAATTTATCACGAAAAAAAGATAAACTCTTCGGATGCATCTCATGTACGCGGTCCAAAAGGCGGAAAAACCGCCCAAGATGCGACAACGTCTCGGGCGTCCAGTCCACGTCTCGAGCACTGCTTCTCTGTTGCCAAGACTCGGCCAAGCACCCCCAAAGTGCGCCCACACTTCAGCCACCCCTGCCCGTGCTTTCGAGTGCGACTTCTTTGTCGCCCACTCGTGCCAAAGCGCCAGGCGCCCGCGTCTCAACGCCTCCTGCCCGAGCTCTCGTGCCTCTGATCCGATTCACCCCTTCTCTTCCCGTTTTCGGTCCTTGGCTCATCTCGTCTTCTCCCATCCTAATTGAATCAGGCTCCATACTCAACATTTCATGTAGCTAACTTCCACTTATTGTTGTTCTCTCTAGCTAACATAAAGGTGACAAGCTAAGATAGTGTGATCACCTACATCATAAAATTCACAGTTCACTCTCCAGCTTAACAGTGTAGAACTAATTGTCTTTCATGTTGTTGCAACATGCTCTCATTGCCTCATTTAGAAAATCATTTTGAGCTTTCAACCAAGGAGTGTCATCTACTTATACATTCTAGCTAGATGCTCGTTTGACACTTGAACCGGAGCACGTATTAGAATAGTCACGATCATGCAACGCAATCCTTTTAATCCATTTTGAAGCTTCATCTTTATGCAAATTAGAAAAGTCAACTTCTAGATGAGGCATCAATTAGTGACCGTGTAGATCGAGTTGTTGATTGCATGGTAAAACACATCAAGGAGTGCAATTTTAGATCACTCATGACGAGGGCATAGCACAAGCAATTTCTTGAACCTCTTCCAAGCCTCAAAGTAAGAGTCTTCATCCTTCATCTTTTGAATAATTTTGTTGCCTCATCTCAACACCCCATATGTGGAAAATGAAGGCAAAGCGAACTCGTCTCATGTTCTGATGGAGTTTTGTGGAAGGCAAAGCTAATCTCTTAATAAGAAGGCTCTTATCCCTAATGCATCTTTGGATGATGAGGGTTTATTTTTATCAACTCTAGAAAAGTGATGATGTGTCGATGAGGATTTTTGGATGGATGTTCTCCAAACTGATTTTGTTAAATCGTGAAGATCAAGGTGGGATTTTATTCATTGAAATGATCTTGGGTCTTAAGATAGACAACACCATATACGAGGCCATTTTGTGCATGCCTCATATATTTACCTACGGTTTGTGGATGTTGTCCATGCTCTTATACTTGATTTTGAGTTGCAACAACCCATTGAGCTTGAGTGGCTACCAATTAGGCTTCAAGATCAGCCAAATAGGCATGATGCAAGGTGTGAGTGTCATGTTCTCTACCTTCCATGGTTTGGATTAAACGTTGCTCTCTTTTCGAAAAGTACAGTCAATCACATGCCTAAACTTGTAAAGTTGTGGAGTGTGTAGGGCCTTTTTGCATTAACTAGATAACAAACCTGAAACCATAGACAAAATAAAAATAGTAAAAGTGAAAATAAAATAAAGACCTAGCTAGTCTATTGATTGTGAAAAACAACCAAGTAGTATCAATTGTAACTTTCATAAGATATAGTTGTAAAACGTACAAAATCTTGAGCAGTGGTTTTAGTTAACAAACTAGTGAAAGCAAACAAATAAGTAAATTGTGATGAATTTGATGGTGAGAAAGCTTCTTAGATCAAGAATCCTCAATATAAGGTTTTGGTAGATTTGAAAAGATGTTGCACAATCATAGATTTTAACTTTGATTGAAGACAATTCGATCTCTAATACATGTAATCGCTAAACACTTTCATACCTAGCAACTCAAAATCTAGACTTTTGAGCACTTAGAAAATGAGATTAAGGCTGCGTCCCTCAACCACAATTTTTAACTACTTATAATCACTCGGGTGCTTATATTTTAAAATAAGCACTTGAAAATTCTGTTCGGTAAAACAATTTTATCGACATATAAGTACTTCATTACTTATAAGCATCCAAGAAAATAAGCAGCTCCCTCATGCTTACGGAAAATAAGCACAATTTTATTAAAAATACAAGCACTTAAATAGTACATGAGCTCATATATCAACAAACCCGTCTTACCGAACACCCAATTGGTTATCTTAAAAATGAGTTTTTAATTTCAGTAGCAATATCAGGAACTAATATCAGCATCAGTACAATCAACATATCAACATTGAGTTGCCGAACGAAGCCTAATTTGACCCAAGATCCACTTTCATTATTAGCTAATCCAACCTAACCTTAAGACTTGTATGACAATTGTCGTTCTACAAGAGATAACAAAATACCTTCGCAATAATTAATTTTTAGGTTTGATTCTACTAGAAAATAATACATTCCAAACTCAACTTCTTAACTGGCTACTCACTAAAATTATTATTTTTCGGTCTCAAACATTTTCAAGGTCCAATTCAAATAAGCTACTATGGCAATAATTAAGCATCTAGGATTGAATCAAACAACGTTGTAAAATATCAGATTATGATTAGTCTACCTACACGTCATTGGGTTCATCTTAATCTCAGAGTTGAGACTTTAGGTATATATGAAGAAGAGAGAAATCAATTCAATCAAGAGAATAAAGTATCAAATTTAGAAAACAAGATTTTTTTATTAAGATCCAGCCATTTAAACTCTCAATCAACAAGGTCTTCAAATCCACGATTAGAGCTCTCAAACTTGCATCCCGATCAAAAAATAGTAGATGAATAATAAAATGTCTTCTAACAATTTTTTTATAGTTTTCCTACAAAAGATAAGGATAAATATCCTAATATACCATAGGCACTATTGATATGAAGTACCCGGATGAATTTGCTATGAATCCAAACAAGTACCAACCAGGTGATCTCGATCATATATGTTCACTCGGTCAAGTACTCGAGTAAGAACACGGTTGTGTTCGTCTTAGTTATGACTACCTAGGCAACTACATACTCAGACAAGAATGTGGTCACGCATTTACCAAGGGAAGCTTTTGGTGCACTTTTCAAAGGCTCTTTTGACCCTCTTTGTGTAGGAATTTGGACTTAGTAAACATGAAAAGTATCTCATGAAGATAACTTTCTTAAGACACCAAAATGACCTTCAAATGACAACATATATAGCTCACGAATGAAGTGTCTCAAGCTAGAGGTATTGAAACAACAGCTCCAATTCATAGCACAGTTTTAAACGATCTTTTTTCCATAACCTCTTATAGCTTAAGGTTCTTCAAAATTGGCTTGTATATGCCCAGAAAAAGCACTTCAACATCTCTAAATGTCCTCATTCATCTTATCCTCAAATCATCCCTAACTTGGGTGTAGACATCTAGAGAGAAAATAATGACAATAATGCAAGAAAACAACTAATAAGTACACAAAACATCTTGCCTCCAAATGTGTTGATAATAAATACGGTTTTATCGCATTTGCTTTCTCCACCTTTGGGGAATTGAGAAGTGATGCTCTTGATTTTTTTGTCTAGGGTCACACGGACTGCTCAAAGTCATGCCTCTAGTGCTAATGTTCGGTCTTTTATTTTTCAGAGGTTGTGTTTTACCTTGAATAAGAGTGTTGGAGCCCAATTAGCTGCTAGGCTCCCATCCAATTTTTTGTAAATTCTATTCTATAATACAAATTAGGATTGAAATATAAAGGCATGTAATTAATGATCAAATCACTGCACTCACTACCAATTATAGAGCCTATTGTAATGGCTTTAAACTGTTACCATAAGGCCCAAATTCATTGCATTAGATCTAGTGTAATGGTTTTTTTAAACTTTTCGTCTGTTACATTAGGGGGGGTTGCATTAGGTCTAATGTAACACTGTGTTTGTCTAGGGTAACGGGTTCATAATTTTGAAACTGACCATTACATTTGATACTAATCCGTTACCTATTATATCCATTGCATTAGTTACGTATCATTACCTTTGTTAGTGCCATTACTATTTCAAAAACATCCATTACCTTATGTAAAATGTACCACCATATATTATTTATTCATATATACCTACTTAATTAGTATATAAATAAACCACTAACCCATACAATCAATACACTTTAACTCAAATGTCAATTGATTACTAAAACTTTCAATCTAAAAGTACAAAAGATTGTCAAGCGTTCAAATCTACACAATAATTTGCTAGTCATACATCTACCGAACTATATGAGAGGAAAATACATAGAGAAGATATTACTCATACCATGCAGGGAATACAAGCTGGAGAAATTTCTAACACATCTTGTCACTGTAAAAAATCATGCCTTCTTTGATACCAATTTCACTTTCTTCCATCTATGCAAAACTTTGAGCTTCCTTCAAGCTGTGGATTTAAAGAGTAAAGACATACATCAAGAGCTTTAATCCAATGTCAACATCTAATCCTGATATGCAGAAGCAATGATAGTAAAAATAAACATTAAGAAACTTGTAAAAATATACCTTTTGCCTCAAGAAGGAAAGGGTGTCTCTCTTTGAAGAAAACTTTGAAAAAACTGACCTTGAATGGTGATCTATGTGAGCTTTGAGCACTTTCCGCTTCATTGACACCCCTGAACCTACATTCAAAAAAAACAAAATGATGTACTACACAGAAGAATCATTTGACAAGATATTCAGTATAGTCTATGCACACCAACCTGACGAAGCAACTGCTTGCTCGACTTCTTCGCTTTTAGTTTTTGCTCAGTATCCGCCTTCTTTACAGGCTCTTCATCAATCTCTTCTTCTGAAACAGAAGCATCCTCTTCCTCCTCTTCTTCTTCATCTTCCTCATTGTCGTCGTCACTGTCCGAGAAAGTTGTCTTTTTCCCCTCAAAATAACATCCTGTCTTTAATTCCAAGACCTTGTTTTCCAGATGTTGCATTATCCTACATTAACCCACAACAGAAGGAAAAACCAAGATTAAAAAAGCTTTAGCCAAAACTAGATCAGTATAATAAAAATTCAACTAAAGAGACACTTTCCCTAATTAAAAGACATAGCAAATTACATATTTCCTTCCAAATCAAAGAAAAGAAGAAAGAAACTTAGGGACTCACTTGCACAAGATTGTAAAGATCCTCATGATCTTGTTCAAGAAATCCAGCTGTCTTTGGTGCTGCTTAGACTTATCCGTCTGAGCAGCTCACTTCCTTTTATTAGCCTTGGAGCCAAGTAGACCCTCAAAGATAAAACCATTCTTTTGGCCCCACCAGTCTTTGGATTCATATAATCTTTGTTTTTGCTTTTCTGCAGATTAAAGGCCAAACGAATAGCTGATTTCATATACTTAGCTTCAAAATTTTCAAATGAACACAAAATTGTAATTAAATGTTTACATGTCTATGGTTTTGACATTTGGGAAAGACAATTACATACACCAATTTCAACAGCAGGCAATGTGTGTATTATTATTGAAACAAAAAATGCAGCACACAAAGTATTAAGTGGTTGAACACAAACGGGATATGGCTAGAAATTAAACTACAGAGCCAAAAATTACAAAATACATCATCTTTATGAGAACAAATGATTAGGATACATTGTCAAATGAGACTGCCCAAAATAGCTTACCACTTTCAATTTCTTTAGAATGTTATGGAATTGCCCGTTGTCAAAGGCCCAATTGTTAAATTGCTATTTTTTTCCATTTACTTTTTCCTACATTAATTTGTTTGCTACAAAATTTTCTATTCGGTACCCATAGCAATCATTACTCCATTATTGATCTGTGTTTCACTTACTATATAGTTAAAGGGTTTTCCTTCTAATATCTTATACCTGTTATGGAATCAATAATCATTTTGAACTCAATTGTTTAACAAGTCTTTAATTTATGATACATTGATTCATGGGTGGTCACTAAAATTTTGATGGGATTATTTTACCCTGATCAGAATTATACATATATGAGCCATAAGTGACCTTGTTGTATCAATACCTCGCTCAAGTGATAGACTTTTGCAATAAATAACCTAAACACTTTTTTATGCCAAACGGTATCAAACCAATACAATCAAAATTCTGTTACATGTTTATATTAGCCAAAGAAAAAAAAACACTGCCCTATATGCAAAAAAAAAGCCAATTCCCTCGAGCAGACAGCAACACAATTAAGCAGAGGAAGGGGAAAAAAAACACCACTGTCCACTGTGCTATATGCCAAAACAAAAATCACCAGAGCAAAAGATAGACATTTACAGGAAGCAATGCGCATTATAACAATAATTGCTGGAATCAAATAACTTACCAGGACATGGCTACTAAATCCTGCCCTTCAATCAGAACCCTTTCTTTTTACTGTCTTAGAATTGGACCCCTCAATTTATTGCTCACTCTTTTTTCCGGTTCCTACAATCCTACTGGGTTCACATCAGACAATCAGAGATACAATCAGTTCACTTCTGATATCAACTTTACTAAACTCATTCACATTGCGTTTCAAAGAGATAATGAGCAAAGCAGGAAATAGTGTGTTGAAGGGTCCTTATTTCATCTTGCAGCCCCCCTGTCAAATACAACATATTTTCCACTCTAACCCCTAATTGCAACAGAAAGCAAATCAATCAACCAAGCAAAACAGATTCAACCTAAGGCAATCCATTGCAAGTTAACACAAAAACCCTAAAAAACACAACCAAACAGTTAAATCCTGCTTGTTTTTAACACAAACATAGCCTTTGATTTCTTGCTTGTGTTTGTAAGGTTCCCACCCCTTCCACTACAATCTAATTCAATCAGGAAAACTGATTCGAAATGAAACCAAGTCAGATTCACTAATACTGAGCAACGCAAAGTAGAGAGGAAAGCAAACCGAGGTGTTTGAGAACGAAGGTCGAGGACTGTGACGGGATGCGAACGAGGACGGACGGGATGTTGTGGACGGACAGACGGATGGACGGACGGGCGATTTGCATACGAGGACGGACGATTTGCGTACGAGGACGGACGGACGAACGAACGGGTGGGATGCGAGCAAGGACGGATGGACGGCGGGCGGGTGTGAGGCGAACGAGGGCGGACGGGCGAACGCCGTGGATCTGCTCCCGGATTAGGCGGAGGAGGGCAATCTGCTCGATGTAAGAGATGATGCGGGAGGTGGGGGTTTGAGGCGAATTAGGGATTTGGGGAGGGTTTGGGGAGGTTTGAGAGAAGTTTGTGTTTTAATTTTTGGGTGGGGTGTTATTTTTACACTTTTTAACATAGCCTCATTTTTTCGGGTTAAATTTAACATGCCGCCTAAGATTTACACGTTTCCGCCAATTTTTTAGGAATCTAATACCATTACATTTGCTACCCTAGCCGTTGCATTTGTTAATGTCTTTTTTTGTTTTTTTATAACCATTACATTTGTTATAACGATGTGTTACCATTGGAATCTCCCGTTACAATTAATCGTTACCATAGATGGTACCATTACATATGTTAATAAAGTGTTACAATAGGTCATCTAATGTAACAGCTACATAAACCATTACAATTTTTTGTATTACGTTTGGCCTTATATTTGGTAGTGACTGTTTTATATATTTATATATATTAATATATATATTATGTCAACCATTTGATTTCATTATATTATCTAAGTACAATTCAATAAAATGATTTGATTATGTTTGTAGTAATTTGGATTTGAACAACTCCTCTTAGGAAACACACATGCATATAACAATATGATGCGAATTATTAAAGCTAAGACATTCCATATATTTTTTATGAGGATATTGTTTAATTATAAAATCCGACAATATAATAAACATAAATATACAATTAAAAAACAAATTAATATTGAACTACCGACTCGAGTAACGCCGAACGTAGATATCTAGTCTATGACTATGACCTAAAATATATGTATTAAAAGGATCAAAACATCCATGATTAAGACCTAAAATGTACGTACATAAATGACCTAAAATGCATGCTATCAGAGTGCAGTTGAAGAATGAACTAGAATAAGTGATGATAATCATACATCCATAAATCTCCATTAGTTTTCATCAAAAAAAAAAAGAAATCTCCATTAGTTTCGCCATTAAAGGAAGTTGTGGGGTCTGATCCATGCATGTCGATCACGTACTTTCTGAGATTCAATCTCCACAAGGGGAAAAGAAAAAGATCATGCACCCAATCTTATTTCAAACCAAAAAAAAAGTAATATGCTTTTTATAATTGTCTCTTTTTTGACATCATGCCCACATGGGTTAAATATTATTAAGGACTAAAGGCGGTTACAAAACTTGCTAGCGAGGCTAGCTATTTACAATATTTCCAATCTCGATCTTCTCTAAGTACTTGCAAGTACTTCTCGAATTCTCATTCCACCTAGCTTTAATACAGTTTCTTACATGCCTAATGCACATGCTAGTACAATCCTTAACACTAGTTCTTTGATTGCTGAAGACCACCAAGTTCCTGACCTTCAAGATGAAGTATGAGGCAGCACTGTGACAGTTATTCCAAACTAAAAACTCAATCATTTTTCTACCCTTAAGGTGTCTTGCTTGATTCCACCAATCTTCCATGTTCTTGCTTCTTCTACTCAAACAAGCCCGTCTAAGTACTCTAGAGAGCACTTTAGAAGAGTAGGCACATTCAAACCAAAGATGGTTTGGAGATTCTTCCATGGAATTATCACACAGGACACAAAGATCATCATGAGTAAGGCCCCAGTTCATCAGCTTGTTTTTTGTGTTGATGCCATTGCTTGCAATCTTCCAATTCATGAAGGCAACCCTTGGAGTGTTCAGTTTGTTCCAGACAAGCTCAGACCAAATCACCTTCTGTCCATGAGTACGGATGCTATCATACAGAGATCTCCAATCAAATTTACCAAATTTGGCCATGATAATGTTGGGAGCTTGATCATCACGCAGGGATTCAATCAGCTCATCCCTCAGGCTCATAACAGACTTCCAAATAGCACTATCAGAGTTCTTGCAACTCACTTCCCACAAGCTCTGGCCTCTTGTATAAGTTTTCTCAATCCATTTATGTCAAATGGAGTCAGATTCAGACACAGCATCATAAATCAACTCAGCCACATTCACCTTGTTCCAGGTAGCCAGGTCCTTGAGTCCTAGCCCTCCTTCCTCTTTAGGTTTGCACACTCTCTTCCAAGCAATAGGCGCCTTCTTTCCAGCACTACTCCCACTCCAGAGGAAGTTTCTAACAAGCTTGTTAATTTCATTGATAACTGTCTTTGGGAGAAGGAAGATCTTGGTCCAATACCGTATTATACCATAGAAGATGGCTCTTATAATTTCAAGCCTGCCAGCATAGGAGAGGTTTCTGGCGGCCCAAGCATTGGCTTTGTTTCTTATTTTGCATATCAGCTCATTGTAATCTTTGAATTTGGCACGAGAGCTACATAAAGGCACACCAAGGTATTTAACAGGCATTGCACCTCTAGAGATACTCATGATCCCACAGAGCTGATCTTCATCAAAGCTTCTTAATCCAGCACAAAACATCTTGGACTTATGATTATTCATTGTAAGCCCTGAGCACTCAGAGAAGTTGTCAAGCATAGATTTAATGAGCTCAACAGATTCAGGAGACCCATGAGCAAAGATAAATAAGTCATCAGCAAAGCACAAATTGATGACTTCAGCTCTCTTGCAGCCTGGATGGAATTTGAACCTGTTACAGCAAGCTGCTTTTTTCAAAGCTCTGGTGAGGTACTCCATAATGATGACAAAACGATAGGGAGCAAGGGGATCACCCTGCCTGAGCCCCCTCCCTGCTTTGAAGTGGCCACAAAATTCATTCCCAATTTTGACTGTGTACTGGCAGCTAGTAATGCATTCCCGGATCCAAGAGACCATAGTGGGATTGAACTAAAGCTTCTCAAGGAGGTTGAAAAGAAAATTCCAGTTGACCGTGTCATATGCCTTTCTCAAATCAATTTTCATGGCACATCTTGGACTAATATACTTCCTGGCATAGCTCTTGACTATGTCTTGACAAACAGCTATGTTGTGTCTTATGCTCTCCCTTTGATGAATGCCCCTTGGTTGTTATCAACAATCTTTGGAAGTACATTTTGCAACCTTGAGACAATCATCTTGGAGATCACCTTGTAGATTACATTGCAGCATGAGATTGGTCTATAATCATTAAGGGACGAAGGATTATCAACTTTAGCAACCAGAGCAATCACAGCGTTTAGGGTTGAGCATCGGTTCAAAACCGAACCGAACCGACAAAAACCGAACCGAAAACCGATTTTCGGAATATGTTGAACCGAAAACCGAACCGAAATACATCGGTTCGGTTCGGTTCGGTTTTGGTTTTTATCGGTTCGGTTTAGGTTTAAACCGAAAAAACCGCAGGTTATCCCATTTTATATGACTGGACCGATTGAACCGGAAAAAAAAACGAAAACCGGAAAAAAAACCAAAAAACCCGAAGAAGGGGAAGAAGGCCGAGAAAAAATGGAATCCCGACGTGAGGACAGCAAAGAAACCCATTCCACTTTGCACTGGAAAGTGGACTTCGAAGAAGTCATATTCAAGATGACTTCAAAGTTCCATTAAAACAAGTTTCCAGTAAACTGTAAACCAATTAACCATCATCATCAACATAAACGCAGAAGACTCGGCGAGAGGACAGCGAGAGCAAGACAAGACGACTTCGAGGATGCCGGTCGCCGACAGCGGAGGAGGGGACTCGGCGACAGCGAGAGACTTTACAGGAGGAGACTCGGAGACAGGCGAGATGGCGACAATGGCAGGAGACTCGGGAGGACCGAGGACCCGTCGGGGGCTCGGGAGGGCCGAGGACGACACGACAATGGACAGGCGAGACGTTGGGAGGGCTGGTCCGGCCGGAGAGGAGAGTCGGGAGGCCGACAACGAGGAGGATCGACAGAGGGGAGTCGGGAGGCGGCGGGGTGAGCAGAAGAATTGAAAGTGTGAATGAAACCGATACCCTGGCCCACACCACTACACAACACAGTTTTTTTTTTAAAAATAAAAATTCGGTTTAACCGAACCGAACCGAAAAAAACCGAACCGAAACCGAAACCGATATTTTCGAATTACTTGAACCGAAAACCGAACCGACTAGTCTCGGTTTCGGTTCGGTTCGGTCGGTTCGGTTAAATTTTTCGGTTTTTTCGGTTTGATGCTCAGCCCTAACATTGTTGCCAATCTCTTTGAGCATCCTACCACTAGAGAAGAATTCCAACACAGCATCAGTAAAGTCTTTGCCAACAATACTCCAAGCCCGCTTGAAGAAGTGGGCATTAAAACCATCAGGCCCTGGTGCTTTGTTCTTGTTTATACTCCACAGTGCAACTTTGACCTCTTCTCTGCTAAATTCAGAGCACATGGAGAGCCTATCTTGGTCTTCAACCAAAGGGCCTCTCTGAATTATGGAGCTATCAGCAAGGCTGTCTCTAGATCTTACTCCAAGAAAGTCTTTAAAGTGCTGTACAATAGTACTCTTGATCTTTTCTTCCTCAGTGACAGTGCTCCCATTACTATCCAAGAGGCAAGTTATGGACCTGTGGGCTCTTCTCTGCTTGATGAAGCTATGAAAGTAGCTGCTGCAAAAGTCTTGGTATTTGAGCCAATGGAGTTTTGCAAGTTGCTGTAATTGAGATCTCCTGTTGTGTAAGGCACTTTTGAGATCTCCAAGCACTTCTTTTTCAATTCTGGATAGCTCAGAGTTGGCAGGATCCTTGTGAACATCAGATTGCACTGATTTGAGCTTGGTGTGGAGGCCCTTAATGTGATCATCTTCTGAGTCAATGCTTCTAGATTTGAGTCTCCTCAAGGGGATTTTTAGTCTTTTCAACTTGTTAACCAGCTTAAACATTTTGAATCCTCTGTCAACACCTTTGTTCCATTCTTGAGTAGTGATACTCAAGAAGTCAGGGTGGTTAGCCCACACATTGTTGAACCTGAAGGGAGACTTAGCAATAGGATTGATGCCATCAATTTTCAACACAGTTGGGCAGTGATTAGAGCATCTCATTGTTTCAAAGTAGGCACTGAAGCTAGTGAACACATCAGCCCATTTCTGATTGGAAAGAATTCTGTCAAGCTTACATAGAATAAGATCATCACAACACTGGTTGTTACTCCAAGTGAAGAGGGGCCCTAAGGCTTGAAGATCAGCAAGACCATTCCTGTTAATGCAGTCCAAGAAGTCAAGACTAAAGCTGGTGTTAGGGCCTTTAGGAGAGTACTTTTCACTAGGGTCTTTTATTGCATTAAAGTCTCCCAGTAAAGCCCAAGGAAGATCACCAGCAGAGAATGCAATATGGTCAATCAATTCCCAAAGCTCCATTCTTTCTTTCTCATCATTAGATGCATAGACAAAGGAAATCTGCATTGAGCTGTGGATTCTAGGAGAGTTAACAGAGATATGGAGGAGTTTAGCCTTTTTAATAAGAATAGTAATATCTAACTGGACGTAGGACTTCCAAAATAGCCAAATTCTACCATTCGAGCCAATGCCATTAGTGCATCTATTCTAGCCTTTGAGGATGTTTTTGGAGACCTCCTCAGCTTTATTCTCTCGAACTCTAGTTTCTAGCAAAGCCAAAATATCAATATTTCTATCAGAAATTAATCTAAGGATGCCTTTAATGTTCCAAGCTGCAATAGAGAGGCTATTCATTGGAAACAATGTCATCATTGTCCTCCCCATCTAGAATATCCTCCATGCCTGCTATCTCACCAGCAAGGGCAGCAAATTTTGAGTTTTCAATCAGTATTTGCTTTCCCTTAGGGTCAACTCTTCTCTCTGAGCTCCTACTAGCACTTTTGCCCTTGACAGTTTCCCACTCATCATCTTTGTTTGAGGTTCTCTTGGAAGCATGATCAGTCCGGGCTTCAACAACCTCCTTAGCTTGTCTAGTGTCCTCATGGCCTGCAGCTCTTTCCTCCCCAGCTTTGCTAGTTTCTGGAGCAGCAAGGGCCTTGTTTGGACCAGGTTTCTTCACCCAAGCTTTCATATGAAAGGGTTCACGTCTCCTCGAGCCCAGTCTCTGGAAAACTGAGGCTCTTTGGTTCTTCCTATTGCCACATTCCCCATCTATGTGTCCAAAGACACTGCAGCTATCACACTTGGCCGGCACCCACTCATAAAGGACTTTCTGCTCCACTTTCTCACCATCTTCTCCAAGGAACACAACTTCTTCTCTTAAGGGCAGTTTGGCAGATATCTCCACCAAGAGTCTTGCAAAGGATAGCCTTTCTTGTGTCTCAGTGACTTTATCAACTATGATTGGTTTCCCCACAACACTCCCAACTTTCTCAAAAAAGTCATCATCCCAGAACCTCACATCCAATTCAGGGAGATTGAAGTACACTTGAGTAGATTCAAAGCTTGAGGGATCAAATTTGGCTCCTTCACTCCATCTTTTGAGTGCAAGAAGTCTGACACCTCCCACCATCCAGGGACCATTGGAGAGGACCCAATCCACATCTTCAGCTGACTCAAACTTGAAGACAAAGACTCCGGATTCAGTGATTTCTGGGTCGAGAATCGGTGATTTCTGAGAGTCAAATCGGTGATTTCTGGATCTAGGTACTACTCTTGAAGGCTTCACCACTTAACTAACAGTTCAGGGATGAACGAAAACACTTTTTGCCTGAATTTGATGTCTGTGGATATATATATATATGTTTGACCAGTTGTGGGAATAACAAAAAATAAACAAATATACAAAGAAAAATAGCACGTCGTTTGTCACATGCAATTCACCAAAACTACGCGTAAAGGCACGTAGCTAGTATGAATCAAAAAGCATGCTTTAATTTTATAATTCAATGCTTACACATATATACGTCAAAAGCTATTGTCATGATAAGAACATTACTATCCCATTCATGCATGACTCACCATATCAATAAAGCAATCACCTACCTCTTTCCATCCCTATAAATATACCAAATCTTCACAAGCCATGTACCAACGACACAAGCCTTCACAAATCATTACATTAATCATCTCAATTAAGTTATGAAGAACACCATTGCAACAGTTGATCAGATGATGATGTCACCTTGTAACGGTAGAAGGTTGTTGCTTCTTCCTGGTCCATCTTCTTCATCATCAACCCAACAACACACAATCTCCAAACCCCATTCTTCGTCGGATGTCTCGGAGACGTTGAGGAGGAAGCTGAGCCTAGGAGCCAGGATCATAAAAGTAGGCGGCATCGAGAAGTTGTACCGACGCGTTTTCAAGACCAATGTCTTCCAAGGCGAGCGCCTTCTCAAGGCGTCTCAATGCTATCTTTCGACAACAACCGGCCCCATCGCAGGTCTCCTCTTCATATCCACCGCAAGGGTAGCGTTTTGCAGTGACCGTCCTATCAAGTTCTCATCTCCCGAGGGAGAGTTGCTCGGTCGGTCATACTACAAGGTGTCGATCCCGGTTGGGAAAATCGCAAGGGCCGCGAAGAAGGAGAGTGCGAAGAGGGTCAAGATGGACAAGTATCTCAAGGTGGTGACGAATGACGAGTTCGAGTTTTGGTTCATGGGGATTGTTGGGCTCAACACAACTTTCAAGTGCTTGCAACAACTTGTCTTGTCCCAACTAAGCTAAGCTCTTGAAAAGTTTACTACCAAGTTGTACAGTGTGAATTGAGAGAAGAAACTTGTGTACATTAATTAATCTTTCTCCTTCTCTATTACTATTAGCTAGTTCACATGATGGAAAATTGTCAAAGCTTTTTAATTGAGATAAGATAGAAAATCCCAATTATGGTGTCCAGTACGTTTTTAACAAATCAATTAAAAAGAAAAACAAAGCAATTTTGTAGCAAAAAAAAACTTATCATTCTGCAAAACAGAACCCATTCCTCCAACCGGGTTGTATGCTGATACAAATTTTGGTATATTAGAGTTAGGACACAAAATACGGAGAAGCGAGGTTGCGTTGGTATGGCCATGTTCAGAGGCGGAGTCCTGACGCGACAGTTAGGAGGTGTGAGCGTCTGGACCTGGAGGATTGCTGGAGGGGTAGAGGTCGTCCGAAGAAGCGCTGGATGGACAGTATTAAGCAGGATCTCGTCTTGTTAGGGATTTCAAAGGATTTGGCTCAAAGTAGAGAGAGTTGGAGGGAGAAGATTAGGGTGCCAGACAGCTAGGTAGCGTGGGTTAGAGCTTGTTTTATCAGTTGGCCGACGGTCATCGCTTAGGCGGCTAGTTTTTGTTGTTGATAACTTTAGTCCCCTTTTCTATCTTTTTCTTTTCTTTGGGCCCTAGTGTTAGTGTTAGTTTTTAGTTTCCTTTGGTGCATGTTTTTAGGTTTTTCGGCATAGTTTTCCTTTTGGTTTGGTTCGTTTCCCTTGGGTTGTATTAGGCTCATTCCATCTGGGTCTGGTATGCCTTCATCTTGACCCCCCAGATCCTGCTTTTGCAGAACTTTCCTGGGTAAATGTTGTTGTTGCTGAGAGAGTTAGGACACAAAATTGATCAATCAAAATAATAAAGAGAGCACAAGGAATTGATGTGTTTAAATTTTGTGAAGAGAACATGCATGCCCTTTTTATTAAGTGTTAATAGCAGTTTATGCGCCAACAAAAGTTGCTAATGGTAAAAATGCCCTCTTTTTCTCTAAATTGTATCATTGTCCGAAATAACTAAAGTCAATGCCCAAATAAATAATAGAGCTTGGACTATTTCCAAATTCTATAATATTTGTTATTTTTATCTTAAAATTCTTATAGAGATAAAAAAAATTAAAACCAATAAGTATATATTAAAGTTTCAATTTTTTAAATCACCAAAACAATTCTAACCCCACTTTAGATTAAATCAATTATACTTTTAATTTTTATCAACAAATATATCATATTTCTCTTTTTTTCATTAAATTGTTTAACATTTTTCTTTATATTTATGTCTTTAATATATGAAATTCAAATTTTTCTTTGAAAAATGATTAATAGATCAATTATTTTTTAATATATCATATTATTTTTTATATTAAATCGATTATATTATCTTTAATTGTTTATTAAATTCGAATTTTGACATGAAAAAATGATGAAAGCTTCTCTACATTTTCCTTCTTATCTATTTATGCAAAATAAATTTAAAATTTAAAATTTAATAGAAAAAGTTTTTATACAAATACACATTATCTTATATTGGCTAAATATAACTTATATTAAAATTAATATTATCTTTTCAATTGCCCTTTTGGTCAATTTGTATACGTGTATGATATTTTGTAAAAGGCTGAATTTTGATCAAAAAAGATGAAAATTTACTTTATTTTTTATTTTTATGTATTTAATAAATTATTCTCTAACTAAACTATTACTATATATTCTATTAAATATGTTTTCAAAATATGATATCATATTCTTATTAAATTATTTGTCATTACTTCCTAATTTATAATTCTAATATTATTATAAGAAACTTTATTCACAAAGTTTTATATTTAGTTTTCATGAAAATAAATTTCTAGTCTGCATTTGTAAATTTAAATATGCACTCATTTAACCTAAATGAGGGAATCTGTTAATTTATCATTTTTTTCTAGGGCATCCATGCATATTCACCGCTAATTAATTGGTCACCGCTTAAACAGTGAGAAAAGCCTGGTGCTTCTACAGGTCTAGCCTTCAAATGCTGTTGATAGGTATGTTTTTTAGTATTATCCTTTTTAATTTCTTTTACTTTTATCTTATTACCTAGAATATGTAAGTACCATATCATATCAAAATCCGTAACACATATCTTGTTTTTTTTTTTTTTTTTGAACTGGTGAGAATTAAGATCCCTCTTAGGGTGGGAATCCTAGAGCATCCAGTTGGATGAGAGCTAAAAGCTCTTGGTGTTTCGAAATTACATCCCATGAGTGACTATGGCCCAAATTAGCAATTTTATCGGCCACAGCATTACATTGCCTACCCTCATGTGAAATTTGGACTGACTCGAATCCTTGCAAGGATACGAGAATATCAGTTATAATCCTTTCAATTTCCCATGGACACTTAATTAAGCCTTTGACGGCTTTAATAACCGTTACATTGTCCCCTTCAATTTCAATTTTCCGGATATTGGTTTGTTTAGCCTTTAGTATTCCATCCCATAATGCTAGAGTTTCAGCCATCAGAATTGATACTTTGCCAAATATTCTTACGGTTCCTGTTATCAGATTTTCATTTTCATCCCTAATAATCGATCCTCCCGCAGCATTCCCATTGCTTATCTTAGATCCATCAAAATTCAGTTTTACAAATTGAGGTTTAGGTTTTTTCCATTTATTTATTTTCTTTCGTGTGGTTGCTTGTTTTCGATCCGTCATTTCTTGTACTTGTTCTTCATCCTCTTGCCACCTCTTTGCTCGCTCCCATTGTTTCAATTGTGCACGGATGTATAAGTTTAAGTCTTGGATTAAGTCACTATGCGTTGTTTGAAAGATTATCTTGTTTCGTTGATGCCATATGCTCCACCAGGTTACTGCCAGCTCAATGAAATCTGTCTTCCCTAGTCTCCCTTTAATATCATTTAATACTTTCCTCGGGTCTTGTTGTGGAGGAGTATATGTCCTAATTGTTCGTTCAGTGGTTACATTTATGCTCTTTACAACCCCTAGCGTGTGTGGGCAGCTTATCATTAAGTGAATTGAATCCTCATTGGTACCATTACACATTGGGCATCCTTGCGGGATCGCTACATGTTTTTCATAGAGCCTTTGTTTCGTTGGGAGTCCATTCATATCAATTTTCCATAAGAAATTCTTTACCTTTGGGTAGATGTCCAATTTCCATATCCAATCATTCGGACTCGGGCTCATCCCGTCCTCCTTTGTTACTAGACTTACTGCCGACTCTGTTGAAAACCATCCATTTTTGCTCGGTGCCCATATAAGTTTATCTTCTATCTCATTATGCGGGATGGGTATCATTAAGATTTTTTCTACTAATTCTGTAGGGATAGTTCTATGCAACACATCTATTTTCCATTCTTTGTTCGATGAGATAAATTGTTCCACTTTAACAGCAGTATTCTCTATAGCATTTCTATTTACGAATTTCTCCAACGGCTCTTGCATCACCCAATTATCAGTCCAGAATTTGACTGACTTTCCGTTCCCTATTTGCCATTTGAGGCCTTTTTGTAACACATATCTTGTTGATAGCTACATTCGCACGTATTATCCTCTTTAACATACTAATAGCTACATTTGTATATATATATTATCCTTTTTAACTAATTGAACTATCCATACAATGCTAAGGTTTTAATTTCACATCAAATCTCATCAATTTGGTGGGATTTATTTCCCTTTCAAATTCCATTGTACTCGCATCAAATTTTCCTACGTACATTTTCTATTAAAATCCCGTCTAATCTCATCCATAAAATTAGCCAAACATAAAAACATGATTCCCCTCGCTTTCCTCCCCTTAAAAAAAACCCAGCCTATTTGGATGGTGCAGAACGAATTGTCTTTCATGTTATTGCAACATGCTCCATCTGCTTCATCCACCTTTAAGCACTTACAAAATGAGATTACTTTGAACAAAGATCCACTTTCATTTTTAGTTAATCCAGTTTAACCTTAAGATTTGTATGACAATTGTTGTTTTACAAGAGATATCAAAATACCTTTGCTGTAATGATTTTTTAGGTTCAAATCCTAGGATTCTACTAGAAGATAGTACATTCCAGGCTCAATTTCTTAACTGGCTAGTCACTAAAATTATTATTTTTCGATATGAAACTTTACTAAGTTACAATTCAAATAAGCTACTATGATAATAAGCATCTAGGATTGAATCAAACAAAGAGATAAATATCATATAATGATCTGTCTACTTACACGTCATTAGTTTCATCCTAATCTTATAATTGAGACTTTGACTAGATATGAAGAAGAGAGAAATCAAGTCAATGAAGAGAATATAAGATCAATATAGAAAACAAGAAAACTTTCTTAAAATACGGCAAATTTAAACTCTCAATCAACTAGGTCTTCGATCAAATCTCCAATTAGAGCTCTCAAACTTGCATCCCGATCAAACAATATTAGATGAATAATAAAATGTCTTCTAACAAGTTTTTTTTTATAGTTTTCCTACAAAAGATAAGGACAAATATCCTATTATATCATAGGCACTATTGTTATGGAGTACCCGGATGAGTCTACTATGAACCCAAACATGTACCAATTGCAATTAGATGATCTCATATATGTTTACCCGGTCGGTCAAGTACTCGAGTAAGAACCCGATTGGGTTCTTCTTAGTTATGACTACCTAAACAACTACTCGAACAAGTATGTGATCACGTGTTTACCAAGGTAAGCTTTTGGTACAAGTTTTAGAGGCTGTTTTGACCCTCTTTATATAGGAATTCGGACTCAGTAAACATGAAAATTAGCTCATCAAGATAGCTAGAGGCATCAAAGCAACAACTCCAATTTACAGCACGGATTTAAACTTTCTTTTCCTACAACCTCTTTCGGCTTAAGTTTCTTCACAATTGGCTTGTATATGCCCAGAAAAAGCACTTGAACATCTCTAAATGTCCTCATTCATCTTATAAGCTCTATTTTAACCAGAAGTACCTGAAATCATCCCTAACTAATTGGGTGTAGACACATCTGACACAAAATAATGACAATAATGCTAGAAAACAACTAATACGTACACAAAACATCTTACCTACATAATATTTTTACATTTTTTTAACAATAAATGCATTTAACTAATGATCAAAGTACTACACTATTTTATGAGGATATTGTTCAAATATAAAACCCGACAAAATTATAAACATAAATATATAATAAAAAACAAATTAATATTGAATTACCAATCTGGATTTCGACGTCGGGATAGATATCTAGTCCATAACTAAGGACTAAAATATATGTATACGGAGGACCCAAAACATCCATAATTAACACCTAAAGTGTATACATTAAAATGATCTAAAATGCATGCTACTCCAGTGCGATCGAAGAATGAGCTAGAATATGTGATGATAATCTGGATTTCATATTCATGAATGTCTGACTGATTGTGAGAATAATTCTTCATTAAGAAAGTTGTAGGGCCTGATCCATGTCGATCACGCACTTTTGGAGATTCAATCTTTGCAAGGGAAAAAGAAATGGATCATGCACCCAATCTCAGCAATATGCTTTTTATAATTGTCTCTTTTTTGACATCATGCCGACATGGCTAACAACTTGACATCAAGAAACCTCATTGCCAACTCAGAAAATCCTCTTCTTGTTTTTTTTGGCTTACCCATATATTGTATACCTACAACAAACAATTATCAAAAAAGAAAATGAATGCAGTTGAGGAATCAACGGAAATAACTGATTGCCTGAATTTGATGTCCATGGATACATGTTTGACCGGTTGTGGGAATAACAAAAAATAAACAAGCATAAATAAAAATAAAAAAATAGCACGTCGTTTGTCACATGCAATTCACCAAAACTACGCGTAAAGGCACGTAGCTAGTAGGATTCAAAAAGCATATGCTTGATTCATGCTTTAATTTGTTAATTCAATGCACACACATATACACGTCAAAAGCTAGTGTCATGATAAGAACATTACTATTCCATTCATGCATGACTCACCACATTAATAAAGAAATCACCTCTTTCCATCCCAATATATATATACCAAATCTTCACAAACCATGTACCAATCACACAAGCTTTCACAAATCATTTCATTAATAATCTCAATTAAGTTATGAAGAACGTCATTGCAACTGTTGTTGATCAGATGATGAGGTCAACTTGTAATGGTAGAAGGTTGTTGCTTCTTCCTGGCCCATCTTCATCATCATCAACCCAACAACACACAATCTCGAAACCCCATTCTTCGTCGGATGTCTCGGAGACGTTAAGGAGGAAGCTGAGCCTAGGAGCCAGGATCATAAAGGTAGGCGGCATCGAGAAGTTGTACCGACGCGTTTTTGAGACCAATGTCTTCGAAGGCGAGCGTGTTCTCAAGGCATCTCAATGCTATCTTTGGACAACAACTGGCCCCATCGCAGGGCTGCTCTTCGTATCCACCGCAAGGGTTGCCTTCTGCAGTGACCGTCCTATCAAGTTCTCGTCTCCCGAGGGAGAGTTGCTCGGTCGGTCTTACTACAAGGTGTCGATCCCGGTTGGGAAAATCGCAAGGGCCGCGAAGAAGGAGAGTGTGAAGAGGGTCAAGATGGACAAGTATCTCAAGGTGGTGACGAATGACGAGTTCGAGTTTTGGTTCATGGGGATTGTTGGGCTCAACACAACTTTCAAGTGCTTGCAACAACTTGTCTTGTCCCAACTAAGCTAGGATATATCTTGAAAGGTTTACTGGCCGGTTGGCCCGGTTGTATAGTTTGAGAAAAAAAAGATGATTTTTACAATTCAACAAACTTTAAAGTTTTTTATACTTGACCGAGTCCTTTTTTACAACAAAACTAGTACAATGCCCCTACCATGCATGTATAGGTAATGTAAATATAAACCCGAATTAACCAATTCGAGATCGAATTTTGACACGAATTCCGTACCATGTACCTATCGTTTTTTGACACAAATTTTGACTGATTCGAATTCGCTTTTAACTCGAGAATTTATAATCTAAACACGATAAATCGAAGTCCGAACCTATTGACCTATATATGTACTTTTATTAATACAATGTAAATTTTAAAATAATTCTATTCAATTTTTTATATTTATATTATTATATAATATATTGACAAAAAAAATTCTATGTGTAAAATATGTAACATGTGAAAGATTTTCACTATTTTTCAAGATTTAATAATGACAAAAATGTATACTAATTAGTAAGTAAAAATTGTTAAGATATAAAAAATCACTTAATTTTTTTAATTCATATAAGGATATAATTTTAAGAATATCATGTTTGGGAAAAAATCAATTGGGTAAGATATTAAGTAGAAGTAAGGAAAGTGGATAAGATATCAAGTAGCTAGATATATGACTTATTTTTAGAAAAATACAATGCAAAAAAATAAAATCATTATTTTATTCGAGATCGATGATGTGGCGCAAATTTTTACACAGACTTGGGTTCTGCTTTATACTGTATTATTATTATAGTAGATTATAGTAGATAAAGGTAATTAAAAACTACTTAGATGTTATATATATTGCATAGAATAAGTTGGGCATGGTCAATTTAAGTAAACAAACGCTGAATCAACTATATGTATTCTGTACACATCAAAATCGAGTACATTTCTCCCTAATCAACATACTCAATACTGCAGCCCATTTTCGACCAAAAAATACTGCAGCCCATTTAGCAAAGGAAACATACTGTAGTTGGTTTTGTTGTTCATTAATTAACTTTGTATCTCCGGTCTATCTATACAACTTGAAAAAGGCAACACCCTTTAGCTTTAATGTTGTTAATTAATTCCATTTTTTTTTTTTTTAAAAATCAAATCTATATCTATCTATATCTATAATAGCTTCCTCCTGAAAACATAATTGCTCCTTCTCCCATTGTTATTAACATTAACGGCAGATTGCTCTTGATTTCTGCTTTTTAGAGTCCCGTGGCTTTCCCTCTCCCCCCAATTACTGACTGCAGACCCGTTGATCTGCAATTCCATAGAGAATTGATCGTTTCTCCTACCGATCTGCAGTTCAAAGTGCTCTCTTGATCTTCTTGCTTCCCAGTTCAGCCCTGCGTCTCTATATAAGGGCCTGAACGGAGGGGTGGGGAGGAGGCGTTTTTTACGGCGGAAGAGATGCAGAGGTGGAGGTCGTCGGTGGATCTGAAAGGAGGGGGCGAGGAGGAGGCGTTCGCTCACATCTCATCATCACCAACTTAAGCCTAATCCATGGCGGATTCTTCCAATGGTGCTCCAGCCTCTCTTCAGCACCAACAATCCAGGGGGATGTGCTTGGGCGTTCTTCCCGACGGAGTAGATCGTAATTCCGACGCCTTCGCGCTCAACTCCGACGCCATGGTCGACCTTTTCTCTCAGCTACAGCCGCACATGAAGAACCTGCTTGCTGGTGGCGGACCTGAGGCTGTCAAGAGGAACAATAGCTGAGGGATATGGATTTGCAGATGCCACTTTAGACTGGATTTGCAGTAAAAACTGAACCAGTGAGTTTGAATTGAGATGGCGGTTCAAAGCACTGCCTCCCCCGATCTTGTCGCCTTTCTTGAATCCACAGTAAGCACTTCAACTCTCCTCATCCACTTTCATATAATGCAAACACCTAAGTTTAAGTGCTTTATTCAATTGTGTTAATTGAATTTGTGAAATTTGGACTTTGCAGTCTGAGGAGGTCTGAAATTGGAAGTTTCCACTGCGCCTCCGGTATCTGTCGATGGCAATAGCTCTTCCTCCGTCTCTCTCGGTAATGTTGCTATCCATTTTTGATGAATTGGTTTCGCTGTTGCTACTAAATTTCTGAATAATTGTAGCGTTTTGAGAACGAATAGAACCTAGCATGGTCATTTGTTATCTTTAATAGCTGAGAATGCTGACTAATTTTGTATAGATTGAATTTTTTTTTATTAGATTTCTTCGGTGCAAAAATGCAAACGAATTCTCCACCATTGATTTTCTTTTAACTTAAATGAGAGTGACATCTGTGTAAAAATAAATCATGTAACATAATGTAGATTTAAGTGATCCATATCTGTTGAGTGCTCCTAAGCTTCAATTTTCCTTCGAATTTATAGCATTCCTTTTTAAACCACAAAACGCTAATCTAGAATATGAATGTGTTTTTTCCCCATAAAGGGACTTCATGCTGTCATCCAGAATGTTATATTTGCTGCAAGTCTTGTTGGTGATAATATTAAATACTGTGCATTTCTTAGGGTCCATGGAGGATGGAAATTCTTCGTGCATAATTTCAGTCACTCCCAATTACACAGGGAAACCATATAGTCTAAGCCGCAGAATGATTTGAACTAATGTATATGAAATTCCATATATATCTTAAATAGCAAAGAATGCCTGACGTTAAATTAGATCAGATATCCTTCCTTACACGCATTTCAGTTTCAGTATCATTTTCTGTTATGTGTCTAAACGGTTGGACGACATTGCAGATGCAACGACAATGAAAGTCCATTCTCAACAACTTGGGAGGAAAAAACCTTTTGCATCAGTTAGCATTGAAGAAAAACCATTTGACTTCTTCCGGGTGTTGTTAGGTATGCTTTCATCTCATCACTGATTAATTTACAGCATATGTCAATAGGTGTGCTCTTAATTTTACATAGTACAATTTACAATGCTGAGTGAACTTGGCTACACATGTGCTTTCATATTTGGCTACAAATGATCTAAAGCAGAAGGTGTCAAATTTTATTAAAAAAGAAAAACAATTATAGTTTCATATGATCCTGGAGTCAGGTTCTCATTCCATGAATTATCTGGTATCTTACACAGCTGCATGTATCATTGTACTCTCATTCTTTGATTTCTCACTACACAATTGCATTTTATTCCCTCATTCTCCAACACTTCTTATGCTGATATGAAGTTTTTCAAATGTCTCCTATTCTATAGTTATTATTAATAATAGTACAATGCATTCCTCTGCAGCTAATGCATTTGATTTTGTCTTGCAATGTTAGTGTTGCCATTTGCTGCTGCAACTTATCATGTCTATCCTTGCCGTGTTGGTTCAACTATTATATATATATTGTTGAATTTCGCTGTTAATGACAAACCATTTTCTGATGTCTGTAGATGGCATGATTGTTGGAGGTACTGCTGGGGTAGTTGTTGAAACGGCTTTGTACCCCATTGATACTATAAAAACACGATTACAGGTAGTTCTTACATTCCTTGAGTTCTTTAACTCTTCATTGTAGATAAATCATTATTTTTGAAATTTTTTAGAATAGGAGTGCATGAATATTTGAAGCCTTAAACTCTAACTGGTTATCCTTGTTTCTTTGACTTTGAAATTGTAGCCAATATTATTAATTGCTGAATTGAAAGTTTTTGTTTTGGGTGCTTAGAAGAGGGTTCTAATGCAATAGAGATTGTCGCTCTATGATGCAGGTTGTTCGTGGTGGGGGACAGATAGTCTGGAAGGGTCTATATTCTGGATTGGCTGGAAATATTGCTGGTGTCTTACCGTATGATTATTTCATAACTTGTCAGTTCTCATGTTTCTATTGTCAAAACTTGTAATCCAATTTAAAACCTTTTTGGTTTTGTGTTGAAGTGGAGTTCATGCTAAAAATATCAGATTGTTGAAATATAAACACCGCTTGTTCATTTGTAGGGCTTCTGCTATATTCGTTGGTGTTTATAAACCTGCAAAGCAGAGATTGCTAAACTTCTTTTCTGAAAACCTCAGTGTTGTTGCTCATCTGGTGAGGGTCACTTCTCCTTTCTGATGACGCTATAAATCTGTATAAGTGCACTTTGCATGTATGAATTTATTTTGATTATGCAATACAATTTAATATTTTCTCAATCAGTTGCACTTCCACCCTTGGTCAGAATATTCTCAATCATTTTCTTCAATCCTTTTCAACATCCTCATTAAAGATGACATTTTTAGCAAGGAACATTTATTTTATATTAGTTTTGTCTGCACATATTTGCCTTATTTTTCTTGTATGATGAGGTGGTTTTAAGTAGGAAAACGACCTGATTTATGGTCTGGGCTTTGATGATTTTTCTTTTCATTGATAGTACCAGACTCTGCCTGTTTTATTTCCTGCAGAGTGCTGGTGCCCTTGGAGGATTGGCTGCTTCTTTAGTTCGTGTCCCTACAGAGGTATCACTCTCGACCCTGAAGCTACATGTTGTTTGAGTATTTTGTGGTCAATTTTTCTTTTATATTTTTGTCAGGTTGTTAAGCAAAGGATGCAAACAGAGCAATTCAGTTCAGTCCCAAATGCTGTCCGTCTTATTGTTTCAAGGCAAGGATTTAAAGTTTTTATGCGGTATTTAACATTTTTCTTCCCTTCTATTCTTGCATTAATCATTTCATTCTCTCTTTACTTTGATGTTTCTTTTTGCACTTCCTTAATGTATTTGAAAATCGTCACGAGTTTTCCCTTTCGCACTTGCCTTGATACATATTGCAGGGATATGGATCATTCTTACTTAGAGATCTTCCCTTTGATGCTATACAATTTTGCATTTATGAGCAACTCCGCATAGGCTACAAGCTGGCTGTAAGCATATTATGACCTCCTTGCCTTGATTTGTTTATTCCAAATAACCTCTTTTATAAAGAACGTGCTTATCATATTTGGTTTTCAGTTTCTGTTTATCACCAAACAAAAAAAAGTAACTGTTATCTCCTTCATCAGGCCAAACGAGATCTAAGTGATCCCGAGAACGCCGTGATTGGAGCCTTTGCAGGTAATTTGTTCGAAAGTTGAACGACGCGTGCCCCTACCCTTTTTCCACTGTATACAAAAATTTGAATCACATTTTATAGGCATTTTTTTGTGCTGTAATTTGCTTTTGGTTCAGGATATGGATTTAAGCTATCAGTCAATTAACTCATGAAGAAGTGATTTTTAGATTTCACTATAGTTTAATACTTCTCCAGTTTAACGAGATTAATTGATCAACCTCACATTTGAGGCAATTGAGGGTATATAATATTTTTTTTATCTGATATTTTTAGATGTATATAATAGATTTTTTACTTGAATTAATTTTGGTTAGATTTTGTAGATGCATGTAATGGAGTTTAAACTCACCTGTATTTAAATTAGATTTTTGATTTACATGTAATGCTAAATTTGTATTTTTTTTTGTGCTAATATATATTTGTGCATATTTATTTTAATAGCTTCGATTAGATTTTCAGTTAACATTTTAATAATAAATTTGTAGTTTTTTATGTGCTGATGTGTTTTTTTAAATAAAATACTATGTATTAAAATGTAATTACACATTTAACCATGGACCTTTTTAATGACATCATAATATATAACTTAAGCCTTTTAAAAGCAATGATACACTATAAACAAATATTATTTAGGTATAATTATATCATTGGTTTAATCCATAATTTTAGAAATCGAAAAGTTTGGCCCGTGCAACGCACGGGCATCACCGCTAGTATTTTCTAAAATGCATCTCCTTTGATGCAAGATAGTTCATGCTTCAAATCTCCTAATTTAATGCCAAATGCCTAGTTTTAAATTCGATACACAACAACAACCAACCAATTTAAAACAAATAACAACAATTTGTAGAAATATTTTGAATAATTCCTAACAAATATCAACCTCATACAAATAACAACAACCTACAACAAATATTCTAAATAAAATTTCATTAGATATCTAATACACACATATAAACCCCCCAAAAAAATTGCTTTAGAAACGAAATGAATTTGAAAGCATTTAAAAACCCCGGTCCACTATTCAACGAATGACAAAAAGTTCATCTAGCGCGCCGGGCCGATCGCGGGCCTGTGCTCTTTAAACAGGCCCAAGCAAGTTCCAATTTCATTCAACTGATTTTCAAATATCACTCTGAGCTCCTGGTCGAGGTCGGTGCAGAAGACGAAACCGTAGAACCAGATCGCGGAGGAGAATCCGGACTCGGGAGTTCGTCAAGGAAACCGAATTCTTCATCGGCGGCTTCACATCTTCTCTGCTCTCGTCGAAGTCTACTACAAAGGTAGGTTTAAACTTCCGCTTATGCAGATCTCTAGGTTTTGTTTTCGTTCGTCATTATAAGGTCTAAAATGTGATCGGTTTGAGGTTTTCGCTCTCAATTGAGCTTGTGGTTGCTTGATGCTCATGATGTATGGTATATAGATGGGTGATTCGCTTGTAGAATTCGATTTCAGGAACAAATGAGTGATGTTCGTAGTTTCGGAAGCAATTACCAGATGTGTAGCCAGTCTAGGAAGATGTCCATTGGCATCGCTCCAGCTTCGTCTGCTACTATGTCTAATGTCACTGGAAATAGGCATAGTGCCAAACGGCAGAAAGGTTCCCCTTGGATTTCGCCAAAACCGCTTGTGAGAAGTAAAGCTTTTGGTGAGGTTGTTGATACAGCGAAAAAGGTGTCAAATGTTGCTGATGTAGGTGCTGTCTGTGTCAATGTGAAAGGTGTGAAAGAGCCAACTGCAGGAACAGGTTTACAGTCAGGTAATGGCAAGCAGAAGAAAGTGGATGATGTCTTTCCTGGAAAGGAAAACATCAAGGATGTGAGTAATATCCTTGAGAAAGGCAAGGGATCAACACAAGAAGCTGGTAAGGAAGTTAGGGTTCCAAATGATGGAGTAAAGCAGCTGAAGCCAATGGAGAATAGAGGCAAAGACTCCCTGAAGATGAAGTTGTGGGAGGTACTGAGACCTACTCCTCCAAGAAACAAGGAGCTTGGTGGCTTTGGAAGTGTTGAGGAGGATGCTAATGTCATGGTGCAGAGGGATGGGAAAACGGATGCTAATGTCATGGTGCAGAGCGGTGGGAAGAAGGATGCTAATGTGTTGATGCAGAAGGATGGGAAGACGAATGCTAATGTCATGATGGAGAAAGATGGGATGAATGATGCTAATGCCATGATGCAGAAAGATGGAAAGAAGGATGCTAATATCGTGACGCAGAAACACAGGAAGAAGGAAGATGCTTCTCTCAAGCCAAGGGTAAATTCAGACACAATCGAAACTGACTCAGAAAATCCTGAAGTAGTTGTTAGCAGACCTGTGACTCGTTCTTTGACCAGAAAGAGAGGTGCAGCTGTTGCAAGTCCAAAGGGGTTAAGGAAAAAGCTATTTCCTCCTAGTGAGGAGAAGAATGTGTTCTCATTTGAAGAAAAATGCAATCGTGGCCAGCATGCTGCAACTTTTAGGCACTTGCAGTCTAAGACAAAAAGTACTGGCAAAAAGAATCTTGACATTAGGAGAGTTCAGACTTCTGATCCTCCACCTCGAGTGAGTAACATCCAGAAAGCTTTGTCTGGAAGCAAAAGGTCATCAAATGCTGAGGAAATATCCGTACGCAGTGGCTTGGGAATTGCTTATGGATATCAAGATCAGGGAAGAATGAAGCAAGCTGTCAGGAAGAATGCTCAATCTTCCCCAGAAGCAAATGAGAGTGGTCAACTTGGAGAAGGGAATAATCTAATTTCACCAGATAATGGAGGGAAGCAAGACTACTTAAACTGTGAATCAGCACCCAAAATTGCCAATCTGACCAATGAAATATTTGGTCCAGCAAACAAAATGAAAGCAGATGCTCCACTGGATATACCATCTGCTCAGGCAAAAGGAACTGAAAAGCAAACATACATACGTTTGCTGGGTAGGAGAATTGTATTGGTCAAGGATGCTTACAGATTGAAGAGTAGTCAGACTGCAAAGGAGATAAGTTCGGGATCATATTCTAGGAGAGAATCATCAGTATCCTTGTTTTACTGTGTGCTCATTTTTAACTGGTGTGCATACTAGTTTCTGGTACTTGATGATAAATTATCCTATCATCTGCGTTTTTCCTATACGATTTCCAGAATGATCCAGCACACTCTGATGATACATTGCAATCTATGAGGCAAAAGCATGGTGCTGAACTATCTACTCCAGGGAAACGAAAGTTCAATAGAACTGAAGGAGAGTTGCCTATCAGTAAAGGTCAGTTTCTGGAAGTTAAAATTGCACATATGCTACGTGTTTTGCTTTGTTCTGCACATAGTTGGTTATTCTGTATTTTCACTTCTTCCTGCTAAAAGACATGGTTGTTTTCTGTATTTTCTGATTTATTCAGCAAGTCTGCAAAATATGTAGGATATACTTTCCAAGACCAAGTTCAGATGCAGCAGCTTTGAACAGTGGTTGACTATTAACTGCTGCTTTTTCCATCTTGTATCTGTTTTATCTCTTCCCTTCTAAAGAGAGTGATCCAAAAAACAAAAAAGACAATAGAGCAAAAGGAGAAAAAAATGTAGGTATGATAAGAATAAGTATCTAGGCTGGTCAGTGGACAACTTGCAGTTTGAGGATTAAGTAATTCAAAAGGATAGATCAACAAACTGCTATGACTAAGGGTCCACCAGAAGCTAGTGGAAAAGTGTTGGCTTGATTATTGCCGGCCAGGAAGCTAGGTAAAAGAAGAACTAAATGGGCCATATACAATCACAATTTGAAGATAGTGGGCCATCAATATAAGTGACATGATTTTCGAAGGGTGACATATTCAAGGGGATTATTTGTGCAAGTAACATTTTAAGCCTGCCTATTATTGCAAATGGACTTGTTTCCAGTTACCTATGTCACACTTGGTCAAAATAAGGCCTGGATCTTCTTAGCATAATATAAAGTAGGTGTGGTTCTTTGATTCTCTATCTGATCTTGCATTGCAAATCTTTATTTAGACTTGTATCAGTATAACTGACATTGTTTATTCAAGGACAGCATATTCAAGTGGTTTATATGTGCAAACAACATTTTAAGCCGGCCTATAAGTGCAAATTGATTTATTGCCTGTTACCTATGTCACACTTGGTGAAAATAAGGCCCGGATCTTCTTAGCATAATATTAAATAGCTGTGGCTCTTTGATTTTCGATGTGATCTTGTGCTGCAAATCTTTATTTAGACTTGTACCAGTACAAGTGTCATTATTTTTGACGGCTGACATATTGAAGTGGCTTATTTGTGCAAACATCATTTTAAGCTGGCCTGTAATTGCAAATTAATGTATTGCCAGTTACATATGTCCCACTTGATGAAAATAAGGCCCGGATCTTCTTAGCATAATATTAAATAGCTGTGGCTCTTTGATTTTCTACGTGATCTTGTGCTGCAAATCTTTATTTAGACTTGTACCAGTATAAGTGCCATTATTTTTAACGGCTGACATATTGAAGTGGCTTATTTGTGCAAACATCATTTTAAGCTGGCTATAATTGCAAATCAATGTATTGCCAGTTACATAAGGCCTGGATCTTCTTATAATCATATAAAATAGCTGTGGTTTTTTTAATTTTCTATGTGATCTTGTGCTGCAAATCTGTATTTGGCCTAGTATTTTTATAACACTGTCCAAAAAAAATTTCATTTTCATTTCTCCATTTTAATTATGTTTCATTTTATTTTAGGCAAACTTGAAGCTGTTATATCTTCTTTGGTAAAATCATCAAGGTTTACTTCATTTTACAAAATCTTGCTGTTGTAGGTGATGAAGAACATATGTATGTCACTCCTGGAAAGCGCAGTGAATTCAGTCCTATCTTGCATATGCCATATGGTATTCCTGCCTTGATGTTAATACTGTGCTTATTTCATCTCAAATTCAGATTTTTTATATTTTTTTCTTGTAACCTGGATTGTTATTTTACTTTTTACCGAGGATCTGTTATTGCTTTATTATATGGAAGATAACATGTTTTGTCCATTTGTCTGTGTAAGCAAAAATTGGAGAGTTTGCTTGAGAATCAGTCAATATCGCTCGTTCTAAAAAGATGACAGTGCATATTTTACCTTGAAATAGCATATTTCATTGTGAGGCTCGTTAGAGCAGAAAATTGTTATCCATTGTATGATCAAGTCTTTTCTTTATTGAACTTACCATGTTTTTACTCATTCTTCGATTTTACTGCAAGCCTCTTGAAGCTTGCATCCTTTTCTAATTTTTTTTAAAAAACTTGTCTTACTGCCATAGTTCCTGGAGAACATATGGACACCACTCCTAGAACTGGCCTTGTTGAGAAACAAATGGCTGGTAAGAGCAAAAAAGTTGAGGCTCCTCCAAGGCTCAACTATAGCGGACCTAGTTCTCCCTTCTGCTTCCCCAATGGTACGCTTTGCCAAACATTTGCATCACATTATTTTCTTGTGAAAGACTTGATTTATCCTATTCTATTCCCACACATGGGTGATCTACTAATACCATAGAACCATATAGAAAAAATGTATCTTTGGCTGAAAGCTTTTCCTGTATAGCTTTTCTGTTTAACACTTTTAAAGCTGTAATGCTGTATAAAAGCTCATTGTGTTTGTTCTACAGAAGTCCCTGTGGTTGAAAGTTCTGGAGATGATTCTGAAACCCTTCCTGAAGTTGGTCATGCTGAGAAACACATTTCTTCCCATGGGGGCCGTGAAACCCATGAAGCAGTCAACTTCAATGATCGAGATCCTACCTTTGGCTCTCCTGATGGTACATCTTATAACTAACGCTCATATCTATCATTGTTTTCATTTCAAAGGAAAATTTAATGAATTCTATTAATCAACAGCAACCAGATTGACTGATGCTTCCCAAGAATATCAAGAGGACGAATTGGAGAGGTCACATTCTTCTCTTTGCTTTAAAAACTCATGCAGATTTTTTTACCTGGAAAAAAGTTGAGTCAGTTTGTGCAATATTGATCTAAGTGATAATTGTTTCCTTTTTTTATAAAATCTTCTTCAGGGCTGTTTCTTTATTTAGAAGTGCTTTAGAGAAGTTCAAGAACAAACTGGTATCCAAAACAAAGAAAAGGAGCTCGGAAGTACTGGAGTCTACTGCAGAGGAAATACATTCAAAGTTCGAGTCAGCCAAATCTCAGATCGAGAAGGACGTGACCAATCTAACAAATGACAGTAGATCCAAAAGGCAAATCCTAGAAAAGAGCTTCAAGGAGCAAGAAGAACAGCTGCAACTCATAGACAAGAAGTTCAAAGACGAAATCCGCCGTCACATTGAAGCTTATTCTAGAACAGTTGAAAACTTAGAAGCAGATGGGAATGATCTCAAAAGAGTTATAGAGACGAGAAAGGCATCACATCAGAAGCTGATCAAGCAAGTGGAAGAAGCAGTTGAAAAAAGTCTTAGTGATGCACAGAGAAAGTTGATTTCTATTCAAAAGGAAGGAAGATCCAAGATGCAACACCTGAAAACTGCAATTTCAGAGTGCGTGGAAGATGGAACCTTCTTTTGATCTCAACTTCTGGCCTTGGTTTGTGTAAATTCAGGTATCATGAGCAAAAAAAAAACATAAGTTGATTGAACTATTGATTTTCTGTACCGACAAAATGCATTTTCTGTTGTTGTTTGCAGCTGATATCAAGAAGCAGTGGACTCGTAGGAACATTAACAAAATAGGCATCACCAACACGACTATTATTCGCAGGCAAGTGTTTGTTTTTTTCCTTGGCTGTGCCAATACTGTTGAAATATGGCTTGGCTTTTCTTAAGCGCTTGAAATGGGGTCTAAAAGCTATTGTGAGTAGGAGATTCAGTTGACAAAAGAACGTCACTAAGCAGCAGAACATAGTAGACTTGATTATAGTATATCCGTGTCATCTTTTTTATCCTTATAGTTTGATGATGAGTTTGAATAACACGACCAAACTAAGATTGACTCCCAAGTAAGACGTTTTATAATGAATGATTAGTTATTGTAATCCATATTTTTGTCATTTTTATTAGATGAATTACCAGGTTCAAGTACTGATGCTCGATCACTCATAGATTCGTAGTATTTTTCTGTTTTTTCGGATTTATAGGAGGTTCCAATCTTGCATTTGTACAAGAACTAGCACTTTCAGACTTTTCATCTTAAAGTTGTTTACAAGGTTGAATATATGATACTAGAAATTTATGAGTGGGGTAACTAGTGAAATGAGCATACACATTAATTTACAAAAAAGAGCATGTAGCTCGTCCAACATTGAGAATTTGAGACTTCTGGTTTTTTCTTTCTCTTTTTTCTTTTGCAAAATATAAATGTCACAGATTCTTGTTAGGTTTTGTAGCGGTTATCTATTGTATTTTGGATGACAATTGTTTTGTTTTTTGGTTGAAATTATTTTGGATCACAATTGACAATACTCAATCCTTGAGCTTTGTTAAGGAGATAATTCACTGAAGATGTGAACGTATTGTTGTTCTGAGTCCTTTCCAACTTACTTTGCCTCTATTAATTCGAGTTACTATCTAGAAAACAACCTGATTTGATTTCTTGGAAAACTTAGTCGTCAGCTCGGAATTAATGAACAAAGAGGCTTGTGAACTCAAAAGTGTTTGAACAAGTGATATGATGCACACAATTTTAAACTGACCAAGTTCAGAAAAACAATCTTAGAACCGAAAGAAAGGGTCCAACAAAACATGGCACAAATTTTGGAAGTTCCAAATTTTTTTTTATCAATATACTATAGCAAAACTAAATTTCATTAAGGAGTATACGATACCTAATCAACTTTTGCACTAAAACTCAAAGCATGTTGTAAGTAAATGCACAAGTAAACGTGACATGTAAGTTTATTGAACGACCACCTTTTAGCGGGGTTTAGGGCCTATCCTATCTTTTAACGGTAGATGGTCCGTATGCCTCAACGATAAATGGTCATTTTACCTGGTCCTTCTACCTTATCATGATGGATGAGCACATATTCTAACCCTTGCTGTTGTGCTAGTTTTCAAATCTATCTCGATTACTCGTTTGAAAATCAAAAGAACAAAGCGAAAAACAAGTTTGAGCAGACGAGATTGGTAACGCAGTCCAGGAAACCCTACTATGCGGAATCGGGAGACTCAACCAAAATCCACTAAGAAAGGTGAACAACAAGAAAACAGTACAAGGAAACACACACAAAGACGGCAGAAGCAAGACACAAGGAAGAAAGTGAACGGAGAAAGACACATAGCCGTTCGGAGTAACTCAAGCTCAGGCGACTCACAGAGAGTGTCGAGTCCTACTCGTCTCCGATCTAGCTTTCAAGGTCTAGACTCAAGAAACTCCGGCGAGCCTTCGGTGAGCACAAGGGGGCAACTCAGAGAGCTTCCAAACCCTAGCAATCACAGCGGCGCGAGTGAAGTGAGCAAGACTCGATGAACAAGGAATCCTAAAAGCTTTTATATGGGTCTCCTCTTCATAACGACGTCGTTCAGCTACAAGCCAGCTGAAGATGCTTCTTCTCATATGGGCTAGGCTCATAATTCAGGCAAGTGGCCCAAATACAGAAACCCACCCCAAGTCATGCAATCAATAGAATAGAGTCCAAACATTCCTCAAACCCATGCACACACATGATCGGCTACTCATAAGTGATCTGGCTTGAGCTTATGAGCCATGCCAAGGTCAAGTGTGGTGCAAGGGTAAGCTGCTCAAGACTCATTTCTTTCTAAGTCATGTTCTACCTAGGTTGAGTTCGTTGCAAGATTGATAATGCAAAATAATAGCTTATTTGTAGGAAGAAACTTCTAGACCAAACAAGATAGACTAAAATATGGTGCATGTATTTTATAAGTGTTTTTTGGTAGTAGTAATCTCTTTTGAAAAAAGTTATTATTTTGAATAAGTTGCACACCGCTGAACATGCCCCTAGTCTAGTGTCCGTGTGCTTTTGCTTTTTACCATGTGTTCATGTGTTACAAGTTACACCATATGATTATAAACATTACACTTGCTTTGACGCATCACTATAGATATAAAACACAATTGTAATGTGCAACTTTCAGATACTCCCTCCCTCCGTCCCATAATGTTTGTCCATCTTTCCATTTCGGTTGTCTCAAAAAGTTTGTCCATCTTTCCAAACTTTCCATTTATATCACACTTTTCTTACCATATTACCCTTATTCACTCTCATATATTACCCCCATTACCCAATTTTTTCATCACCTTTATCACTTTTTCCTATAAAATTACAAAACTATCCTCATCTAATCTTATATATTACCCCCAATTATCCACCTTTCTCATCAACTTTATCACTTTTTTAACTTTTATACTTATATATTACCCTAATTATTCAACTTTTCAACTTCATATTAATTACCGTGCTAATTATCCTTTATGGACAAACATTTTGGGACGGAGGGAGTCCAAAATACAATTCCGAACCGAGCCTATATCATAAAAGTTGAGAACGGTGATGTGTAGTTGTGTACCCAATAGGGGCCAGTACCATATGAAAGCGATGAAATTTTTTTGACGCTGTGGCGACTCCTTGACCGATGATGATGAAACCAACCTAACCAAGGGGCTCCAAACACACAGCGTGAGCGTAGTGCTTCCAATTGGGTTCGCCGAGAATACGAATTTCTCTGCAATCCCCCATCTTCTTCCCCGTAGCACGATGAGCGGAGCATGCCAACTCACTCAGCAATCGAGAGAATGGGAGAGCTTAGGGATTCATTCCAATCTCAAACCCTCTTCCCTTTCCAAATCCTCTTTCCTCATAAATCACCGTCTTCGGCTTAAAACTCGCCGATTCCTCAGCAATTCCGCTGCTTATGGGAATCGAAATGCCAAGATTACCGTTTTCCCTCGTCTCCTCGCCAATTGTCTTCAATCTAAGGCTCCCGGTATCTCTGATTGTTTCAGGTAACTCTATCCTCTTTTTTCTCTTTTCAAAAAATCACTGCTTTTGTAAGAGAAACTTGTTGCCAGACTGTTATTTTGGTATGCTTTATGAGAGGGAAAGGAGTCAGTGGTTACAGCTACAAATACTGTTTTGAGGGGCTAAGGATGTTAATATGGATGGTAGAAGGAAAGCCAAATTGTAATGCGTGTTTGCTGAATAGTAAAAGGGGTTCTTACCAGTTTCAGATGCTTTGATATTAAGCTGTTAGAAATAAGTGGTAATAATGTCCACAGATGTCTTGTTGGACCAAATGACAAAAGAAAACGGTTGTGTATGGTACTAGTTTCATTGTTTCACTAGAAAAGGATATGTTAATATTGGTTATTTGTATGGTAGTTTCATTGTTGTAACTCTCTTGCTCAAGAATATCTGCTTTTATTGGCAATACCTTGTTAATACTTGGATTTTTCGTGTTCTTTAATATATACATTCTTGTCCTTTTGATTTACTTTTTGTGCAGCCAAAAGGAAGATGACCATGAGCTTTCATCTGACAGTTTGACATCAGTGCAAGGTGTCTTGCTCAATCCTCTTCTGTAATACTCTTGAATTGACACTCTTGATATTTTTGATATGAAATGGGTTTCTTGCTCAGTGATCCTATATATAGTATAGACACTTGGCTGCAGAGTTGCAGTTGCTTGTGTTAAAAAATATACGAAATGTTGCTTGCCCTCTACAGATTAGTTATTGAAAGTACTACTTTCTTTAGTATATCAAGTAGGCAATACACAAATCAATTTAAAAGAAGAGATTTTTATTAGAGAGAGGATGGAAACTTAAGGAAGATGGTATACCTATATGGTTATCCAAGCTAATCATTGAGGCGGTAATTGATTTTACTTTCTTGCTGACTTTTGTAGTTTGAGCTTCAAATTGATGCTGGGCATTTGTTATATCAGTAAATGGTGCCTCACTGAAACACAATTTTCATCGGTAGGATAACTATGTTAATATGTCTTCTTTTTTGACACCGGATAATAGGTGGCATTGTTGCATTAGGAAAGTTTGATGCCCTTCACATTGGACATCGGGAACTAGCAATTCAAGCATCAAAAGTTGGAGCTCCATTTCTTCTATCATTTGTAGGGATGGCAGAAGTACTGGGTTGGGAGCCTAGGTAATAATTTTCTTTTGGCAACTTGTCTTTGTTTTGTTAACATCCATCTGGAGTATGAAGCATAAGGGGTACTCATACAAACTTTAGTTAATGGTTCATCAGTGAGTTGTGTACATGGTATAGAAGAGATCAAAAGCATATTAAGTTTCTGTTGGTAGTGGTAAAGACTTTCAATTGACATGGCCAAATCAACCCTCAGGAATAAACTTTAAGGAATCCGACAAGGTCTTAGAATTTGAGGTTGTACTATTCCCCAAGATTAATGATACATGTTTTAAATATTAAACAGTGTACAACATTGATTTAATATTGTGGCTCTCTTCCATGTACTAAGGCTGTTTACACTATAAAAGTTTCCCTTGACAACTTGTTGTTTATATTGAGTCAGCCTTCAGCAAGACATAGTTTTTGAAATCCACGTGTATGCATCTGCTTTTAATATCAGGATTCCAAAAACCCATGAATATAAAAGACTACCTGGGATTCTGACCTGAAACCTAATTTAGATTTTGGGCATATTGCTGAATTTTTCGCTTGTTATTTTGCCAGCCATTATTACCATGTCACATGCCATATTATATACAACTAACTTTTTATCTACCTTTACTTTTTATTTAACATTACGTCATTACCTAATCAGTGCTTAAATTAGAATTTGAGAGTTGATTTTGATCTTTATGCTGTGGTTAGAGCTCCCATTGTTGCAAAATGTGACCGGAGGCGAGTTCTCTCTTCATGGGCGTCATGCTGTGGTAATATCACCCCAAAGGAGCTTCTCATTGAATTTTCAAGCGTAAGACATCTTAATCCACGACAGTTTGTCGAGAAACTCTCAAAGGAATTTGGCATCCGTGGTGTTGTGGCAGGTTTGTTATTTAAATATTTCCAATTCCAACTACCTTTACAAGATGAACACTACTTCCTCTCCTTTGAACTCGCCAACATATTTTGACAGGTCAGAATTATAGGTTTGGATATAAAGCGTCTGGTAGTGCATCTGATCTGGTGAAGCTGTGTGATGAATATGGTATCGGGGCATATATTATAAATTCTGTAATGGACAAAAATCAAGGCCTTGTAAATTCATTGCCTGAAGGTACCAAGGAAAGAGGACAAGTGTCATCTACCCGGGTTCGCTATGCTCTGGCTAAGGGTGATATAAGATATGTCAATGAATTACTCGGCCGTAAGCACCGGGTTATACTATCGATAGAAAACAAAGAAGGAATAAGCTGCACTGAAGATAGGGTTTCCATTCCTAGATCTTGTTTATTGAATCTTCCACCGAAGGACAGCTTATATGAGAATTGCGTACTTATATCTGGTCATGGGTTTCATTTACAATGTGCGGTGACCATTGATCCAGAGAATATATATTTGGATTCAGATGACATCAGTAAGGTATTGCAGTTTGTGGAGGAGTGTAGGCTGCTTGGTATTGAGTTTGTAGATGATTGATTTCGTGGTTGGCTCCTCTTTGAGATTTTGCAAGTGATTATGAAGCTCAACCATTCTTTCCAATTCCCTTATGGAATATACTGATCTAGGGAAAAAGGGTGCTTAATTGTGGCTAAAGAGTTATTTATAGAGGTATGTGCAACTTCTGCTGCTTGGTAAATTGTCATTTTTCCCCCTCTTTGTTCTCATCTGAGCTATCATTTTTAACATTGAGTTTGCAATCTTTGCAGAGTTGGATTGTGATCACTGGTGGGCACTGATGATTGCACTATATCAGTCTGAATAATGAGGTCAATGTTCTGAACTGATGATTGCACTATATCCAGCTTTTCATTTGCTGGGTTGTCTAATGGATAAAGGTATGGGGATTGGAAGATCTTGTATGGTATGCTTTAAATGTAAAAGCATAGCAAATTGATTTTCTGGTTTGCATTTGCATCTGTAAGTATTTGTTGCTGAGGCTGTCCGTGCCATGCTGGCCTAATAAGAGAGGGGCCTTGTAAAAATCTTGAACCACCCTTTGTTTCTTGATTTAGACTGTGCCAATATGTGACAAAACTATAACTCCAATTCAACATTTTGATCATGATCTTTTCACCCACAAATCCAAAGTGCGAGGAAGGAATTGAAAAATAAATGTAACTTTCTTGCGAAATGTACTTTAAAGGAAAAATCAAACCTCCTTTTAGGACTAGTGAGAGAGAGAACTGATTTCACTGGTTTGGATTTGGGTTATTCGTGGTTTACCTATTTAGAACTTAACAGCTTAATATAGACTATAATGAAGAGCCCCTATAGCTCAGTGGTAGAGCGTCAGTCTTGTAAACTGAAGGTCTGTAGTTCGATCCTGCATGGGGGCAACTGATTTTTAGGGGCATCAAATCCAATCTCATTGTCGTGTCCCCTGTGGAAAATTTATGCGAAAGTTTCAGTTAACTATTCATGATCCTAGGTGGAACCATGACTAACTTTTTTTATCACTCAGTTGATGAATGTTTCATGGATTACTTGGGACTTCAACATATGGGGATTTTCTATCTTATGTCCTTGATAAGAGCCCAAGCATTTTCTATGTTCACTTAGTGAGATCTCTTTTCTTATGATAACATTTGTCTTTGTTAACTTAGAGAATTGCCATTAGTTGTTTAGTTTTCGGACATCAAATTCATAAATTTATGCATCCTCTTGGCACCCCCGGTCAGAGCTACGAAAATCTCAACTGATGTGGAACTTTTCCACTACGGATGCCATGGTCGTGGTTGGAGTGAATGAGGCACAACGACTATTAACTTTGTAGTCGGTATGACTATGAATGGCCCAACCCAACCTTATTGTGATCCATGCTTCCAAAGTCATTGAGAGATGTCCTGGCTAAATTAATTTATCTCAGATTTTAGGTCTCTCTTCAAGATTTGAGTCGGTATGGGTTAAACATGTGGCGAAGGCTTTTAACTCGGCGACTAATAAAATTGTCAAGTTAAGCTATGATCTCCATATCAATCATATTGGGAGCCACACAAAACATAACAATCTATGTATAAGGATGCTCTTGGGTCACCCTCTTTAGAGGATCTCATAAACCTTACCAATTCAAAAAAAAAAAAAAGTACAATTTCCTCTTACAAATGTATAATTTTCTTACTTTTCTTTTAAGAAAGTTAGTTTGTTTTATAAAATAAAAGTCATGTCCAAAGAACCCAACCATGACCAAGACTGAAACAGGAAATTCCAATCTTGTCCTCAATCCATGTTTTTAAGGTAAGCTGGTCCATGAGGTCCGGTTCTTGGACCGATGTCCACCCTTACTTCTGTTGTACCATTAACTACTAACTGATTACAACATCCTAATTTCTCTCATCATAAGTTTGTCATTTGTTCATCTACATGCAACAAAACAAAACAAAAATAGCTAGGAAACGTCGCACCATGCATATTGTTTTGCAAGTCTTTGATACCATTTTTATTTCTGCTTTTCCAGTCAATGCTAAAAAACATAAATCGAAATCGTTGCTAGCTGGATGAGATCCCCCGTTTGAGCCATAACTACTACTATTCTGTCCAATCTTTGAAGATAAGCATCATATAGAGAGTCACATTGAGCATGGCTATAGCCAAAATGAAACCTACTGTCCGCACAACTCGTTGGATGGTCACCTTTTCTCTTGGTTTGCTCAGCGTTGAGGCAAGCGTCCTTGCACCAACTTCGTTCCCTTCAAGATCCACATGCATGCTCGCATCCTGATCTTGGTTCGTCTGTCGTCTGGTTGGCCTCATAATAGCAGTACCCCTACATGTATGTATATATATAAATACCAGCCATGATCGTATGCATATATAAGAACTGGTTCAAGCAAATGAATGTCAGACAAGTTTGACTGACCTGTCAAGGAGTACTGTCTCTTTGGGAGCGAGAGGAGGCGGCATCTTTAGAGGTTTTCTGACAAGATGCATTGACCCTTGTGCATCCCAAACCATCTCATACTCACCGTCCTCGTCATCATCACTCTTTTGCTTCGTACCACCACTCCTTAACTTGTTCGCGGCTCCCACAAAAGAACCAAGGAGGTGCCCCCTAACCTCTATGCCTTGTGAAGGCCAGAGTAGCAGTAGAAGAATGGTAATAGCGCACAAAATTATATACCTAACGTACATTTGAAAACAAAGCTGCTTACAATGGGATCTAGGATATGCACTAGTACTCATCTTGAGTTTAGCCAGTTAAAGAAGCAGCAATCAGATTGTGTTACCACATGTAGATAAAAGTCTGATTTGGAAGAAAGCACAATTGAGTGTTCACTGTACTTGGAAGGGACCCATTTGTACTTGAAATATTACTGACAGATAATAGCATAAAGGATGGAGATAAGTTTCCCTGTTGCCAGCTAACTGTACCAACTGTGTGCTGTGCCAACATAAACAAGAGTCAATATCCACGCATCCTTAAAGATTCTATGGAAGTTGGCAGCAACTAACCTCCTTAACAGGCCCATTCTTTGTCAAGTGAGTGACTGAGCATTGGTCATGATCATGACCAGAGAGGATAAGTACCTGATTGCATGAACATCCAGAAAAGCAACATTATATTTAAACAGTCAGCACACCATTCAATTTCACTCGTATAGACAACATACAAATGTTGTGATGGATATAAGAAAGAAAACTTACGGGTTGGATAAGGTCCAACAGAATTTTTGAGGATTCCTCGGTCACATAATTCTGGTATCTGCATCAACAAATGCAGCATCAGCCCAAGGAAGCAGTTAGTGTTAGATAATCATAGAGCTAGAATTGTTAATCACTTTTTAGGGGTGTAAGAATCACTAAATCAGATGGAGAATCTTACACTATCTCCTTAAAATGCCCAGCAACAGCAATCCTCTAGACAGTAAATGGACAAAAATAACATGTTCTGAATTTAGCCACTAATAATATACACCACTCAAGTTCAGAACAAAAGAGACACATTAGGACATCTTTTAAGAGATTTGTGGCTTTATTTCACAAAGAGTTACCTGATCAATAACTGGTGAAGAACGATGGGGGCCACAAGGAGTCTGATCAGGCCGGTATAATGGAATGTGTGTCAACAACACTCTTGGATTTGCTTCTATGTAAGAAAGAAGCAGAAACTATCATAAAAAACACCGGATTTGATTCTGCCTCAGAACTTAGTTATTCATTGCAAACAAACATTCTTTATGGTGAATTCCAAAAAAAATTTAGCATATCTACAGCCTTATAACGGACAGAGAAATAAAAACACAAGATTTCAGTATTGTCAATTCGATACATTGAATATATCACCTCATAACGAATCAAATGTGAGCAGAACGGGAAACAGCAATGTGCTCTGCACTGCCTAGGATATCAAACAGGAAAAAAGAACTTCGTAGGCTCGAGGTTGCGAATTTTGAAGGAAACAATTAACATGACTTGATTTTGACATACCTATTTGGACCTTTTTCACAAAATCCCATGCCAGACGAGCTAGACCCCTGTCTTTGTTACCTGTAGATAAATAATTAGCAACCTAGACAAGTCAAATGCACTACGGATCGTCAATTGGACCTTAGGGGGTTGAAGCTTTCTCCGTTACCATCTATAGTCTGGGCATCAATGGCAATGAAATCAAGTTTTCCAATGCTGATCTTATAGTTTCTCGTTCCAAACACTTTCTCATAACGTCTGACAACCTGCAAAGAAAATTTGCCATACAGTAAACGCACAAGAAGTGTTAGAAAAATTACAACTCTACATTTGTATCATCATTGGAAACTACACTGTAACCTTCAGAAAATGGTTTATACCTTTGGGTTATTGAAGGTATGTGCGGCATAGCCAATATCATGGTTTCCAGGAATGTAGAACACTTCCATGCCACTGGTCCTTTCTACCATATTCAGACCAAAGATATGCTTAAAGCGATTTAACGATTCCTCCCACCTATCATTACATAAGACCTGAATAGATCAGTACTTGCTCTTCAACAAATTATTCTGAAAGCGATCATATGCTCGTTGTATCGTTGGTATTCCCGAAAGTTAGTATCAAACAAATGAGTATTATTATGCTAGCAAGCATTTCCCTCTTTAAGCATTTCAATGGAGCAGATGGTAAAAAAATCCATAATCCAGACATCGAGCTTTCGTATAAAAAAGTGCAGGGTCGATAGTTACTCTTCATCAGACAAAATATGCCCTCCATCAAAGTAGTCGCCCAAGAACAAGAGGACATCAGGTTTGAAGGGCAAAATTGATCCAACAAATGCTCTGCGCATGTACAAGTCAGAGTAGAACTGTACAGCCTCCAATGCAAGTGATTTCGGAGCAAGCCGAAGAGAGGTTCTATCCGTGAGCTGTTGAAGGAGTACATGTATAGCATTCATCAGAAGCTTATAGGCAAATCATTATGATTATGAATACGAATAACGTAGGAATGATAGAACACTGCACATAGATTGCGAAAGATGTACTCAGCCAGACACAAACAACATCGGAAGCTAACCTGTGGATCGGTGATAACAGCTACTTTAACAAAATCACCATGACTAACCCCTCCATTTGTCTGGAAGAATTAAGCTAGAGAAGCAAAAATTAGCATAAAAATCACAATCACCCAATTGAACTACAAGAACTAAGCTAGAGTAGCATAGAAATCACAATCATCCAACAATTAAACTAGAGTCTAACTAATGAGCATCAGAAACATCACATTTACCAATTTGGCGGAATAAATTCAATGAAATTGTAAGAGTTGTAACAGGAGAATTAAGATCTGAAACATTGAGATGGAAATATGAGAAGGAAAGGGTTAACCTGGGGATGAGGCCAGGAACAGGACCAAAGATAGGGAACCCAGAAGGCAAACATCTCACCATACAGAAGGCTGACTCCCCAAATCCCACACAAGAAAAGGGTCAACCTCCATGTCTTCACTCTCATTTTTGGAAAACCCCAGAATTTTGGCCCCCGCTGTAAACTTTGCTATATGTGGGACATTTATATGCGCACTCAATTATACTGCACTCGTGTCTAAATGCTCCGTTTGCCCAAATCGCATTTTCATCCCGTATTAAAAAAAACAAAGGCCGATTGACCGAAAACCACCCGTATAATAGGCCACATTGCTCTAAACCACCCCTTATATACGTATTTACTGAAAACCACCAGTATAATGTCAGATTGTTTCGAACAAAACCTAACTAGAGAGAGATGGCGTCGAGAGGGGCAGCGGCTGCGACGGCGATGGCGTCGAGAGCCCACAGAATCAGGTCGAAGCTACAATCGGCGCTCGAAGCAACCGTCCTCGAAATCGAAGATTGCTCCGCTCAGCACGCCGGCCACGCCGCCATGAGAAACTCCGGCGCCGTCGAGACTCACTTCAATCTCCGGATCGTCTCCCCCAAATTCGACGGCCAAAACCTCGTCAAACGCCATCGCATGGTCTACGCTCTCCTTGACGACGAGCTCCAATCCGGCCTCCACGCCCTCTCCATCGTCGCCAAGACTCCCAAGGAACTCGAAACCTAGCAAAATCACTGAGCGTCTCATCTCATCTCATGGTATGCTTCTTCCCTCTTTTTCTTCGATTGATTTGTCAAAATTGATGCTTAGATCTCTAAGGAGTGGACATATTCGCCATCAATTGTTTCTAGCAAGATTCGTATTCGCCATCTTGTTTGTTGCTATGTCATTGCGAAAATTTGTGAAATTCAGCTTATGGATTATGCTATTAGGCTCTTGTTTCTGTGGAGAATTGAGATTGTTGTGTAGGCTGACTGCTGAGTATTGTGATCTTGATGGTGTAATGCATTTGTTGTATATACATGCTCTGCAATGCACACTTGGTTGCTTTTTTTTGTTTTTGAGCTTTATTTGTGTACCTGTAATAATAATGGTGAAACTTTAAGACTTCAAGTTGGAATTAGGGATAGTGTTTGATGGATATAGGTTTCGAATTCTTCCTGATGTTTGCTATTTCATCTCCTGGAATGGCTTTATCTGTATCCAGATGTGTCCCAAATTGGATACAAGAAGGAAGCCATAGATATTTTGTTTCAATTACTCAAATCGAACATTAGTGGGAGCTCTCCACACTCTCAAACTCCCAATGTGTTGATATGTATCGGCCAGTCTACAGTATTTCCGACTTGTTGTGTATACATGTGTTGCTCACTTGGCATTTATCATAGCAAAACACAAGGAGTTCTTGACTAACTTCCATTGCTTTTGACTTGCTCTTTTTTGTTCTGAGATTGTTCTGGTCTTCACTGTATTAATATAACTAGGACAGCACAAATTGATGAAAGAGTACAGTGTTATGGAACTGCTCCTTTTGAATTTCAGGTCAAAAGCTTGCACTGACATTGAGCTCCGGTGTGCTTAGCTGCAGGTGATCACAACATCTTTTTCACCCTGAAGGAGTGGTGATTGTCTCTCCTGTGAACATAGTTTTTTCTCTTCTTGTCATTTGTTTAATGTTGATTTCCTTCTTAATCAGCAATGGTATGGCTGAGTTAGAATGAATAATAGAGCCCTGGACTCACCAAGTTGCTTGCATCTATAGTAGCTATTATGTGAAGAAGGTGAAGCATAAATGTATGGAACAATCATAACTTGTTGGGAACCCCGATATGATAAATCCGGTGTGAAACATAATTCTTCTTGGCTGTATCTCGTGTCAGCTATATGTGCCATTTTCCTTCAATATAGATGATGTTAGTTCCTATGTTGCACGGACATGGAAATGCGTGTCGGAAACGGGAAACGGTGGGGAACGGGGAAGCGGTAATTTAAAAAAGTATAGGAAAGTTTTAAAAAAATATTAGAAAAGGGAAACATCGAGGAACTGACAATATAAATTTAAATATTTTATTATAATAAATATATATACACATAATTAACAAATATATAGCTATCTTTCAATGAAGTATAGTGAAAATTATAAATAAATAAGGTTTCGTAAAAAAATATTTGAATTACTATATAATTTTTAAATTAATAATACTAAGAATAATTACTCTTTTAGCTTAGGTGCCCCAATTTAATATTTTTGAAACTAATCTCAGTCCATAAATGACCCAAAAACCTAATTCCTACTTTTAAAAAACCCTAATTCTGCCCTATGTCTTTTGCCACCTCCCATCTACGTTTCCTCAGCGTTTCTCGGAGCATTCCCGTTTCCTCAACGTTTCCCTAACGTTTCTCGGAGCATTCCCGTTTCCAATAGTGGAATTTACTTGGGTATTGACATTTCTGTGCATCACAAGGCAGTTCTCTATGTGTTTGTTTTCTCATATAACTTGAATGCTTAGGGGTATTATCGTAGGCATTGGGGTCCTAATTTCATGTCGTTTAAACTTGATTCCCCGAACACCTACAAAACTTAGGTACTCTTGAACCAATCTATTTTTATTCTGTCATTAAAGATGAATCGTTTATTGACTTATGTCATGCGTAATAAGCGGTTCAATACTCGGAGGAGCAGAGTCTAATTTAATAAAATCCTGATCTGGGGAATGATCGGCTAAGCTAGCAAGAGCATTAGATACATTATTCAGTATTCTAGGGGTATGATTGGCTATCACTCTGCAATTCTCATCATGAATTAGGGAGAGACAGTGGACCGCAAGGCAAAGTCCGGGTGGGTGATCGGTAGCTGCCTGATAAGCAGCTCGATCGCGGTTTTGGAATTTGTCTCAAGACTCGCCATTGGAACAACATGGTGCTTTAACATCTCTAGTCCGTATTTGATAGCTAGCAACTCGGCTTGAAGGGAGAAAGAACACCCAACTTGGACATAAACCAACAAGAAATTTTCCTTCATGATCACGTAGGATTCCTACGCCACAAGCGATTCTTGGATTTCCTTTCGGCACTCCATCAGTATTCATTTTTAGCCATTCGATCTTAGATGGGACCCATATCGAATTGTTGTTTCGCCTATGATGTTGTCTTGGTTCGCGGTCAAACTTGTTTTTCATAGCTTCTCTATAAGCAATTACATTGGCTTTCACAACATGAAGGATACGATCCCCATAGTCTTGGTTGTTCTCAAATATCAACTTATTTCGCTGCTTCTAACAGAACCATGCCATAAAACAAAACTCCGTGGTCCACATACAATCAACTTTCAGGTTCTGTTCAAACTAAGGTTTGATATCTGTAGTGAAGAAATCGGTAGATAGAGCTCTTCCACTAAGCCGTTTCCAAGTGTTTCGGACAAAAGCACAGTCCCTGATAGCATTGATACTTGTTCCTCCTGTCTACATCTTGGACATTCATGAGAGGAGGTGAGATGTCTCTTAAATCTGGTGGCATTACAAAGGATGTTATTATTACTGGCAAGGTGCAAAAAACTTCGCACCCTCTGCTGTGTAGCAGCCTTCCAGATTAAAGACTAGTTGAACTCATTGTTGTATTGGAGTGTATTCATCAAATTCATGGTCGACTTGGTTGTAAAGATACCCGATAGATTTCCAGCCCAAAAAATCCGGTCTTCAATTGCCATATTATTTGCATAAAGTTTGTAGGACTTAAGCATGGCCGTAATATTGGTTGGAAGCAGAGGGGTTAGGAGGTCTCAATTCCAGTCGGTCCCTGCCCAAATCTTAGCAACAATAGCACCAAGGATGGCTTTCGGGATCGGGCCAATTGCCAAGTCTTCAAGAGGAGTATCACTCAACTATCAGTGTGACCAGAATAGAGTTCTTTGTCCATTGCCAATTGCTACTCTAATACCTTTATGTAAGATAGGCGCTCCATGTTCAATACCTCTCCATATGTACGACGCTTTTGACCTTCTTGTGATCATATCCACATCTAACTAATTTTCACAATACTTTCCCATAAGAAATCGGGCCTAAAGAGAGTTGTCTTCTATCATGAGTCTCCACCCGAGCTTGGCAAGCGTGGATGGATGCCTCTAATCCCAAGACCGCCCTCGTTCAACGGTTTGTTACCTTCTCCTAGGCCAAGAGATGATTTTTTCTGTCACTAAGAGATGAGCCCCAAATAAATTGCCTAGTCATCTTCTCAATGTTATGACATATACCTCTAGGCAGTTTCAAAGATTGCATCACGTGCATAGGCATGCTAGTCCAAACAGATTTGGCGAGGGTCACTCAACCAGCGAGTGATAGAGTTTTGGATTGCCATCCATGGAGTCGAGCAGCAAGCTTATCCAGGATGTAATGGAACTTTGAGTTTTCGATCTTTCTATGAAAAAAGGGACGCATAAGTATTTCCCAAGATCCTCGTAGATTGGGATGCCTATGATCGAGCTGATGTGACTTGCGAGTCTTTGGCAAACCGAACCTCCGAAACTAATAAAGCTTTTGTTAAAGTTCAACCTTTCACCAGAGGCAAAACAAATCTTGTTTAAGAATTTTTGTATGATCGAGGCCTGTGTCTTGGACGACCAAGCAAAAAGACCAGGAGGTCATGTGCATAAATGAGATGCGAGATGTCAACCCCACCGACACTAATGGGTTTCCAGAGGTTAGCATCCACCGCGCCTTGAATAAGATGGGACAAACATTCCATGCACAACACAAACAGGTACGGCGAGAGGGGGTCACATTGTCTGACACCTTTCGAGCTATGAAAACCTGTCATGACTTCTCCATTCCACATGAGTCTAGTTTCGTCGAGCGATTGACACTTCATGATTGTGTCAAATCAACTTGGCAGGGAGGCAGGCTTGAAGTAATGTGTCCTCAAGGGACTCGCATCGGACCCTGTCATAGGCTTTTCAAGATATATTCTAATGATCATTCACCACTTAGCCAAGGACATTCAGGCAGTGGTATCAACATGCATGTCGTTCGCAGATGACATAGTTTTGGTGGACGATTGTAGAGAGGGCGTGAGCAGCAAATTGGAAGTGTGGAGGGAGAGGGTAGAATGTAAAGGGTTTAGGTTAAGTAGGACTAAGACGGAATATGTGGAGTTCGGTTTCAGTCAGGAGGTTGAGCCCAGAAGTGAGGTGCAGTTGGGCGGTGATATCATTGTGAAGAAGGATTACTTCAAATATTTGGGTTCTATTTTGCAATCCGATGGGTGTATTGATGAAGATGTTAGGTCTCGGATTTAGAGAGGATGACAGAAGTGGAGGGCGGATACAAGTGTTTTGTACAACAAGAAGGTTCCTCTCAAGCTCAAGGGAAAGTTCTACAGATTGTTGCAAGGCCGTTAATCCTCTATGGCGTAAAATGTTGGCCAACGACGAAGGCTCAAGAACAAAAACTCGTAGTCGCGGAGATGAGGATGCTTAGATGGATGTGTGGGCACACAAGGATGGATAAGATTAAAAATGAAGAGATCAAAGGCAAGCTCGGGGTGGCTATCATTGGAGACAAGCTGAGAGAAACTAGATTGTGTTGGTTCGGTTATGTTTAAAGGCGGACCCCTGATGCTGCGATTAGGAGGTGCGAGCATTTGGATTTAGGGGCTTTCCGGAGGGCTAGGGGTCGTCCGAAGAAGCGATGGATCGACAACATAAAACAGGATATCGCCTTGTTAGGGATTTCAGTAGGGTTGAGCATCGGTTCAAAACCGAACCGAACCGACAAAAATCGAACCGAAAACCGATTCTGGGAATATGTTGAACCGAAAACCGAACCAAAATACGTCGGTTCGGTTTCGGTTAAGGTCGGTTCGGTTTAGGTTAAAGCCGAAAAAACCGAAAAAACCGAAAAACCCCCAATTTGTTTCCCACTCTCAAAGCCCCAAATCAAACCCTTCCATCTCTCCCTGAGCACGCCATAGATGGGGCTCTTGAGTGCTCGAGCTCCTTTCCCCCAATTCGTTTCCTCACACAGTCACACACGACATCTCTTCCCTAATCGGAAAGCTATATGCCCTTTTCCCTCATGCGAATTGACACCATCATCGATTCATTCACACTCTCGAGATTCGCCCCTGCCAGGGCACGGTCATACAGAACGGAGAAGGGGGGTAGGGGGTATGACTTCGAGGACGCCGGTCGCCGAGGAGGTGGAGACCGGCAGCGAGAGGCTTTAGAGGCGGAGGCCGACGGGCGACAACGACGAGACGAGAGGGCGACGCGAGAGAGGACGACACGACAAGACGTCGGGAGGGCTGGTCTGCCCGGAGGGGAGACTCGGGAGGCCGATAACGGTGGAGACCGACAATAGTGGCGGCAAATCCAATGGAGTCAGAGGGGAGTCGGGGGAGCGGCGGACAAATTTCTTGAAAGTTGAAAGCGAACTATGGGAATCGATACCCTAGGCCTAAGTCCCTTTTTTTTGGTCGAAGATAACCTTCATAGTCTCACACAATCACATTTACACAATCAACACATTTTTTTAATTTTTTTTTTAAAAAAGTCAGTTTAATCGAACCGAACCGAAAAAAACCGAACTGAAACCGAAATTTTCGAGTTACTTGAACCGGTAACCGAACCGACTATCCTCGGTTTCGGTTCGGTTTGGTTCGATTCGGTCGGTTCAGTTACAATTTTCGGTTTTTTCGGTTGGATGCTCAGCCCTAGATTTTAGAGAGTTTGGCTCAATACAAGGAGATGTGGAGGGAAAAGATTAGGGTGCTAGATAGCTAGTCGGCTTTTTTGGTTCCTTTCCTTGGGGTTGTATTTTTTTCGGTTCTATCCTTTGGGTTGCATTTTTTTTGTTTTTAAACCATGTTAGGTTTTTTTATCCTTTGGGTCGTATCGGGCGCATTTCATGTAGGTCTGTACTCTGTAATGCCCCATCCTGACTCCCCCAGATCCTGCCTTGGATTGATTTCCCTATGTAAATGTTGGTTTTTGTCACCGCTTAGTTGCAGTCCAGGATAACATCATGTGCAGTACCTCTTGCATAGCGACGACATTATCCATGCACTACCAATAATCGGGTCTATTGTAACAGAAAAATTGTAATGGTTTTTGATGGCGTTACAATAGATAATCTAAGGTAATGGTTTTATTTAAAAGGTAACGGTTTGAAATGAAAATAACGAAGGTAATGGTTTTTGGTAACAGTTGTAGACTACTGTAACATATGAAAATAACAAAGGTAACGGTTTTTGAAATGAAAATAAATGTAAAATGTAAAGTAACGGATGACATTACAAGTGTAACACATCTTATAAAAGGCCCAAATTTTCGCGGAGCGCTCGAGCCCTAAAATATTGGCTCCAATTTTATTTGGGTCAAAAATCAAAATTGCCTCCAATATTTTTATTAGGGCATTATCCCTTCTTTTCCTCTAAACTCTTGGCTCGCCTTCTCTCCCGACCTTTCTTACCCTCTCGTCCCAGATCTATGGACATCCAGGCCACGCTCGCCGGCGATTCCCACCGGTAACCCAGCACCCCCGACGTCCTCACTCGCCCTCGCTCTCTCTCCACCCGCTCGATCTCGCTCGACTTCACCGTCCCCCCCTCGGACCTCCACTCCTTTCTCCCTCTGCCCTAGGATCTCGCTCAATTCGCCGGATTCGATGCTCGAATCCGTCACTCCCAGACACCTCCAGTAAATCCCTTCGGTAATCTCGTTCTCTTTTTGGGTTTTCATGGGGTAGCATCCCCTCGGATCTATTTCCCCCTCCACTCCTTTCTCCCGTCGACGTCTGTTGCTGATCTGGCGGCCAACGATGTGCAGAGCGGCGGCCCTCCCAGACACCGCCATGATGGCACCTCCCCGTTGCCCTTCGGGGTGGATTGGAGCTTACACATCCTTTCTCTCCTTCGGTCTGGCTTCAGATGGACTATCTACTCTGTTAATTCGAAAATTTCTATGGTGTAAGCTGTTGTTTGGTTGGAATTTGATTTTAGTGGCTGAGGCTAATTACAATTTTGTGGAATTTGATGTTGTGGTGTTTGTATGGAAAGAAATTGATAGTTGCTGATAGGGAGATGGTGGAAGAGAAGGCAGATGCCATGTTGGATGAAGCTAGGAGTTCTGATGTTGCTTTTCTTGTTGTTGGGGATCCTTGTGGGTATGTGACATCTTGTTTGTAATCCATTTTCTGTGAAATCGTTTTGGTTGAGCATTACTTTCTATATCCTTTATTGAGTATGTGAAGATCATACCAAATTATTAATCAGTATCTGCTTTGTTTATTCAGAAAAAAATTCCACTATCATATGTCAAACTGTCAATAGGTCAGTAATGAAGTGTAATTGAGTGTTTCATGGCTTCTTTTGCATGTTTTACATATGTGTCATGATCTAGTGCAGTATATCTTGGATGAATCTTATGAAATCAATGCTACAAAATTTTGGCTGCTTCATTAGGCTAGTGTAAGAGTTTATGTTGTCTTCAACTGTTACGTTTACGTCTCGAGAAGTTGATTTCTTTTAAACTACTTATGCCTTTTGATAGTTGTAACTAAATAACATAATGTGGCTGATTGATTGAGTGATTCCATTTATATCTTGGATTCGATGCTCCTTGCAAGTTGGTACTGCTCTTTCTTTTACTCGCTTTTAAATAGCTGCAATGAGTCGATTGGATCGGTGTGGTATGTGATTTTTGTTGATCTCCTCCTGCCATGCGAGCATATAAGTGCTTCGGTGATGATTGTTAACTAAATCCGTTCTATTGATTGAGGGATATCAGATTCTGTAGAGATTTTAATATGATAGTTTGAGGAAGGTGCAACCGGCAAGATTGACTTTAAAAATAAGATCATTCGTTTTATGTCCTTTCCAAATAAAAAACGGATGATGCATTCTGAGTGATAGCTGTGTTATAATAGACCTCCACTCCTTTTGAGTGTCTATTTAGCTGAATTGCTCAATGGTTTTTTTTTCCCTGTCTAGGGTTTGTGTACTTTCCTTGTTTTCCGAGCTGCTTTAGAGGGATGGATGCTTATTTGATTCAATTTCATTTTGATGTTGGTGGAGCCAGTTTGAAATGGGAGAAGTGTTGCATGTGTGAGAAATCTTCAGTTCAACTACTATATAACTTTTGCTGAAGGCATTTACATTGTATTTATGTGGTTGAGTTTGACACCTTATGTTTCATTGTTAGTTTGAAGTGGCAACTCACAAAACCTTGAGTCTGTTGAACCTCATTAGGATGATTCTGGCTATGCAATGGCATGCTTTCTAACTGTTTTAGAATGTATCTGTAGTGGATTTCTACTACCTATTTTGAAATCCCATTCACTTGTATGAGTTGGAAATTTTATTTTCTTGGTAAGCACAGACGTAGATTGTTGTCAAAACCACTTACCAGTTTCTTCAAGGGAGCATGTCCAATACCTTTACAACAAGGCAAGCTTCTGGATACATCTCTTGTTTTCTGTTCGTGAAATATTTCTTCTCTGTTCGGTTAATACTCTTAGAATGTGAAATAACATTGGTGTTAAGCCTCTTTCTTTATCATTTGGGTCAGTTTAATGGTTTTCTTGTGCCTGCCTATTTGGTAGTATATTGTCTTCTTTTATGTCCTTTTCTGACTCTACATCCCTTTTTGTTTTCTTCATCAATGTACATCTGCTAAGTTTGCTCTTTGGCCTTTTTTAAGATAGTAACAACCATCATATGAAAGTGCAAGAGATTTTGATGATGATTTCTCTACTAGTAGCTGGTTATCACCTCAAGTGTTTTGACTAAACGGCCTTTGTTACAGACTCGCTTGTATAAGGACTTTAGACATTGATTTCTGACCTTTTTCATTATCATGTAGAATGTTGAGTTGGAAACTAAGCGACGTAAATCAGCTCAGGCCAGAATACCATCAGATCCTATTGTGTGGCAAGAGATGCGTGAGAACTTTGAGACAATCATCCTTGAAGACCATGCTTTTGCTGAACAGCATGAGATTGAGTTGGCATTATGACAGTTGCACTACAAGCAAATAGAGGAAATTCGAGCAAATTTTAATGCAGCCATGGCTGCAGCAAGCTCTTCTCTTGGACAAGGTGGGAAAGGAAGCTCGATGCGACTGCAACCTGATCGTGTTGCAAAAATCCGCTCTCAGCTGAAAACTTTTCTTTCTGAAGCAACTGGGTTTTATCATGAGCTGATGTTGAAAATAAGAGTAAAATACGGTTTGCCTTTGGGTCATTTCTCAGATGACACTGAAAATGAGGCATTTTTGTTGAGAGAGGGAAATAGATCTGCTGAGTTGAAGAAGGGTCTGATTTCATGCCATCGCTGTCTAATTTATTTGGGGGATCTTGCACGGTACAAGGGCATTTATGGGGAAGATGAATAAAAAATAAGAGATTTTGCAGCAGCATCTGGCTACTATATGCAAGCATCTTCCTTCTGGCCTTGTAGTGGAAACCCTCATCACCAGGTAATTGTTCTGAAGCACTAGTGTCAACTGTTTTTTAACTAATGCTATATTACTTGGGACCATCTAATTTTTAACTAATGGCTTATATTTTGTGCTTTATGACATTAGCTTGCAATCCTGGCTTCTTATTCGGGTGATGAGTTTGTGGCAATTTATCGCTATTTCCGGAGCTTGGCTGTTGAGAATCCTTTTTCAATGGCAAGAGATAATCTGATAATTGCTTTTGAGAAGGTATGTATTGCTAGTGACTATAATGCAGTTATTATTTCTAATATTCTATATATGGTCATTTGGATTCTGGTTTCCTTCAAAATTTTGTGATAATTGATAAGCCGTATTACTTTGAGATGAGGAAGTAGTATGAACTTTGACTTACTTGCTGCTCTAGCCGGTGCATGTATTATTCCATTACGCCTTTCACAAGGTGTATACTTTTATTTTTCTTTCACCTAGTATGATTAAAGAAGAGTCTATGATATTTCCTTCTAGGTTATCGATTTTTTTGCAAACTAAGGTCAATTCTAAGGGTGTCTCCAAAGAGCTATCAGCAGGCTGAGGGTGCAGTTCTAGTCACCCAAAAGTTTCAAGAAAATTTTTGTGGTGATCAGGTATGTGAGATTTTCTGATTCGTTCTTTTTTGTAATAGATGGAAATATTTTAAGGAATAGGGAATTTAGTCGGATATAGACTGATTTTGGTCATTTGTTTGCTTGACAGGAAGATGGTGATGATGCACAAGAAGATGATTTACAAGAAGAAGATGCAGCAGATTGTTGTTGATTTAATTGGTAATGATGATTGGAATTTTGGTTGCTGAGTAATTAACATCATTTGTAATGGAATGCATTAGTTGATTATGGAATACATTAGCAGCCTTGCAATGGGATGCTAACTTTTTGGTGATGTATTAGAAGCTTTTGTGTATATATACTTTCTAACAATATTAATTAATATGCAAGCTTCGTTTGTTTAATTCCTCTTGAATATATTTCTTACATGTTCATTTATCTATTAATAATGTAATTTATTAGCTGTATAATAATTAATAAATAATATTTCAATTTTAAAACGTCATATATGTGATACTACGGTAATGGATGTATGTACAAACGTAATGGATGTCAAATGGTAACGAACAACTAGTTAATGTAATAGTTGTATCATAGGTAACAGATTTCGATCAAATGTAATGGTTTCATCTTTTGTAATGGATTTTTAACCAACTGTAACGGTTGAATTACGGGAATATGGAACCATTACCATAGGTAAAACATCTGTTACACTAGATCTACGGTAACGGCAGCGGATGTAACGGTTTAAAATTTCAAAAAAAATGATACAATAGACCTGTTGTAACACATTTTTGGCTTATTGTAATAGTTATACGACGTTACAATAGGCCCGATTATTGGTAGTGATGATTTGGCGGCCAGGAATGAAGCTGGATTGTGTGGGGGCCACAATTGTTGAAAGAAGTGGTTTTAATCGGTTCATAATATCCTTGGTAGCAAGCTTGAATATTACATTCAGTAGAGCAATCAAGTTACGAGTCAATTGCAAGATAAAACAATCAATCTTTTTCTTAATCCTAGTTCACGTTCCTAGAATCAAGTGTCTTCTAGAAAAGATATGCTCACATAGACAATGAAACAAATCACTTTAGACAATAGAATAATGACAATTCAATTAGTTAATGAGGCTCAAAGAATCATGCAAATGCAAAGCTCATGGAATGAAGCATAAAGAGAAAAGATATTAATCAATGCAAGAAACTATACTAGAACTTCACAAATTCATTAATAATGCATCATTTCATAAATAATCCGCCAATTAGGATTTAATCCTCCATAATACAAACTAAAGCTAAAGAATTAATTGAATGTAAATTGAGATCCCTAGAAACTAAGGAAAACCTCTAATTATATAGTAGTCGGATCACATGCCAAACCGAAACTACAAGATAGAAAAAAAATAAGAAAAAGAGAAGAAGATAGCAAATAAGCCGTCTCGGATCTGTAGGCCACCGCACACGCTCCACGCCAGCCACACTTGTGGTCAATGTTGGGTCAAAGATATCTTTAACAGCTTCTACCGCGCCCGCGCCATGGTATTCGCTCACGCGGTCTTCAATGCTTGGTCGAATCGGATTCCTGGCACCACCGCACGCATGACTCACACGCCGCGCCCACGGTTCTTCAACAATGGCTTTTCTACACTTCTGGATCTTGTCTCGAAAACTCTCGTATCATGAATCCTTGTGTCTTCGGTCTTTATATTACAATTAAGTACAAACACTAACCTAAAACACTCAATATAACCCTAAAATGCAAGAGCTAACCTATACTAAATAGAGTATATCAGTCAAGTTCAGAGACGGAGCCCGGACGCTACAGTTAGGAGGTGTGAGTGCTTGGAATTAGGGAGTTGTCGGAAGGGTAGAGGCCGCCTAAAGAAGCGCTGGATGGACAACATTAAGAAAGATATGAGTTTGTTAGGGATTTCAGTGGAGTTGACTCAATATAGAGAGAGTTAGAGGGAGAAGATCAGAGTGGTGGATAGCTAGCTAGGTTGGTGTAGCAAGCTTTCTTAAGCTGAAGGATAAAGCCTTTGTGCTAGATAACTAGTTTTCATTTTCTTAAGCTTTCTTTTACTTTGACAACAACAACAACAACAACATATACCCAATGAACTCCCGCAAAATCAGGATCTGGGGGGTCAGGGCGGGGGCATTCAACACCTTGATGAAATGCGCCCAAAAATGACCCAAAGGACACAGACCGGAACACTCAATACCCTACTCCGAAAAGTTTATAAACCAACAGCTAACCAAAACTACTCGAAGGCTAAAAGAAGGAAGAAAGAAAACGAATACAAAATAAAAGACTAAGCTATAACAAAGCTATACACGAGCAAGTCCACAAAGCGAGAAACTGACGGTCAACAAAAGAATGAACGATTCCACTTGACTCCACCAGCAACCTGACTAGCTGTCTACCACGCTAACCCTCTCCCTCCAACTCTTCCTGCATTGCGCCAACTCCTCTCAAATCCCTAAAAGCCTGAAATCATGTCTTATGTTGTCCATCCAACGCTTCTTCAGACGGCCTCTATCCCTCTGGTAAGCCCCTAAATCCAACCGCTCGCATCTCCTAACTGTTGCGTCTGGACTCCGCCTATGGACATGACCGAACCAACGCAGTCTTGCTTCCCGCAGTTTATCTTCTATACTAGCCACCTCGAGCTTGCCTCGGATCTCTTCATTCCTAATCCTGTCCATCCTCGTGTGGCCACACATCCACCTAAGCATCCTCATCTCTACAACTGCAAGTGTCTGCTCTTGAGCCGTAGTCTTGGGTTATTTCGGGCGTATTCCATCCAGGTCTGAAATACTCCCATCCTGACCCCCAGATCTTGCGTCTGCGGGATTACTTGGGTAAATGTTGTTGTTGTATTAAAATATTTAATACAAATGGTATATTTTTAAAAAAGTTAAAACCACGTTTTTAATAGACCCAACGAGTCCCTAGTTTGAACCCATTAATGACTAAGTTGACTAGGTTGATCTTTAACTCGTTGATTTTCATCTAGGTGAAAACCAAAAACCTTCAATCGATTTGGACTGGATCTTAAAATCAAGTTAACCACGTGTCTATTTGTAACACACGTCATAATATGACCATTGATACACTGAATGTTGTGCACAAGGAGGGGTATTTTGGTCAGCTCGGGTTTTCTTTATGGAGTGTTGAATCAAGAAAATCTAAGAATTATCATTTTAAACTATTTTGTTTAAGTGTTGTATTTTGGTCTTCTTACCATTTCTTAATTACGTTGGAGTATTTTAGTAGCCATGGTTCATTTTATCCTCATCTAGTCCTTCCACGTTGGCTTTATGTAATTTATCTTTCATTATACGAGAATTGAGTTTTGACCATCATTGATTGTGTTTTAATGCCTTCTTCTTTTCCTTCCTTATATTATTGTTACTATCACTAATATCTCCGCAACATGAGCAAAAATGGTAATTATTCTTCCGATTTCAATTTAATATTATTTTTTTGTTGCACTTTAGGGTTTTTTATTTGATTTTCCTCCCAACTTGGAATTCCTCTCGTGCCCTTTCATTAAATATTATGGATTGGCCTTAATTTTGTTATCCTTGTTAGATTTGGTTATTACAATTCCATTACATTTGACGATTTCATGTTTCATGGAAATTGAAAGGTAATTATGTAGTCCGATATTGGATGTAAAGATATTGCATTATATATGAATCCAAACTGCATGTAGGTGGGAGCAAGCGTTTCCTTACGTCATTGAATTTAATTGAATGTTGTGTTTTCACATCGACTATTTAGGCTAGAGTGTCGATTTAGGTTGATTGACTTTAGATTATTCTATGTTAATTTAGAGTACACTTTTAGTAATTTCGAATCTATATTTTTATTTTATAAATTAATTGTACTACTAGCACTTCTAATAATTTTATATAATGCACTCCATAATTCGGAATAGAGTTTACCATATCTAATTTGTAGTAGTGTAGTAAGTAATAGCCTAATTAATTTTGCATCTCTTTCTACCAAGAATAAAATAAAATAAACTTTGCACTTCTATTAAGAAACAAACTTGCTGTAACAACTTGGAGTGTATTCCGGGTATTATAATTACTACATTTCCCCAAACTCCCATCCTCGTCACTCACAGCTATACTCACCTTGCTTTCCTGCATGCATAGCTGACGTATAATCCAAGACCCACCGGACCTCCTTCCTCTTCTATTTGACTCTTCTTCACCGGTGCTCCTCCATCAATCGGTAAGTCCATCGATCTCCCTCTTGAATCCAACAACAAAATCTCATGTAATTCAATTTGAGAGGCAAATTGTTTCCGTCTTAGCGATTATGATTTTTCTATTTTTAGGGATTCCATTTTGTTTACATGGAAAAGAGGGGAATTCCCAAATCCGAATTCCCTTTGGATCTTTGGCCGGAGGTTCTCTCACGTCTCCCCGTCAAATCCCTCCTCCGTTTCCGGTGCGTGTGCCGCTCATGGCTGGCCCTGATCGACGATCCCGACTTCGCTCGCTCACACCTTGCATGCTTCCCCAACAATTGCCATGAAAACCGCTTGCTCACAGTCCACCCCTATAACTCCACGACAAATGAATGCATTCTAAGATCTAGTGAAACCTTCGAACTTGAATCCAGGCTCGCTCTCCTGACCACAACTTCTCAATCGCTCCGATCCTACACAACCGCCGTTCCTACATATGATGGTGTTCAGGGTTGGGATGTTGTTTCCTCAACCGATGGATTGCTCATGTTGAAAAGCAATTCCTTTTTGGTGGGTGACCAGGTGTTCTTCATGTTGTGGAATCCCTCCATCAGGAGGTTCCGGAATGTTCCTACATTGCCTGAGTTTGTGATCTCTGAGGATGTGGAGATACTAGAGTGGGGGCTAGGATTCGATCCAGTGAGCAATGACTATAAGTATGTCAGGGTTGTTCAGGCCGATCAATTTAAGTTCGTTGCAGTTTACTCTGCCCGCTCGAATTCTTGGAGCAAGATCAAGCTCCAGGGAGGCGATGAGAGCGCTCAATGGCGCCGGTGCTTCAACTATTATGTGAAGGGTGTCTGTTTCAGGGGCGTGCTATATATAACCAACTCGATGGAAGACGATGCTATTGAGTTGGTTTCCTTTGATTTGGGGAGTGAGACGGTTGATTCTGCCGTTTTGCCTGATGAGCTGAAAATCAAGAATCCAAACACTTATCAGGTGCTCACAAGGGCTGATGGTGGGAATTCCCTTGCTATGCTGAGAATTGTGAGTAACACAGGGTCTTTATGGGTGTGTCAGTCAACTGAAGGTGATGATAAGTTCTCGAGTTGGACTCAGCGATACACCTTTAGTTGCAATATGCCTGTGTTTTGCAAACGGGGTCGGTTCCATCCTTGTTTGTTGTACTTGAAAAAAAACAATGAGATGTTGATCAGGTGGTCGAGGATGGTGTCATCTTACCACCTTGAAACTCAAGAGGAGAAGACTTTACTGCAATACTGTTTGGGCGAGGGTCCGTACTGGGCTTACATTGAAAGCTTGATGCTGCTCAGCTAAATATGGTATGTGTTTTCTTTTATTGTTTTGAATTAATAATTTTTCCTATTTTCTCTGATTGCTGATGTTATTGGCACTCTCATAGATAAATAGCTTCATTTCATGCCACGAATAACCTTAGTTTACTCTAGACGGAATGTAACCACCAACCCAATTCCCAAATCCTATGTGAGAATACTTACTTAATGTGGTTTGCAAATTTGGTTAAAAAAAGTTATGACATGTAGATTTCTCATTACCATATGTTTCTTGGAGCTCTCAACATTTCGACTTTCTATTGTATATTTGCACACTGTTAATTTAGTAGGCATGTAATTGCTACATAAGGGCCATAAGGCTTCCAATTTGAAGCGTCTACATCATCTATCCTATTAAACAATATAAGGAACATTGTGACTAAAGTATTGTAGATGTCTCTTGTTGTTCATCTCTGTTATTGAGGTTTTGTTTTCCCTCTCTAACAACAATAAATGTTTGCACTTTTAGTTGGTCAAGTTGTTAGGTTTAAAGGTATCGAGGGATAGTTTTCTTTTCCATTAATTGCAAATTTTTTTGTGTCTTTATGTATGCTATGCTTGTCTACATCCAAAGTTAGTCAATGTGACATAGAAAAACTTTTTGCTCAGGAGAATATGGAAGATTGACCAAAACCTTTGAGCTCGATTCACCTCAAAACTATTAGTTAATACTCTCAGCTTTGATCATCAACCCAATAAAATTTCCAATTAATACTGTTTTTTGCGACTTGAATCATAGTAACCGGTCCTATATTCTCTTCCTAGTTTGAGCAAGACTGTTACTTACATCCGAAGTACTAAAGATCTAGACTGTGGTTATTAGTAGTACCTTAAGATGGTTTTGGCTTAATTGTGTATAACTAAGACATCTCTATTTGAGACGGCCTTGTCTGTTCATCTTGTTAAATGTTCTCATGGGTCAATGAATATGTTTTATTTCTTGTAATCCAAATATCAATTAGAAGAGCTGAATGTTATCGGATTGTTTTTCAATTTCAGGCCAAGCTTGAACCCCCGTTGAGATCAAGTGCGTTCAGTTGGAGGCAAGACACAACTTCTTCTTCACCCTAACGAATGATGATGGTAAGTCCCGAAAGAAGCTTAATTCTTCTTTACCGTTGCTTTTGTCATCTACCCGGAATCATATTGGGAAATGGACGGAATCCCAAAAACTCCAAGTTTAATTCTTCTTTCCAAGTTTAATTCGTCTTTCCCATTGCTTTTGTCATGAAAGAAGCTTAATTCTTCTTTCCCATACTTTAGATGATGTGTTTTTCTATGACTTTTGATAAGCTGAGATATTGGGGCGTTTGGTCTGTGGGTACAACAACGTATTGGGAAATGGACGGCATCCCATAAACTCCAAGTTTGGTTCCTCATTCCAAACCTATACCCCAATTTCAATCAAAGTAGTCATTTTCGATGTTGAAATGCTCTACTCTTTTAGTTGTGGTTGTGTTTGACACAATTGTTATTGGTTATCTTGTTGAAAACTTTATTATATGAAAAATCTGTGATTGCCAGTGAGACTAAACGTTGCTTTGACGATTTAGCCTCGAATCGCTTAAGACAATTGTACTTGCTCAATAACAAACATGATTGAAATAAAGAATTGCAATCAAGTTTGTACCGTGTTTTGGTATGTCATTTTCTGCCTGGAGGAATCTTGTTCAGAATAATGATGTATTTATGCTATGATCACCACTTGTTTTTGAGTTAGTTGTGCTCATAAGTCGACCAAGAGTTTTCAACTTATCATTGAACGCATGCCCGGTTTCGTGCTTTGATCACCTTTATTTACCTCTTTTCAAGCAACGCAAAACATTCTTTTAGAACACTTACATGAGACATTATACTAGTAAGTTCTTTGGTAAGACTAACATGGGATAGTTAAAATGCACAACATTATACTAATACAAATTATTGACCTTTTTTTTATTTGGTTGAAACAGTTTATTGATCTAATATAGTAGCTGGAAAACCACTCTAACTTCTTTTATAAAAGTAGCAGTAGCACTAGTAGGAGTAGATTGAAGTAGTATTTAGTGAGCAATCTTCAATTTTTTTATGATTTTTTTCAAAATTTTAATCAATACAAAACAATAAAAATAAACATGTAAATGCAACTATATGAATGCAAACTAAGCAAGAAATCTCTTCCCCCACATGAATGCAACTATGTAAATGCAACTATATGAATGCAAACTAAGCAAGAAATCTTTTCAAAATTTTACTTTGTCCCGAATGTAAAGTAAAAGTAAAGAGAAAATACAAATTAACCAAGTCATTTATAGATCCGGATCCTGAGGTGGTGTTGGTGGAAACTACTGAGGTGGATATCCAAGATAGGACTGATATGTGTATGCAAGGAAAACCTCTGAAGTTATCCATCCATCCATCTTGGCAAGAGTCATCTCGAGCTCTAAATCAAAAGGAATAAGAGACGAGTTAGTAGCATGGGTGTCAGAGTGTGGACCATAAGCTAGGTCGACACAAGAGTAACAAAACAATAAACCCAAGAAAGAAATTGAGTCCCCAGCAATGGCACCAATTTGACAAACGGTATTTCAGTCGCCCTAATATCAATCAAAGTAATCCAAACTACCCAACAAGTAATGCAGTAGGGAAGTAAGGGTCGATCCCACAAAGACTCAAGTTTTCCAATATTTATTCTTATATTACTCAAAAAAGGGTTTTTTTTTGAAGGTTAATCTATAAACTACTAAAAAAAGAACAAAGCAAACTAAGATTGTAAAACAGATATGATGAACATATCCAACCGATTTTATCAAGTGAATGTTGATCATTGATTATCATTACTCCAATTTCACCTTAACCAATATATTGTGAAACTCTTAACAACCCGACTTCATGGAATTAATTACAACTTTCAAACTTAAAATATAGTTATTAATCCGTCTGGACTTCACAACCCTAATCATCAAACAACCTAAGAAACTTCCTAGATTCAATTTAACAACATCATAAGATCCAAGCATCAATAGAAATAACCCTTTAAAGCAACCAGACAATCAAAGCAATTATGGTTGAAATTTCTTTCTTTAACCAATTGATCCGATCGGATTAATTAGATAAAGAGTTCTACTTTAATCAATTCAACACCAACCGGTTATTAAATCAATCATGTTGTAATTCATCATAGAAATCATATTAGGTGATCAAGCTAATAAAACCCTAGGCTGAAATTAAGTCATCAAGCACAGAGAAATCAATCTAGTTAAGGTTCAATTAGAACATTCAAACCTCACAACAATTCAAATCAAACAACTTCAATAAACTAGTTGGATAAAAGAAGATTTTCAAGAAAAAGCCTTTGAAGAACTTACAAGGGTTTCTAGGGTTTATTCTTCTACAAAGAGAAAATAACATCCAAGATTCAAAGATAAGATATCAAGATAAATTCTAAGGTCTTAACATCCCAATATATAAAGTGTATAAGCAATTAACATTATCCTAAAATAAACAAAAAGATATAAAATAAAAAGAAAATAAAACAAGCCATCGGTTTATTAAAGTTTCGCCCGATCGGACGAAAAGAAAAGAAAACAAGACACGAGCAACCATAATGCATCAAGTCATGAGCACTGGTCGTGTTTTCTCTTCGTTCTTCACTTGGTTCGTGCTTCTTGGGCAAATCTCATGGCTTGGTTCCCTTCATGCCTCCTCCAATGCTTCAGCTTCACCTCCTCCACACTTGTTGTTTTCACAGCTACAATAAAAAAACCACAACATAGTGTAGATATCTGAATCTTCCTAACAAACTAACAAAACTAATAAAACTAAACCAAAAACAATGAAAATTCTACCTAAACATGCGCTAAAATACTGGCTAACAAGTGTCTATCACGTGCTAAAAGATCAAAACTGTATCGGTCCGAGATGAGATAACTCTTGACTTGTAAGGATCAAGCCACTCAATTTTGACATAACAAATAAGATTTTGTCTAGCCTTCCACTTTTGCTCAATTCTAGTGATATACTGTATTTAGGATGTGACAACTCATGTATTTTAGGGTTTTATTGAGTGCTGTAGGCTAAACGTCATGCTTAACTGTACTATCAAGACCGAAGACACAAGGACTCTACATTCAAGAGTTATCACAATGTTTCATTGAAGAAGAGTAAAAAATTTACACGTACCGCGAGCTCAGTGGCTTGGCCGTGGGCGCAGTGTCATGCCATGTAGTTTCATATTACACATGCAAAAACCGCATGCACGAATCCCAAAAGGTGTGCGCACTAGAAGACGATTTGTGAAGAGCAAAGAAATCCCAATTGTAGGAGGCACCGCGGCGCGATTTGCCTAGCGCGTGCACAGTTGTTGCCAGATCCAAAACGGAATTTTTTTATGTTCTTTTCCTTTTCCTTATCTTTTATAATTTCAGATGACTTGTTTTTCTGAGGTTATTGATTAGGTTTTAAGGTAGAATTTTCATAATTCACTCTCTTTTTATTTTAGACCTATATTTCTCTTTTATGGAGAACTAACTCTTTAGGGTTTATTCAATGGTGAAGCTTTGATTTATGGCTTTGTGAGACCTAGACTTCTATCTTTTGGTTAATATTAATTCTCTTGCACTTGAATGTTTATGAATGTTGATTGATTTTGCTTCTCTAGCCAACTTGTTGAATTGATTGATTTTCTATTGTTGGATCTAGGTTTGGACCATGGACAAACCTATTTTATGAAAACAACTTGATTGCCTAGGACCGTAGACTACGAAGTTAAGGAGGTGATTTAATTATATGTTTCTACAATTGACTCGTAGCTTTATTGCGTTAACTTGTATCTTAGATATCCTTATTTGCATTGTTAGTATTGATTTGAGCGTCCTCTGTTAGTATTAAGATTTGTCTAGACTGTGGACAGGCGATTAAATAAGATCAAGATAGGAATTAACCATAGGGGTAAGAGGAATCAGTGGATGATCTATGATAAAATGTTTTTATCAAAGTGGATCTTTTGAATAAACTTGCTTTCCAATTAATTGATTGTTTGCTTGTTTATAGTTTGATAGTTTAGTAAAATTTAAACCTCTTGAATTTCCCCTGTTAACTTTAGTTGATAGAGATATTAATACTAGAAGCAACAAGTTCTCCTAGGTACGACCCTGACTTACTCGTTATACTAAAGCTTCAATTAGGGTTATTTATCTTTGATCTTGGCATAACGACTTATGCGGAGTCATCTAGCTAACTCTTCATTGAATTGCTACTCTTTGGTAGTATTAAGCAATGATCTATAATCATTTGAGAAGTATGTAGCAATAGCTTCTTCGCTCTCCCTTCAATATTCTTTATAATGTGAAGTCTATAGAGGAGGTGCTTTGAACTTGGAAACAAGGCATCAAACGGCTTTATCAAAGCCTTCTCCCGACATGTCACCATACATGTGGGCATTTTCTGTGCAATTCCACATAGCTTTGAAAGCTGTCGTACAACCCATGCGTAGTCCTCAATTGTCTCATGGCTAAATATGCACCCACAAGACTATAATTCTTCCACGTGGATGTGAAGCCAACAATTTCGAGAAAGGGCAAGTTGTATCTGCATAAAAATACACTTGTGAAATATTAAACTACAAAACCTACAAGTACGATTTAAATTGTCCATATTTTCACATTACTTACATGTTTGTGATGTAGATGGAATCCAATATTAAAACATAGGAAAATGCCTTAATTAGAGATATCGAATTAAGACTAGAAAAAAGCACATTCGATATCATGATCATCTTCTAAGTATCTGACAAAGTACCTGTTTTTCCTAGCTTTATGGGAGAATTTTTGGACCATAATTCTGCCGTACATTTCTTCCTTACGTACATTGTATCGTTCATTGTATATTTTGCTCTTGCTTGTGTAGTTGAAGGGGAATTCATTTAATGTACATGCAGCTTAGTTTGTTGTACAATTGCTTTGTGTCATCATTATCCACACATCCTTCTTCTCTGATGTTAGTTTTCCGGCCAAGCGATGACTACATAAATTGGATCCAATGTGTGTAGTCATTTTTCCTTCTACTTTTTCCCATCCCCATATGAACGTTTGAATGTCTAAATACAAGATAATTGTTTCCCCAAAAACTTAGGCTATGTGACTGATCTTAAAGCTGCTCTTGTGAAGTTGCATGTGAGTTTGAGATAACATTCCCCCTACCCTATTCATAATACTATGTATCTTCTCACTTCAAGTTAGATCAATGCATTTGCTTCTAAAATGATTTTTTCAAGAGGATAATCTGTCAGCAATGAACACAGATCCTTTGTATCCAACTTATCACTACTGTCATCCTATGCTCGTTGAAGGACTTGCCAAAATTGACGATTCTAGTAGTAGGAAAGAAGACTATATTGAGCATGTGGAGAATAGTCATCTAATACTAAAGGGATGATATACTTCGGGTATCAAAATATGGGTTAATATTTTTTCACATTATAACTTTGCGGAAAAGATAATGGGAAGGTAGACCTCACAATTCGGGTTGTTCGGGTCATTTTGGATCGGGTTCATTCGGGTCAAACAGTTATTTTGGGTCTTGTACGGTTTGGTTCGGGTTCGGTACGGGTTCGGGTCTAATTCGGATTCGGGTCATTTCGGATCGTAATGTTTCGGATTAGTTCGGATTCGGTTCGTTTCGGATCAGATGTTGTTCGGATCGGATGTTGTTCGGTTTTGGGTCTAATTGGGTTCGGGTCCTTTTCGGATTTCTTCGAATTGGGTCAATTCGGACTCAGGAGTTATTTACAAAAACCCAATCAGCTGGTACACATGATTTTTATTTAAAATTTTAAATAGTGTTATTTCATTTTTCTATATTTATGTTATTTATACAGTTAAAATAATTTATCAAGCTTATCTTGTATCATAAATCATTAATTAGATTGGATAACATATTATTGACACATTCAAGACATATTTATATATTTTAACATGTGTCTCAATTTAACTATGTTAATTAGTGTCAGGCCCGACTAATTACCCGGTTAACCGGTTTGATGGAGCAAGGCCCCCAAATAATTGGGACCCCTTATATATCAAATATTTAACGTAAGATTTAGGGATACAACTTGTCTTGGTGGTAGGGGTGAACAAAAATATCCAATCCGTCGATCCAGCCGATCCGATCCGATAAAATCCGTATAATTTGGGTAATTATATCTTTTTTTTATTCATAACTAATTTTATTATTTTTAATAATATAATTTGAAAAAGAACGCTAAAACGGATAATTTGGATATCCAAAATATCCGATCCAAACGGATACTTCTTACCGGATATCCGACTAATGACGGATCGGATATGGATCGCTAATTTTGACCAAATTTTTTCCGTATATCCGTTATTTCGGATCGGTTAACCGTCTGCTCACCCCTACTTGGTGGTGTAGAGTGTAGAGTTTTTGCTTAAGATTTTTATATCACTCTCTACATCAAAGAAGCTCATTGTTTTAACTAACATGTGTGATACTAGTATGGCTTTTGATTACAGGTTCTAAATTTTTATTGCTTTGATGTATATATCTAAACAATAATTTTAAGTTTTAAGTAAATCAGACATTATATATCTAAATAATAATAATCCGGGTTTCAACAATCGGTGAGTATGTGTAACACATTATACCCTGGGCTTAACAAACCGGTGTATATACCCTAAGTAATATACCCTAGATTTTAATATCCAGTGTATACACCCTTCACTTTATACTTCGGACTTTAATACCCGGTGCATTTAGTTATTAGATACCCCGGATAAAAAAAACTCAAATCTACCTCGGGTAGAGATCTATCCGGTGTATTTAAACTACTAATACACCAGATATAATTATTAGAGGGAAAATTTAAGAAGAGCATTGAACTTGGACTTGAACCGGTGTATTAAGTTACTAAGCAAATACCTCTGCAACCTTTACCTTAGGTGTTATCCGGTTTGTTTGGTGATAAATGCCCGGGTTATTTAGTCCATTTTGTAGTAGTGGGAGTTAAGTTTGTGGTTGTGGATTGCATATACATCAACAATCTTCCATAATCCTCCAGGTCGTTCATGACACTTCAATCTAAAACGGCACCCACATTTCTTGTTCTGACACCTTTTACGAATTGATTTGTTTTCACTTTACGGGATGTGTTTGCTCTCTCTCTCTCTCTCTCTCTCTCTCTCTCTCTCTCTCTCTCTCTCTCTCTCTCTCTCTCTCTCTCTCTCTCTCTCTCTCTCTTCTCTCTCTCTCTCTCTCTCTCTCAAACAAGCCATGTCTTCCCATGATGAGTCATGTCTACTTTCTATCCCGACCAATTTTTATACACACGTTATTCTGAATACCGACTTCTTTAGCCCAAGAAATGGCCTCTTCTTGAATATCAAATGTTCTATCAATGGTAAACAAATGTGAATAATCTTCCGAACAAGCTTCTTAAACCTCCTTTGTATGATTTGTAAATTGTGGATGAGTAATAAGAGGTGGAAAATCTGAACATATTCGGTGTTGATGATTGAACTTGCTCTTCTAGCAACGAAGTATGAGATGGAGCTCTGAACATGTATGGGGTACATTGAACTTGCCACGGCTACACCGGTACAAACATGCTCGGTGTAGAATGAGCTTACCCCGACTGACTTAAAATCCGAGAATTGGTGTACTCTGTAAGTGATGTGGGATTCTAAAAGTGGTCGTTGTATCAGCCACATTTTGATTCGTACTCCCATGACTTATTTGAAGGTCATTCAGTCTGATATATTCTTCGTTTTCTTTCTGAAAAAAATGAACAAAAGGTTCAATAAAAAGAGCTCTTACGGAAAAGTAGAATACTGGTGTAATAGCCAGTAATGTAACAACCATAACGGCCAGAGCACTCCTGGCCTTTATCAATGGAGCACTTCGGACCATTACGGTTGGACCACACCTGGCCTTTACGCATGGAGCACTCCTGGCCTTAACGGCCTGAGTCTCCATATTTTGAAAGCCCGAAATTCTTCTCTACAAAATACTATATACCAACTATAAAAATACAAAGGGAGTGGTTCTGATAATACATGAAGTATCTCGTTGTGAGATTGTAAACGAGTTATCCATCGAAATGAAGTTATATTTGAAATCTTCGTAGGAGAGTGTGAATTGTTATTTTAGAGAATGAAGGAGGAAAGAAGACAAGTAAGAAGAAATGATGAAATGGTACCAAAAAGTGTGAATAGAAGGATTTGAATGTATAGTAATAGATGTAAGTAGGTAGGAATTTACCAATCGTGGACATTTATTGCAGTTTTTTGGCACCCCCGCCGTTACAATTGAAAGTGCACGAGCCTTTACGGCTTGAGTCAAGCTAGCCATTATAGCTCATGCACTTCAAGGTATGTCTGGAGCATATACATAGAGTGGACGTTAAATAAAACTAGCTTAACCTGTCGTGCCATGCACGACTATTTCACTTAAAAGTATTAAAATAAAATTATATATTTTATAACTAAATATTTATGTGGAAAATATTATACTATAAGTTTTATTATATGTACATGTTTTTTTATCTTTTAAAAACAGTGATATTGTTTCTGAAGTTCATATAACCCAATATATATATATAAGACATAATTTTTTCACTCATTTATATATTTTTATAAAACCTGATTATAAGAATATAAATTGATATCTTACCTACAATTTTTATCATATATTAATAATGGCTATCATAAATGTAAATATAATTAAAGAAATTCATCAACTGATAAATTGATAAAGACTTAAAAATTTAATAGAAAGTGTCGGAAACCACAAATTTACTTCTATTAAAGAAATAAGTTGAATCCAATATTCATAGATCTTTCTTAATTTGTTTGTGAACGATTTTTCTTAATTTTTCTAGGTATTCCATCACATACAATATTGTATATGGATAAATACACTTAAAAATACTAAATAAATACTAAATTAACATAGTTATAGTCGTAAATATAGTTGTATCACATATAGTCGAAAACTAAACCCGTCGCATATAAATTATAGTCTATCCATATCACATATATTAATAAAATTAATTAAACTATATTATAAAATATATGATATGTTGATCGTAGTATATGATTATAATTACGTTGAATAATTAATATAGATCAATATGATACAACAATATCTTACCAAATAATAATATTGGGAACTAATTACTTTTATCTATATAATTAATATAGATAAGTTCACGTAATTATATGTGGGAATATATTATGAAATATATTATTAAAATAAATTTTAATAATAATTTTATCAACAAAACTTATTACGAATAATATGTAAATTTACGTAAACTTATTACGGATAAGTTTATAATTTCCCAATAAACTGATTATAAAAGTCATCACATATCATATTTTTATAATATGTAAATTAAAATAATTTACGTAATAAGTTTATATGTTGATAAATTATTATAAAACGTAACATATCAACATATCATATTGATATGGATACATATTGAATGTTGTATCACGTATATTAATGACTATACTTGTAAGATTGTAGTCGTAAATTTACTTGTATATGGATAGATATTGTATATGGTTTATTTACGTACTATATTTTCAGCTAGATATTGTATATTTAAGTATTATATTTACGTAAAAGATTAAAAATTTACGTAGCAAAATTATGGTAGTTAATTAAAAGGCTTTAAAAATTATTTTGATTAAATATATGGTGGGGCCAGAATCAACGTGGTGGCTCGAAAACGGTCGGCTTTTATAATATAATAATATTGATGATTGATTTTCAAAAACAATTCTCAACCTGATCCTAAAAATGTAACATTAAATATTTAAAACAACGGTTGTTCTATTGTGTACCCTAAGGGCACATGATAAGCATACAAAAAACAGAAACTAAAACCGCCCACCACAAAAAAAGTCTAAAAACCAAAAATTTTAAATGTACAATTTTTTTTTAGAACTAAAAGGTTTAATTTATTGTATTAAACTAAAAGGCGATTACAAAATTCGCTAGCTATAAAATTGGCTAACTACAAAATGGAAATAATGAGCCAGTCACACTTGGACTTGAACCGGTGTATTAGGTTACTAAGCAAATACCTCTAAAATCACAAGCTTGATTTTAGTCCCTAAGGGCTTTTGACCTAGGCTTCCATCTAGCCTTACAAAAATTCCTAAGGTTCCTTTTGCATATGATAATACACTCGTCAACACTGATTCTCTGTTGATTAAACACAATAGAATTTCTACTCTTTCAAGTGAAGTACATCACAGCTCAATGGCAATGATTCCAAAGGGAAAAAACAAAGGAAGATCTTCCCTTGAACAGTCTCGTTTGATTGATCCATTCCTCTATGTTCGTGCTCCTTTTACCCATGCCGGCCCACTTTAAGACACTCTTTAGGACTCTGGCGGAATAGTTGTAGTCACACCAATGATGTGCAGCAGTTTCCTACTAATGAGCATCACACAGAAGACAATGGTCTTCATTTAACAGCCCCTAACTCTTCAGTTTAGACCTAGAGCAGACGGGTTCATTGAGAATCTTTCACGAGATAAAGACTACTCTTGGGGTATTAATTCTATTCCACACAAGCTCAGCCAAATTCACACCATCCCCCTTGTTTCAAAAGCTATCATACAGACTCTTGCCATCAAATATGCCATGTCTAGCGTTAATCATACAAGGAATAGCATTCTCGTTCAAGGATTCCACAATTTGGTCTCTCAATCTCATGACATCCTTCCATATAGCACTTGAAGAACTTTTGCAGCTTATTTCCCATAAGTTTTGACCCTTGACATGCGTTTTATCCACCCACATGTGCCGGATGGAGTCAGAATTAAAGTAAGCATCGAAGATCAGTTCTGCAACATTCATTCGGTTCCACGCCGATAAATATTTGAGACCAAGCCACCTTCACTTTTAGGCCTACAAACTCTCTTCCAAGCCACAAGTGCCTTACTTTCACTCCACAAGAAGTTCCAAAGAACTCTGTTCAGTTCATTAATCACTGACTTGGGGAAAAGGAAAATCTTACACCAATATTGAATAACTCCATGGAACACCGCTTTGAATGATCTCCATCCTTCCCGCATAGGACAAATTCCTCGCCACCGACGCGTTAGCTTTCTTCCTGATTTTGCAAACAAGCTCAACGAAGTCCTTGCACTGGGCGCGAGAACTGCAAAGAGGAATGCCCAGGTATTTGACAAGAAGGACACCATTACTCATGCCCAGGATATCATTAATTTCGTCATGTATGCGTCTCTCTATGCCAACACTGAAAACTTTATACTTATCCAAATTCATCATCAAGCCAGAGCTTGCACCAAAGCTATCAAGGACAGACTTAATAGCATGGACAAATTCAGTATTGTCGTGGGAGAATATAAAAAGGTCGTCCGCGAAACACATGTTGATAACCTTGGCACGTTTACAACCAGGATGGAATTTGAATGCAGCATTGTTGGCAGCTTTCCTCATAGCACGAGTGAGGTACTCCATGATCAGAACAAAGAGGTAAGGGGCCATAGGGTCACCTTGCCTGAGTCCTCTCCTGGCCTTAACCCACAGTATTCTTGCCCAATTTTAATAGTGAATTGGCAATAGGTTATACACTCCCTAATCCATCTCACCATAATGGGGTGGAAATTCAGCTCTTCAAGAAGCCTGAGTAGAAAGTGTAATAACCCTCAATTTTCCGTAAGGACTAAATCGTCATTTGTCCTCTATAAAATAATAACTCTTTCAAAAATTACATATGATAGTTGTATGATAACTTCATTTGTCATTTATGAGAAATATTAATAATTATAATATCATGATATTATGATTATCACTTAAAAGAAAGTTATTATAAAATAAATTCTTTGGAAATAAATATCATACATGATTAATTTAGACTAATATGTATAACTAATTTGTTAAGTGATATTCAATAAAGTTATTATATACGGAGTATATCATTAGGGCTTATTAAGAAGGTCGTTCATGTACCACCCGATTGTAAAATAGGGTTGTGTTCGATCGACAAAATCGTCGTCGTTTCTCCATGGAAATCGAAACGGAAAGATCCTACGGATTCCTCTTTCCGTCCTCTATCATAACCCTCAACTAATTTGAAGGTTACAAGCCATAATCGAGGTCGAAATCGGGGTTGAAGTGGCCAGTTCGGGTTAGGGTTCCTCGAGGCTCTTCGATCAAATTCGAGTTAATAACGATCGGATAGGGTGCGTCATTTGGACTCTTAGTTGACGTGGTGGGATAAGGGAGCAATGGGACGGATTGAACTGAATTAATTGGCCAGAGAATATTCGAATCGGATCGATTGTAGGGAGGAGACGGTTGAGTTCTGAAACCGATAGAGAAGTCGACAATTCGGCCCGAATTGATGAGTATAAGAGGGGTTTGAGGGGGGTTCTTCATTCACATCCCAATCCAGGATTACACTCTCAAGAGTTCATCTCAAAAAGCTCTCATTTCAGTTCGAATTCGCCGGACAAAGCCGGAGAGACGCCGGTGCCCTGTTTTCGCGACACCGTGTTCGACGGGCTCGTTCTTCACTGTCCGTCTACGAACAGCGACTCCGCCACCACCGATAGCCTCGCGAGCCGCCGACGTGCCCAGATCCGTACTCGACGCCTCGAACCGTTTCCGGAATCCGCCACACCGCCGCTTTAGTTCTTCGCCGTCGTCCCCTGTTTCTGGTGCGTGAACTGTAAGTTCAAAAACAAGAGTTCGTAACTTTCGTTGCTTGGCTTTGAAATTTTAAAGCAATTGCCTTGTTTAGTGTAGCAGGAAGGATGAGTAGAGGAATGATTAGAAATAAATAAATAAATAATAACAATCCAATTATAGATTAAGATATAGGTTTATATAGAATATAGTTTATGATAAACATGGATTAAAGTGGATTGCATGTCTATAATATATACTATGTCAGAATTACGATAGTGGATTCTAAGCTTATAATATAACATGGATTAAAGTAATGATATCTAGTATATTTAGGCAAAAGGATACGTTCATATATATATAAAATATATTGATCATATATTATCATGGAGTGTAATTATAATTTTATAAATTCTGAGTAGTGATTATTTTCAAAATACTATATGGATAGATATATATACATCTCTTGAATCAAATTATTATTAAACCACTCCATGAGTTATATAATGTAACTTATGATTTAATAGGTTATTTTATAAACTTATTTTCAATATGGAGTATTTATAATATAAGTTTTCAATATTATGGACTTAAGTGATATAAATATGGTTTTATCAAATTACCTATGTTATTAATACATATATATATATACACATGTATGTATTAATGGTTAATTATATTATATTTAACTATAAGTTAATGTAAGATTTTATGAAAATGATTTTAAGAAGTTATTTTATAAACTCAGCAAGTATCTTATATACTCACTATTTTAAGATAAAGTACAACTTGTATCTTAGAAGTAATATCAATAAAATAAAATAACATAAAGTTCATAAATATTTAAAAGGTTATTATAGATCTAGGTTCATGAAGGATATGGACCTTAGCGATTTCTTTCTCAAAATAAATTACTAAATTTATTTTGAAATGTTTTCTTTCCGGTGTCAATTTATCGAAGGTGCAAGGATTCGTCGTTGAGACATACCTTCCGATCGGTTAGCCGACTTTATCGAAACTCAAGGCAAGTGGAATGGTTTAATTTTACGCATATGATTTAAAAGCATGATTTATATTTGAATCATGAGGTTTTTGATTGTTGGGAACTAATTGTGTGTTAAAATGAACCTAGGATTTTACTGTTAGATTTAATGACTGTCATTCCCTAGTACCTCGTAGGATGCGCTAGTCGAACTAGGTCTCGATGTGTGTGTGGACGTAAGCGCCTCGTTGATTCGTAGTTGTGTGTAGATTTATTTAATTGTTAATCTCACCAGTGCGGAGGGAGTACTCCCTGGTGTAAGGTCATGACCATGGCCTCCTCAATCGTTGAGGGGTCGTTTAAGGATTTTATCCACTTAAGGCGCAGTGCCACTTACATTCGCGATTAACGCACCTTAATAAGTTTAAGTGTAATCCTCCGTGTGGTTAATGAAGTAATCAAGATAAGCGCGTTGCGCAATTTAAATCAACTTCATCTTCGTACTCAACGAAGACAATTAATTAAACTAAGAATCTCTGTGTGATAACACGTTCCCAACAATCTTGCATCGAAGTTTTAACGAAGATATCACCTCTCGTGATATCCTAACCTTTTCAAAGTCATTCTTGTTTTCCAGTGGATTGTGTAGTAGCTAGATTGTCGCCCGACTTTCATTCGGAGTTCGACGTCAGTTATTACACATTCTCACTAATCGAACCACCTTCAAAAACCCATTTGTTTAGTCTATCACAAGACTAACCGACTACCCTTTTTCCTTGCATGGTCGGCTGGTGTCCACCGAATTTCCGTCGCGGCACATCAGGAGGAGGGCTCATAATCAAAGACTAGTTGAAGGAGGCGATGAGGACTCAAGCTTCTTTCTAAAGACTTTTATTTTAATTCCGCACTTAAGTATTTTTGAACTTAGTTTTCGTATTGAGATTCTCGAGGTGTGAGATCCAATACCAGTTTTATTCCCGACTTCATATGTAATCAACGATTAAGACCTTGTTTTTTAATCATTTTAATTCCGCATTAAAGTTTTGTCGTCTTCTGTGATAACTGTAAAGCCTAGGGTGACTTTGGGAGTTTTAACCCGAGGTCACTGGCGGTAATATCCCTACAGAAAAAGGGGGTGTTACAATTATGGTATCACTTGGTTGACATATCTCTCCCATGTGGGAAGTTATGCCAAAGGTCATGGGTTCGAGGACCCATGGCAACAACCTACCTATTTGGGGCTTGGGGCCTCTTAGGTGATGGGTTGGAGTGTATTGGGCTGCGGACCTGACAGCCCAGTTCCCGTGTGGGAGGGGTGTGTTACAAAAAAGTGCATTTTTTTGTAACACACCCCTCCCACACGGGAACTGGGCTGTCAGGTCCGCAGCCCAATACACTCCAACCCATCACCTAAGAGGCCCAAGCCCCAAATAGGTAGGTTGTTGCCAAGGGTCCTCGAACCCATGACCTTTGGCATAACTTCCCACATGGGAGAGATATGTCAACCAAGTGTGCTGCAGCATACTTGGTTAACACTGATAAGATCGCACATGGAAACTAGAATATACCCTACATGGAAATCTTACTGAAAGAGAGGGTCATTGTAGTGATACCCGTTTGTTTCACGCTCGAAACCAGGATAAACCCTTCTTGAGAATCTTGACGAAAGAGGGTTTGTTATAATAGTACCTTCTTAAAAGAGTTTCGTCCTCGAAACTATAGAAGGTTAGGATGGTATAAAAGAGACGAGAACAAAAGTTATTTTTGTCCCTTAATTTAAGAGAGGTAATACATTAAGAGAGGTGACACATTAGTACCTCCTTACGAGCTTGTTAGGTACTCGGTAACTTTTAGGATTTACCCTTATACATCCTCACTTGTTTCTTCGATGAATGGCCTTGTGCTTGAAGATGGAAACACATGACGAATATTTTGCTCATAAATGATATTCTAGTACTCTCTGCCTTAAACTCTTGCACCACTTAAGATGACTTTATCTCGTCATCCACCTATATCTGATTAGCACAAAACTCGATTGTAGCTTCCTTGACTAGTAGACACTCATTACTGAAGTCTCCTACTGTTGTTATCCCATTAGATAAATGGGTGACATTTTTCCAATTACAACTATTGCAATCCACCTTCCCTTTCAAGCTATGATGCATCTCATTAAGGAACTAAGCTCAAGAATTTTGAGCTTACTCGCAAGAACGTGCACTTCATCTCAAGTTATTCCTATTCCAATGATTAAGGTAATACAAATCCATAGTATTATCCTTGACACTGATAAGATCGCACTTGAATCTTATGAATGTGGGTCGGACGAGATTAATTATTGATTTGCTAAAAGAGACCTACGATACTTAGCTAGACGACTACAACACGGAAAAGCTGAGTCTTATGAAATGGGGCCTCTACCTAGTAACGAGTTGGTGTTTTAGAAATGAAAAAGAAAGTGATCTTGAACACGTCAAAAAAAGTTAATCCTCTAATGTTTCAAATGAAACTGTTTGGTAGATGAAAGAATAATCTTCATGATTTACAAAGTTAATGAAACTGAACAACAATGGATTGTTATAAGATTGTAGCCAAAAATGATTTCAAAGTCGAAAGAAAGTACATAGCCCTTAAAACTCGTTGGTAAAGAATATTTAAGAATTTACTTTCCTTGGAAGTACACTAGCGTAGGTGATAAAACGTTATGTAAAATGTGTATCAAGATATTTATAGCTTATAACTTGCATATATATTTCAACTCCAAAATTCCAAGTTAGACAAAAAGAACACAAGGAGCAATATTTAATATTACTACCTTAGGTCAGGAGATTATTAACGAAAAAGAAAAAGAGATTATAGGACAAGCAAAATTTCCTAGTATAAGCTTCGCCATAACTAGGCAAACATTTTTTTCTTTTCAAAGCACAAATCTCAATCCATACTAGTAAAATTGTTTTTAGAAACCTTTGCTGGATTCATAACTTATAGTGTGTCATAAATACCAAACAAACAAAATGAAAATTAACTTAAAGAATGTTGATTCCAGGGTATCGTAATTTTAACACTTAAAATTGTTTTCACAAAGCAGCCTCGCTGACAATATATACATTTAAATATTTGCATATTAAAACAAGATTCATTTTAAGACTTTAAAACCTTAATACTTAATTTAAACATGAATCAAAGTATACGTATCCGTTTGGGGTGCTTTTTCTGTAACACACCCCTCCCACACATGAACTGGGCTGTTAGGTCCGCAGCCCAATACACTCCAACCCATCACCTAAGAGGCCCCAAGCCCCAAATAGGTAGGTTGTTGCCATGGGTCCTCGAACCCATGACCTTTAGCATAACTTCCCACATGGGAGAGATATGTCAACCAAGTGCACTGCAGTACACTTGGTTGACATATCTCTCCCATGTGGGAAGTTATGCCATCAGAGAATGATGCCCTTCCCTAGGTGGAAAAGCCGATCATGTAGCAGAGTCCCTGAAGGGCATGATCATCAGAGAATGATGCCCTTCCCTAGGTCACTATAAATACTCTTCCAGAGCATTTATTGTGACTTGACGCTTCCAGAGAATATACAGAGCATATTGTCAGTCACTCAAGAACACCAAGAACAGCTCAAGAACACGTGAGACTTAGGTGTTAGAGAAGCGTTCACCAAAACCATAAACTGTTTGTAAGAGAAAAGAACAAAAAGAGAGAGAGTCCTTACGACGAACTGTAAGGACGTGCTAATAGCGTCCTTTAAAAGATTAAGTTAGGTTACGATTACTGGCTTAAGGGGTGTAACTAGTGGTCTTAGGGACGCATTCTAAGTGTCAGAGAAGTGTAATCACTTGCCAGTGTAATTGTAAGAACTCTTAATAAGAAAGGAAATTAAAAAGCCATTACAAAATCCTCCAAGGAGGTAGAGGTTTACACTCAAGGACTAGTTTGGACTTGAGTTGTTCCTCTATAAATCAAAAGTGTTCCTTACTTATTCCATTTACCTGTTTAGTCTTTTATTTCCGCTGCAACAGAAGGACGCCCTTAATCTTTATTAAGGACGCCTCAGCAAAGGACGCCCTTAACATCGTTAAGGATGCCCTCTCTGTTGACTAACGATCCCAACAATTGGTATCAGAGTAGGCGCTCCAGATTTCTATTGAGTTGTAGGTAAAGATTGATATGGAACCAATTGGAATTAGTAGTGTGAAGCCTCCGCGTCTCACGGACGGCAAATACAACCGTTTGGAGAACCAGATTCGAGAACTTTGTGCGCATTCAAAATTACCAGTGCTGGAAGGTGATTAAGGACGGTGACCTTAAAGCTCCTCCTGCCATGGAAGGCAAAGAGGAAGTCTAGGGTCCTGATGAGTTTAAGCTTATGGAAACAAATGCTAAAGCTATATGTTTCCTACAGACGTCCCTCTGCGAAAGGGATGCTACTCGAGTGAGTAATCTGTCTACAGCTAAGCTTCAGAGGGAAGCACTTGAGAAGTACCACGTAGGGACACTAGAGATGAAGGAAGACGTCCAGTTGGAGGCTAAGAGGGACTTCTACAAGTTCAAAATGCTTCCAAATGAAACTATCACCGACTACTCTTTCCGCTTTGAAGGCCTTTTGACCAAGTTAAAGAACGTGGGAGTTTTTGAAACTGGGATCTCTTTGAGAAACAAGGTTCAAGCGACTGTCAATAGAAGAAATCTATGGAAAGCTAAAGGCGTTCAAAGCCAAAAGGAATCAGGACATGCTTAAGCTAGAAAAGAATCCTCAAACTGAACTAGCTTTGAATCTTGAAGCTAGGACGCAAGAGCAAGACCTATAACAGTCGGCAAAATCAACTTGCCTTGATGCTTGAAGCCAAGATAAAGGAGCATTGTGAAAATCTTCGTCTTCAAGCTTTGATAGAAGAATAACTTGCTCTCTTGCACAAAACTCTTAGATCATGGGCTAAAAGAGGCAAGGTCCCAAGGTTCAAAATGCCATGCAAGAAAGAGAGTCCTAAGCTTACTGAGGCTGAAATGAAGGAGGTGACATGCTTCAAATGTAATAAGAATGGTCACTTTGCCAAGAACTGCAATTCTGAATTGTCAGGAAAAGATTTGAGGAAGAAAGCTCTACTTGGCGCTTATGAGGCTGCCTGGGAAGATATCGATTCAGATGATGAAGGACTGTCCGAACAGGTTGCTTACATCGCGATGGAAGACACATCAGATGATCACAAGGACGCCTCTGAAGCTGAACAAGAGGTAACACATGAGTCCTTGATCAACTCTCTTGAAAACTGCCCTAAGCCTAAACTCATAAAACTTATTGCTAAGGTCATGCAAGAAATTTATTCAATGAAAGAAAGGCTTGATGAACTTGAATATGAAAATATTGTTGTTGAGTGTGAGAACTACAACACAATGACATTTCAACTAGACTCCTCATTAAAAGAATCAAAATCCCTGAAAACTGAAATTGTGTGTCTCAAACTAGAGAACGCCAACCTTAGGGATGAAATTAAGGTTTTAGGAAAGAGTCCTATGACCGGAGCTATGAAACCTGTTGTTTTTTTTCCTGCCAAGAAAGACCTAGGTTATGAGTCTAGCTCAAAGAACTCCCTTCCTAGTGACTTTGAAAGAGAGTTAGAGCTTGAAAGAGAGAAAACCAAGAACCTAGAAGAACGTATAAGAGTCTTGGAGAGTAGTGAAATTGCTAAGAGAGAAGGTTCAAAGGTTTGTGACCCCAAGAAAATAGAAGAAAATATAATCCAACGTCCTAGCAAAAAGTATTATCTTGGTGATTACTATAGGACGTGCTGATATTGTAGTCATGGTGGTCATTACAAGTATGATTGTTTTAAACTAAAGGAAGACCTTGAAAATGGCAAAAATGCTAGGAGTAAGGATGAAAATCATGAGTCAGTCCCTAAAAGAAATGCAAGACGTCCTAATCGTTCAAGGACTTCATTCAGAAAGCATTCTACTTCTAACGATGTCAACTTGAATGATTACATGCCACAAAAGGAGTTCCTCTATTGTAACGAACCAGGTAAGGAACCTTGCCTTGGTCGCGAAAAACTAAATCTTTTTAACATGTGGAAGTGAGAGGAAGCCCGTGGATCATTGATAGTGGCACCTCAAACCATATGACAGGAAGCCAGATCCATCTCACTTCTATCCAATCTAGTGCCACGGGAGGAACTGTCTCGTTTGGCAACAAGCCCAAAGGAAGAATCAAAGGGATGGGCACTGCGAATCTGAATTCGTCCATCAAAGCATCAAATGTTAGTCTTGTTTAAGGACTTGGCTTCAACCTCCTTAGCGTCTCTCAGATTTGTGATCAAGGTGAAAACCTACTCACATTTGATTCAAAGGAGTGTTTTGTTATCAACAAGAAGACAAACAAATTCATTCTCAAGGGAGTCCGTCAAAATAATGTTTACATCTTCAATCAAAAGTTCAAGCCTGCTACTGAGTTGTGCCTGTCTGTCTCAACTGAGGACGCTGACTTCTGGCATTGCCGCCTTGGCCATGTTAGATTAAGCACAATCCTCAGGCTACATCAATAAGATCTTGTAAGAGGACTTCCCCGAATCGATCCTGAGAAAGCTGAACAATGTGAAGGTTGCATCAATGGGAAGCAAACAAGATCGTCCTTCAAGTCCAAGAACGAAGTCAGCACGAAGAAGCCCTTGGAACTTCTTCATATGGATCTTTGTGGACGCATGAGGACGCAGAGCTACGGTGGAAAGAGGTACATGTACGTTCTCGTCGATGATTTTTTTTGATTCACTTGGGTCCTTTTCTTGGTGTCAAAGGCAGATAGTTTCAACGCTTTCAAAGTCTTCATCAAACAAGTGGAAGTTGCTCTAGGGACGCACTTGAAAGCCATTCGATCAGACCATGGGACGGAGTTCCAAAACTCAGAGTTCCTGGCCTTCTGTGATCAAAACGGCGTCTCTCACAATTTCTCACCCCCAATAACTCCTCAACAAAATGGTGTTGTGGAAAGAAAGAACAAGACGCTAGAGGATATGGCAAGGACAATGTTGTTAGCAAATGGCGTCCCCAAGCACTTTTGGGTCGAAGTCGTTGCTATTGCTGTTTACATTATCAATCGTGCCATGATCCGTCCTTTGCTAAAGAAGACATCCTACGAGTTGTTGAATGGGAGGAAACCTCGTATTGATCATTTTAGGGTTTTTGGATGCAAGTGTTTTGTCCACAACAACGACAAGGAGAGGCTTGGAAAGTTTGATGCTAGGAGTGATGAAGCCATATTTCTTGGGCACTCCCTCACAAGCAAAACCTATAGAGTTTTCAACAAAAGGACTCTTAAGCTTGAGGAAAGTATTCATGTTGTGTTCAAGGAGAGCTCCATTCACAAAGAGAAGCCAAGTAAGAAGGAACGCTCTTCTTCGCAACAATAGGACGACTCTGAAGACAAAGTCGATGGTTGGTCCTTAGGAAAGTACTATGTTCCTAAGGACGGCAATGCAAATCCAGAAGAAGTCTCCAGCTCAACAAGACGTGGCTGAATCAAGTCAACAAGGTGAGCAACGCCATGGTGTGGACACTCTCTCTGAGGGGGAACACATTGAGGACGAAGCTCAAGATGAAGGTGATGATTCTGATGATAGTATTTATCCAAGGTTTACTCAACTCTTTCAAAGGGAGTCCCGCCTTTCAACATATCATCCAAGAAGTCAGATAGTCTCAGATAGTTCAAAAGGAGTTCAAACCAGATTATCTGCAAGCAAGTCCCAGAGTGCAAACATGGCTTTTTGTGCATTCAACGCTTTTGTGTCCATGGTGGAGCCCAAGAACATAAAGGAAGCACTCCAGGACGCTGACTGGATTCAAGCAATGCAAGAAGAACTTAATCAGTTTGAAAGAAACAAAGTTTGGACCCTCGTCCCTCGTCCTAAGAACAAAAACATCAGTGGGACGCACTGGGTGTTTAGAAACAAACTTGATGAGAGTGGACGCGTGTCAAGGAACAAGGGAAGACTTATGGCTCAAGGATTTAAGCAAGAGGAAGGCATTGATTATGATGAGACTTTTGCTTCTGTTGCTAGGTTGAGGTCGTCCGTCTCCTTATTGCCTTTGCCGCTTACAAGGGATTCAAGTTGTTTAAAATGGATGTCAAGACTGCCTTCCTTAACGGGAAACTAAAGGAGTAAATGTACGTTGGTCAGCCCCCTGGCTTTGAGGACGTCAATCATCTAGATCATGTGTTTTACCTCGACAAAGCTCTCTATGGACTCAAGCAAGCTCCTCGTGCATGGTACAACAGGTTTGCGTCCTTTCTTTTGTCAAATGGTTACACAAGAGGTTCAATTGATAGGACTTTGTTTATAAAGAAAGTCCACAAGGATATTTTGATTGCCCAAGTCTATGTTGATGACATAGTCTTTGGAAGTACTAACATGAAACTTGTAGATTGAGGACTTCAAGTCTTTGATGAGTGGCGAATTTGAGATATCGCTCGTAGGAGAACTCAAATTCTTCCTGGGGCTTCAAATCAACCAACTCAAGGATGGGACGCGCATTCACCAACAGAAGTACGTCCGAGAGATGCTCGAGAAATACGGAATAAATACGTCCAAGCCTGTTGCTACTCCTTGCTCTCCCAACTCGCGTCTTTACGAAGATGAGCAAGGGAAGGATGTTGATCAAAAGCTCCATCGTGGGATGATTGGATCACTTCTATATTTGACTGCAAGCCGTCCAGACATCATGTTTGTCGTTTTCTTGTGTGCTCGCTTTTAAGCAAATCCAAAGGAGTCCCACTTGCTTGAAGTCAAGAAGATCTTCAGATATCTCAAGGGACGCGACGGTATCTTGGAATCCAAAGAAGTCGTCCCTCAAGCTCTCAGGATACTCGGACACTGACTACGCTGGTCACGTCATTGATAGGAAAAGCACTTTAGGAATGGCTCAATTTCTTGGTTCATGCTTAGTCTCTTGGGGATCAAAGAAACATAACTCTATGGCGCTTTCAACTACGGAAGCTGAGTACGTTGTTGCTGCTTCGTGATGTTCACAAGTCCTTTGGATCAAGTATCAACTCGAGGACTATGGTATAACTCTTGAAACCATCCCCATTCTTTGTGATAATACAAGTGCTGTTGATATTGCTAAGAATCTTGTTCATCATTCCCGCACAAAGCATATTCATATTAGACATAATTTCTTGTGTGATAATGTGGAACTAGGACTTATTAGTATGGAGCATGTAAGGACTGAGAACCAAATAGCTGATATTTTCACTAAGGCACTTGATAGACGTCCTTTTGAGAATTGAACCTCAGGGTACTCTTGGGGATGATAACTTTTAAGTAGCAAGTCCCGTTCTACTATTCCCTCAATGCTTGGCTATGTTAAGTGATTTCATAATTGTTAAAGGACTTTAATGCATTGATTTCATATTCACAAGGACGCTAGTCAAAAATTTTTTTGTGCATATTATGTGAACGCGATTTAAAAATCTCTATTGTCTTGAAAAAGAGTATCCCTGATCACCCAACCCTCATTATAAGCCGAAATGATAGGAGCTCTAAGCTTACCCTGGCCGAGAACCTTGCAAAAGTGTCCTATGAGCTTCATATTTTCTTTCACGGGGCGTACTTGCTTGGTTTTCAAAATGGTTCGAAAGGTGATCCTATAGGATTTGATCGAGTATTGTTTGCAATTTGGAGTCAAGGACGTCAGTTCAGTTCAGTACAAGACGCCAGTTCAGTTCAGTACAAGATGCCAATTTAGTTCAAGACAGGTTCATCAGGAACGCCGTCCTTTTGCAGTTATGGAAGTTGAAGAGTTGTTAATTTGAATTTTGAAAAGGGAAGTTACCGGCGTGCCCCTCACCTAACATCTATATAAGCATTCATTGCAACGGTTGTCAGAACTTTCACACTCTCTATTCTCATTCAAGCTTTGCTTTGACTTCTCTCTAGAACTCCGGCATCCTCTCTCTAAAACTCCGTTCAAGTTTCCGATCAGATCTGTCAGCAATGGCTCAAGTTAAACATGCTTCCGGTGGTCCTTCTGGCGCAAAGCGAAAGCGCCTCTCTAAGAAGGCGTTCTACATAGAGGGTCCGAAAGAAATCCAAATTGACGAGATGCTTAAGGACTTCATCGAGACGAAGCCAAGGATGCTCTTTGATGCAGTGGTGAGCTACATGATCAACGTGCAGAAACGAAGACCGTTTTTGAAACCTAAAGACGTTCCTTCAAAGGTTCGTTATGCCAGTGCTTCAAAAGACAGTGGGAAAGGACACTCCTTTCTATGGAGGAAGCCCTTGATAGAAGCCATTCCCGAACTATCAAACGCCCGCTTTGCTGACCTTTCATCCATTCCAAGAGGTGTTAAGAGGTTAGTAATATTGTCCCCACCTCCTTCCCCTTCTCATTAAATAACCACAAGGCCGTCCCCCTCTCGCCTCTCAAAATCTTCCCTCCCTTCCTCCTCAGCCCCCACAAAAATCTATGACCGTTTCCCTACACCACTTATAGAGGAACGCACCAAATACAAACACGACAAGAGACCCCTCAAAAGGCTCAAGTTGGCCAAATCCACACCAAATCTCATTCCTCTAGACACTCCAACTCCCTCATCCTCACCCTCCCCTTCCCAACCTCCTGACTCAAACCTACAAATGGTCGTCCGCACCTTTCTAGAGGTCGACCTATCTTCCTTCCCAACCGTCCCAACCCAGATCTCTCCACCAAGGGTCCGAGCCACACCAAGTTCAAGGGGTCCCTCCTCTAAAAGGGACGCCCCTCAATCAAAGCCCGAATCAACTCCAATTGTCGTTCCTCTTGACGATGACTCCATTGATGAAGAGTTCGGCTCTGAGAACTCTATGGAAGAGATTGATACAGCTGCCGTCCAAGATGAGATTACAAGGTAGCAAATAGCTAACGACGTGGAATTTGGCCGCCAGCTTGCTAACCAAAGCGAAAATGTCGTTCCGGAGGACGCTCACCCAAAAGAGCTTTCTTTGGAAGAACAAATAGAGCTGGACGCCCAGGAAATCCCTCTGTACGAAGTCCTCCCCGAGGACGTAGGAGGTAAATTTGCCTCCAAGGGCAAGGGAGGACCATCGCCGAAGAAGAGAAAAACGGCAAAGTCCAAGGAAACAGTTGGTCCCTCTGACATCCAGGAAGAGAGTGAGAATCTCCAAGGAGGAGATGAGAATGAAGAGGATGATGATGATGAAGAAGAGAATGAGGACGGCGATGCTTAGCCGTCTAAGGGCAAAAGGAAGAAGAAAAACAAGAAGGAGCACATTATGAGTCCTCTTGTTTTAGATGAAGAGTTTCTTGGCCAGTATTCTGAGGCCAGTGAACTCGTGGATCTTCTCCGGTTCCAGGGGTGGTTGAAGATAAGTGATGAGCAAGTTGTTGTTGATCCCAAGCTTGTCCAGGCCTTCTACAACTCCTTGGATATAGATGTGAAATATGGCACCGGGACGTTTGACGCATATGGAAAACGAGCGTCTTTCTCAGAAAAGACCGTCCGCTAGCTGATGGGTCTAGACAAAGCACATCCTGGCAATGAAGCCCTGCACCAAGTCCCTTCCAGTGGTTTTGGGATCGAGGGAGATGAGCTGACCGCCATGTTCCGTAGAGTCTTCGATGGGAAGACTCCCGATGCTAATGATCGAGTCACCGATATCCTATCCCACACCGGAGCCATGGCCCACTACATGATATGTAGAATGGTGGTGCCAAGGCAAGAGAAGAAGTCCATCGTCCAGACGATAGACTGCTTGTTGCTGGACGCTTTCCTCAACCGGCGAAAGATCAACTTGGCCCGAATAGTGATAGAGCATATGGCCAAGTGCACTCGCAAAAACCATGCCCTTCCTTATCATGGTCTTGTGAAGGCCTTGCTAATTGAAAATGATGCCTATAACCCTAGTGTTGAAGAGACTCTAGGCATGCATTGGGATCAAAAGCATGGCCTCCTTGAGATCAAGCACGACCAAGAGCTTCCTTCTATCTTAAAGCAGCTAGAAAAAGAGAAGAAGAAGGTGGGGAAGAAGAAAAAGGAGGAAGAGGTTGCAAGAAAGGATGAAGCAAAGAGGTTAAAGCAAGAAGCTTTGAAAAAGGTTGTTGAGGAAGAGAAAGCAAGGCAGGACGCCGCTGCCCAAGCTGATGCTAACAAGGGAAAGACAGTAGTCCCTGAATCTGCTGAAGTTGTTGAGACTGAGGAAGAATGTCAAGCAAGATGTGCTGAAGTTGACAATCTATCATCCTTCCTTAATCAACCTCCAATGGACTACTCGTTCTCTTCAACGCAGTGTGCTCGGAACACACAGTTGTCCTTCTTTCACACATCTCCTGCCCCTGCCAACCAAGAAGCTCACTCCAACAAGCAGTTGACCGCTCTTGTCATCCACAACCAAAACATCTTGCCTACTTCCAAGCTGTGAGAAACCAGAATGAACTGATGAAAGAGCTCATCCAAGCAAATTCATCATGAAGGGACAGAGGAAGACACTCAAGAGGAAGAGGAGAACGTCAATGTGGACACCAATGTGGACGACACAACCCGTCCTTCTGGATCACCTACCTCCTAATCTTTTATCCCTCATTATCTTGTGCCTTTTCTTCTTTTGTTTATCAAACACTTGTCTGAATTTCTGTAACAACTTTTAATTTCAATGGCAATTCTCATTTTGTGTGCAATTGTTTGTTTAAGCGTTCCTTTGCTTCTAGTTATGATTTTGTGTTATCGTCCTTAGCTAACTTGTTATCCTTTTCGATGATGCCAAAAGGGGGAAGTGTAGTTTTGTAGATGAGCTTCGAATTAGTTATCTAGAATAAACAAGTGTTAAGGGGGAATTTTAGTGAAAGGACCAAAGGAGCCACAATGCTTTAAATAAAATTAAGGGACGCCGCTTAGAAAAGAAATTTGCTTAGATAGCCGTCCCCTCCCTAAAATCCAAAAGTGAGATAGATCAAAAGTTGGAAACTTGTGCTTATAGAATTTTTGTTAAGTGTCAGAGGACGCCCTTTAAATTATCAAGCATGTTAAAGCTTTAAGTTCAAAACTATGTTTGCTCACAGTTTGTCATCATCAAAAAGGGGGAAATTGTTGGGACAATGTTAAGGACACCTTTTGTACTTAACAGTGTGCCTAGTGTCCCTTGGTTTTGATATAACAAGCTCACTTTGATCTAATAAGTTGTCCGAGTGTTTCAGGAACGCAGGTTATGAAAAGGACAACAAGTTGAGTAGCCGTCCTTAAGGTGTAAGGACGCTACTAATCTGGATAAGCGACTTGGCATGATTCTTCAAAGGACGCCGTCCTTATCATTACATAGGAGTCCTCTCAAGGCTGGCTGATATACACATTTATGTTGTGTATTTAGATGGGGTTTTAGCATACTTTTAGTCTTGTTTTAGGTGCTAAAGTTGGAGTTTGAAGCGTTAAAGAAGGAAGAGCTGAGGTACCCTGAAGACCACTTGAAGCTGGAATCAAGAAACAAAGAGAAAGTCGGTCTATGTCTGGCGGCGACCGCTGCCTTTTCCGAGGCGAATTTCTACTTTAAACGCTGCGTTTTGTTTAGTGACCTTTTGGATATTATTTTAGGTCCGGTTTTTATGTATTTTTGGATAGATGTTTTCTCATATTTAAGGGCTTTGGAACCCTTTGTTTAGACCTAGTTTTGGAGTTTGAAATTATTTTGTATTTTGGAGATCTATGGAGAACTAAGCCTCTTTGCTTAGACAGACAATTGAAGTGTTCGTTCTGATTCAGTTGTGAGATTTCTAATTCCTTATCGATTGCATGGATTTAATCTCTTCTCTTGCTTGAATTGCTATTGACTTGTTTCAATGATTTCTAGCCTGATCATCTAGGATTTATTGTTATTAGGTTATTGCTAGATTTGGAGTGTTTCTGGTTGAGCATCTCTAATTCATAAGTAGCAACTGCATCGTGCTAATATCTGGTTGTGTTAGTCTTATGCATAAGAGAATTGATTTGCATTCAAGGGTAAAAGCTGGTTGTTTTATCTTAGTTTGTATCCAATTATATTCCTATTGTTGAATGCTGCTAGTTAGATTGAATCATGATAGTTTCATGATTATTTATCTAGTTAGGGTTAATAGTATCTGGTTGTGCTATTAATTACTTTTGAAAAGGAATTGGAATTTCCATTGCATAAATATTGAATGAAATCAATGATCAACTTCTCAAGCGAATGCGGATATTTGTTTGCCTAAGTGTTTCTAAATACTGATTGATAAACTCTTGAATTCGTATGATTTGCATGTTAGTGTGTGAATTAAACCCAAAAACCCCCTTGTTACTTCTGTTTGACACATAATTCTCTGCTAAAGATAACTTGTCTCCCTGTGGAATCGACCCTTACTTGCTTTATACTTTGGTTAAGTTAGTTTGGTTTTTCTTTGCATAATTGTGGTTTAAAACGACTAAATCATCGTTATCAAATTGGCGCCGTTGCCGGGGAGGCGATAATTGTCTTTTGTGTGATTTTTGTGCCAAACTTGGTGTGAACCTATCTTATGGTTCACACCACCTGTGCTACTAATCCATGACTTTGTTCGAGTGTACACAGTTTCAAGATGAACACTTTCATGAGTACCTGACTAGATTCCAAAAGTATGCGGATGACCTTGGTGCGTGGGGATATCATTATACTGTGGGTGATGTTTGCAATGGCATTGTCAAGGGTATGAATCTTGAGACTCGAAGGATGGCGTACTACATGAGTAATAGAAGGCTTTTTGTTATGGAACCTATGGAATGTTGGGATTTCCTCTGTTTTATGAGCCATCAATGTCTTTTGGTTGAATCATCTCAATCAATGCCACAACCGGTTGAGACTTGTGATGCTTCTCTTGAGGATATGATGAAGGATCTTGCTAAGAGGATGGATGATATGAGTACGGAGTCTACACAGCACTATGAAAGGTGCTACTCACTTTGTCATCCAACAACTTCAGATAAGTCCATTGAAATCAATGAGCCAGATGCATCCCTTCCCACACGATTTGAGGAGATTGAGGAGTATATCACTGTGAAGGAAGAAGAGTTCTTCTCTGATAGTGATATGTTCTTTGAAGATGATATGGGTGACTATGTGAACACAAATGAGGAAGATGATATTACAGAGGATTGTGCTTCACCAACAAAGTCCCCCATGCCTTCTGTTTCGAAATCAACCTTATTGGTTGTTGACGATCCAGGTATTCCTTGTTCCAATCTCTCATTACCCATTGTTCTTTATTCCCCCAAAGAGTCAAGTTTAGGGCCTAATGAAGAATCTAGAAATTACTTAGAGTTCATCCATAATGAAAGTGGTAATACTAGTAAGCGCTTTGACAATTTTTGTTCATATTCTAAGAAGCCACCACTTATGTTGAATTGGTTTGAGCATATACCATTTTATGAAGATTGGACACACAAGTTTGATAAGTTGAAACGATTTTTAAATGACATGTTATTTAGTTTCAATTTATCCTTGGGCTACTTATGTTTCTTTGAGATGAGCTCGCAAGAATTTGATAGGTTGTTAAGGGCATTGACAATGTCCAATCTTGTGAAAACATACGAGGCGTCGAGCCACGATGATAACCAAGGCACTTATCGGGAGGCAACCCGATGGAGTTGATATCCTTTGATTAGATTAGATTAGATTAGGATTAGTTTCCCTTTGTTTTGTTTTTATTTTGTGTCGAACTAACTTGCAGATAGTCGGAGGACCACAACGCATTGGCAGCGACCGCCGCCCATGAGGCGGCGAGCGCCGCCAAAACGCACTCAGCTACGACATCGAACCAATTAATGGCAGCGACCGCCGCCAAAATGGCAGCGATCGCCGCCAATAATTCATCGGCTACGGCTTTCGGCAAATAAATGGCGGCGACCGCCGCCTAAATGGCAGCGATCGCTGCCAATTATCAGGTTCGACACTATCTTTTTCTGTAAAAAAAAAAAAAAAATTCAGATATTCGAAAAAAAAAAAGAAGATATATCAGAAAATCGAAAAAAAAAAAGGAAAAAGAAAAGAAAAGAGGGAGAAGAGGATAAGATAAGAAGAGGGTTGAGGGGATTCTCAGCACAACACACAACAACAACCACGCAGAGAACAAAAGAGAGACCAAGAGAGAGGAAGAGAGTAGAGAGAAGGAGGAAGAAGCAGAAGGCCGCCGCCTGCTCGCTGCCGCCACCAGCTCGCCGCGCCAGCGACCGCCGGTCCCTAGCCCGCTGCCCCGCTCGCCGCCATCTCCGCGCGATTTTTCGGATCTGAAAAAGGCAGCGACCGCCGCCCCCTTGGCAACGACCGCCGCCAGCAACAGACGCGAAAAACCGACTGTTTTTTCGGTACTCTTCTCTTGTGCTCTTGTGATTTTTGCTTCCATTGTTGAGTATGAGTACCCGTAGAGCTTCTTCATCTAGATCCCGCCATAAGTACTCCGCGAAAGAGGAGGCTAGATTGAAATTGGTTGCAAAGAAAAAAATTGTTAGTACCTTGTTCTTTGATTATGATGCTATGAGGGTGCTTGGGCTAGAAGCTTGTACTAGGCAGATGTTTCAGGTGGGCTTGGTCCGTTCTATTATATGCGTGCTCCTACTTATCCTGAGTGGACTGGGGAATTTTTGGCTACTTTTGAGCATTATCCTGATGCGGGTACCATTGAGTTTCGACTTGGGGGCAGGGATCATACTTTGGACTATGGGCAAATTGATGAGGCACTTGGTATATCCAAGCAGCCTACAGAGTGGGATCCCAGAAATCCGCAGATTCAATTTTGGGCTGATTCTACAGGGTCAAGGGGGTATGACCCAAAGGCTGGGGAGTATAATTACAAGTGGTCTCATCCGTGTCTTCGTCTAGCTCACAAGGTTATTCGTATGGCTTGGTTGGGCCAATCTGAGTTGAACAAGGTGCCGCACCTTGACTTGAGTGCAGTTTGGACTATGACCCCGCAGAGCACTGTGGTGCGTGAATGGCGGGCTTACTTCATTGCTAGTTGTCTGAAGTGTCAGTCTGACAAGCCTGGCAAGATTACTATTGGTGGCATGATCTCTTTATTAGGAGCTTGGATGGCAGTTGCTGCACCCTCTCCAGCTGAGCAGCTCTCTCGCCACTACACCTATGATCTGAGGCAGTTACGCCATGTGGGCGTCCTTTCTGATGTTGGAGAGCAGCATTATTATTTGTATGGTTCTCGAGGCTGTCATCGGATTCCTCTTCCTCTGCCTATAGCTATGCCCTTTGGGCCATCTGGTCGTGATTTTGATATTCGTCGGTACATTGTTGGCTATCGCGCTCCTAGCTCCTCTTTTGCTGCTGCTGCTGTTGATGAGGAGACTTCTGAGGATGATGAGGATGATGATGACGAGGATGAGGAGCCGGATAGGATGCAGGAGGATCCAGCCCCTCAGCCTCCTACTTGGGCATCTCAGGCTGCTGCATTTCTGCAGGAGGAGCAGGCTACCGCTCGACCCACTGGTTGGGGTCAGTACTCAGATTGGCAGGATCAGATGTCTGCTCAGATGGGTCGTCTTTCAGTCCGTCAGGATGAGTTGGCGAGTTCCATGGACAGGATGCATCAGTACCATGAGCAGCAGGCTCACTACTTTCAGCAGCAGGCGGCATTCTTTCAGCAGCAGTGGCCTAGATATCCATCCTACCCTGACTACCCACCACCACCACCACCTTCACAGTAGTGGTATTTTTCCTTACTTCCCCTTATATTATTTTTGTCTTTCTACATTGAGGACAATGTTTATTATAAGTGTGGGGGAGTTGGAGTTATATTACTATTGCTATTACTTTAAAAAAACAAAAAAGAGCCATAAATAAGAGAAAAAGGCAGAAAAATCCTGGGGTGAACTGAAAACCTGAAAGGGCGGTTCAAGTAAAAAGCAGGTAATCTGACAAGCATTAGGCTTGGGCAAAAATAGATTTTTGAATGATGTGAGATGGTGAGTCCAACATTGAAAAATGAAAAGAGAGATGTTAGGTGAAAACCTGAAAAGGCGCCTAAGCAAAAAGAGTGAAAGAAAAAAGAGTGTTTTAGGATGTTCTTTTTACTGGAGCTGGCGACATAAGAAGTGGAGTATAGGAGTGTTTTCGGGTAGGTTTTCACTTGGAGGGATAAGGTGTAGTTTCTTGATTGACATCTTCTTTATTGATGCATATTGTTGATAGATGTTGGATGTGTGGAGTAGGTGTTAGATAGTTTGATGGTTGAGTTGTAGTTTTGAGTTGTGTTGATTTGAGTTGTATTGTTAGGATTGATGGATGCTGGCGCTGATTTTGTTGTATTGTGTTATGGGTTGGTTGGATAGGAGCTTTGACGATATGTGTTATTACCCTTAGCTGTAAACTCTCTCGACACTTGATGATCTAGGTTGTTATTGATTACGAGTGTTAGTTTTCTGATTCACTCGAGACGAGTGAGATTCAAGTGTGGGGGAGTTTGATATACACATTTATGTTGTGTATTTAGATGGGGTTTTAGCATACTTTTAGTCTTGTTTTAGGTGCTAAAGTTGGAGTTTGAAGCGTTAAAGAAGGAAGAGTCGAGGTACCCTGAAGACCACTTGAAGCTGGAATGAAGAAACGAAGAGAAAGTCGGTCTATGTCTGGCGGCGACCGCTGCCTTTTCCGAGGCGAATTTCTACTTTAAACGCTGCGTTTTGTTTAGTGACCTTTTGGATATTATTTTAGGTCCGGTTTTTATGTATTTTTGGATAGATGTTTTCTCATATTTAAGGGCTTTGGAACCCTTTGTTTAGACCTAGTTTTGGAGTTTGAAATTATTTTGTATTTTGGAGATCTATGGAGAACTAAGCCTCTTTGCTTAGACAGACAATTGAAGTGTTCGTTCTGATTCAGTTGTGAGATTTCTAATTCCTTATCGATTGCATGGATTTAATCTCTTCTCTTGCTTGAATTGCTATTGACTTGTTTCAATGATTTCTAGCCTGATCATCTAGGATTTATTGTTATTAGGTTATTGCTAGATTTGGAGTGTTTCTGGTTGAGCATCTCTAATTCATAAGTAGCAACTGCATCGTGCTAATATCTGGTTGTGTTAGTCTTATGCATAAGAGAATTGATTTGCATTCTAGGGTAAAAGCTGGTTGTTTTATCTTAGTTTGTATCCAATTATATTCCTATTGTTGAATGCTGCTAGTTAGATTGAATCATGATAGTTTCATGATTATTTATCTAGTTAGGGTTAATAGTATCTGGTTGTGCTATTAATTACTTTTGAAAAGGAATTGGAATTTCCATTGCATAAATATTGAATGAAATCAATGATCAACTTCTCAAGCGAATGCGGATATTTGTTTGCCTAAGTGTTTCTAAATACTGATTGATAAACTCTTGAATTCGTATGATTTGCATGTTAGTGTGTGAATTAAACCCAAAAACCCCCTTGTTACTTCTGTTTGACACATAATTCTCTGCTAAAGATAACTTGTCTCCCTGTGGAATCGACCCTTACTTGCTTTATACTTTGGTTAAGTTAGTTTGGTTTTTCTTTGCATAATTGTGGTTTAAAACGACTAAATCATCGTTATCACTGGCCGACAAGGTGACATCACCAGACAAGCCTTGATCATATGATCACCACGTGGAAGCAGATCCTATACACTAGTCCATCACCACGTTGAGACCAATCCTGTAGCCAAGTCCAATGGTAATTGCCAAGAAGCTTCCCTCATCAGTCCCGGAGACACGTGGAAGCCGATCCTGTAGCAGAGTCCTTGAAGGGCATGATCGTCAAAGAATGACGCCCTTCCCTAGTTCATTATAAATACTCTTCCAGAGGATTTATTGTGACTTGACGCTTCTAGAGAATATTCAGAGCATATTGTCAGTCACTCAAGAACACCAAGAACAACTCAAGAACACGTGAGACTTAGGTGTTAGATCGAGTGAGAAGCGTTCACCAAAACCACAAACTGTTTGTAAAAGAAAAGAACAAAAAGAGAGAGAGTCCTTACGACGAACTGTAAGGACGTGCTAATAGCGTCCTTTAGGAGATTAAGTTAGGTTACGATTACAGGCTTAAAGGGGTGAAAACTAGTGGACTTAGGGAGGCATTCTAAGTGTCAGAGAAGTGTAATCACTCGCTAGTGTAATTGTAAGAACTCTTAATAAGAAAGGAAAGAAGCTATTACAAAATCCTCCAAGTAGGTAGATGTTTACACTCAAGGACTAGTTTGGACTTGAGTGTTTCATCTATAAATCAAAAGCGTTCCTTACTTATTCCATTTACCTGTTTAGTCTTTTATTTCCGCTATAACTGAAGGACGCCCTTAATCTTTATTAAGGACGCCCTTAACATTGTTAAGGACGCCCTCTCTATTGACTAACGATCCCAATAGCACCCTTCTGAAACTACACCGAATTATTTTTATTATTAATCTCTTATAGTTTTCCCTTAGGGCAAATTATAGGAAAATGCTTAAACAATTAAATTTTGAACCTATTTAGTGTTGTGCTATTAGGATATGATATATCTTTTGTATATAGTTAGTTTTATCTTGTATTTAGTTTCCTTATCTTATGGCCCAAGCTAGGTCCAAGTAAGGAATATATATACTGTATAAACCCTAATCGTAAATGTAGAGAAAATTCTCCCACATTATTTGTGTCTCTCTGATTTTACATGGCATTAGAGCCAAACCCTAAACACATCTAAGCTACCCTTCGTTGATTTTCTCCGCACCATTCAGGCAAATCAAATTATTTTTTTTACGTTGCATTGATTGAACTCCATGGGTGATCCTGCTGCCGCTACTACTGAACTCCTTGCCAAGGCAACCATCAATGCCGTCACCAAGGATACTGCCAATTCCGCTAAGCAGCGGTCTCACTGTTACCTTCATCCTTCCGACCATACCGGCATAAAAATCAATCCAGTTGCTTTGAAGGGTGACAATTTTCAAGAGTGGGAACGATCTTTGCGAAATGCCTTTCGTGCACGCCGCAAACTCAGTTTCATTGATGGGAAAATTACCATGCCTGATGAAAACACCGATGAGTATGAAGATTGGTGTAGTGTAAACTCGATGATGGTTGGATGGATTCTGCAGTCTATCGAACCCACCTTGCGTTCTTCTTTGCGTACTCTGATTCGGTTCAAACTTTATGGAACAGCATCAGGAAGAGGTTCTCTATTGGACACTCGCCTCGTGTGCACCAGCTTTGCACGGAGATTGCTCGTTCTCTGCAGAACGGTCAATCGGTTGAAGCCTACTTTGGGTGTCTTCAACTTCTCCAACAGGAACTCGCTACATATACCAAAAAGCGTGGTTGTTCTTGTGGTACTTGCAAGTGCATACAAACTTGGGCTACAAAGCTTCAATCTGATCGGGAGGAGGAATTTACTCATCAGTTCTTGATGGGTCTTGATGACGACACCTTCGGTAATATTCGCTCTAACATCTTGGCTCATGATCCGCTTCCGAACCTTGATCGTGTCTACTCTCTTGTCATTCAAGAGGAGCGCCATTGTCAACTTGCCAATGAACGGGCCAACCGCCAGGACGCGATCGCTCTTACTGCCCGTAGCCGACAGTCAGCTCCTTCTCGTCCACAACGGCAACCTCCTGCTCGCTCGGCTCCCACGAAGTCCCAACCTTCTCATTCGGAGTTTGGCAAGCGGGATGACTCCCATCAATGCTCTCATTGCGGCCATTCTGGTCTCGAGGCTGCTTACTGCTTCAAGGTAATCGGTTATCCCGACTGGTGGGACAAGTATCGTCAAAGTCGGGGTCTTCCTTCTCAGCCAGTTGCCGATCATAATCAATCTCGTGATCCCTCTTCTTGTGGCAGCCATGAGGCTCTTGTCGCTAACGCTTCTGTCACTACTGCTTCTAGAACTGCTGATATCACTAGTCAAGACCGAGCCGCTCTTCACAACACATTAGATGACAATTTGTGGCAAGACATGCTCTGAATGCTACAACAGTTCCGTGCTTCGGGTGGATAAAGTGTCGGGTAAAACGTCTTGTACTCAGTGGATTCTAGATTCTAGGGCGTCCTACCATATGACAGGACAACAGGATCTTCTTGTTGACATTCATCCTATTGCTCCCTAACTGATTGTATTGCCCGATGGGTCACATTCCACAGCTCGTTAATCAGGCACCATATTTCTGACTTCTAGTCTTCACATAATTAATTTTTTATATGTTCCGAATTTTTATTGCAATCTCATATCTATTGCTAAATTAAATCTGGGATTTACGGTGCCATGTCACTCTAACCGACAAATTCTATGTCATTCAGGACCGCATTTCGAGGACTTTGATTGGCGTGGGTGAAGCTCGTGGTTGGGTCTAATGTCTATGCTCGGTCTCTTCTCCTAGCTCGGTTGATCATGTGTTGCTTGCTACTGCATCGTCTTCTGTTTTTCCTACTTTGTTGCATATGAGGATCGGTCATCCTTCTATGAAGTCTGTTTTACAATGCCTAATGTTAGCTCAGATACTTGTCCTTCTAAGGACCCTTGTATTATTTGTTTAAAAGCAAAACAAACTACAGAGTCAATTCCTTTGAGTTTGACTAAAGCAACAAGTTTGCTTGAGTTAATTCATCTTGATGTATGGGGTCCATATAGCATGGCTTCCTCTTGTGGTGCCTTTTATTTTTTGACCATTGTGGATGATTTTTCCTGCTTTGTTTGGGTACATCTCAAGGCTAGGAAAACAGAGGTCGTTAAGTTAGTACAAAATTTTTGTGCTTATGTGAGGAACCAGTTCCAAACGACAGTGAAGACGGTTCGTGCTGATAACGGCATGGAATTTCTACCCCTCCGTTCGTTTTTTTCATCGAACGGCGTGCTATTTGAGACTTCTTGTGTGGTGACTCCTCAACAAAACGGTCTCGTCGAACGCAAGCATCGTCAACTTCTCGACGTTGCTCGTGCTCTTCGCTTCCAATCTCATCTCCCATTAATGTTTTGGGGAGAATGTGTGTTCACCGCTGCATATCTTATCAATATGACACCATCATCGGTCCTTGATGGTCGCACACCGTATGAGCTTCTCTTTGGTAAGCAGCCTTCTTATGCTCATATTCGCATATTTGGTTGTCTGTGCCACGCTTCGGTTATTACCCGGCATAAGGACACGTTTTCATCGCGTAGCCGTCATTGCATATTTGTGGGATATCCCTTTGGCAAGAAAGCATGGCGACTTTACAACCTTGATCAACACGTTTTTTTTAATTCCCGAGATGTTGTTTTCTCAGAGCATGAGTTCCCTTTTGCTGCTATATCATCTTTGCCGAACTCGTCTACGTAAGACGCTTTTGTTTCTCCAGCATTGTACGAAGCAACGCCTTGGTCGACAAGGGGAGTACATCGCTAGCTATGTCCCATGACCAGCCTTCTCCAGCTGCTGATCTCATGGTCGTCGAGGCTCCTCCTTCACTGCAGCCGGCTACCGTTGTCATGCCCGCTGCTTCTGCCAATGATCCACCTACTGCTCCTGGTGAAAATTAGGTTAGACGCAGCACTCGACCTAGACAGTCTTCTTCAAGACTCCGGGACTTCATTTGCAATACGACCACTAGCATAGACCCCCCCCCCCCCGTGCGTCATCATCACCTACTCAATCGTCGTCCTCAGGAACCTTATATCCTATAGCAAAGTATGTTGATTGCAATACTTTTTCTAAACATCATGTGCAGTTTCTAGCAGCTGTTACAGCTTGTACCGACCCTAAAAGGCTATCTAAGGCTGTTCAGCACTCGGTTTGGAGGAAAGCTATGGCAGAGGAGATTGTGACTTTGGAAAAGAATCACACATGGACGTTACAGCCCCTTCCGCCGAACAAGAAGCCCATTGGCTGCAAATGGGTTTACAGAATTAAATACAAAGTTGACGGGTCTATTGAGCGTTACAAGGCGCGCTTGGTCGTTCTTGGCAATAAACAGGTCGAAGGTATTGACTTCGCATAAACTTTTGCACCTGTTGCTAAAATGACGTCAGTCCGTGTCTTCCTCTCTGTCGCTGGAATTAGGAATTGGCAACTACATCAAATGGACGTTGCCTTTTTGCATGGCGACTTAGACGAAGAAGTATACATGCGTCCGCCTCCTAGATATTCTACACGACCCGGACAGTTTTGTCGGCTTTAGAAATCTTTGTATGGCCTTCGTCAAGCTCCCATAAATTGGTTTGCTAAACTTGCTTCCACCTTGTTTCGGTTTGGTTTTCGCCAATCTCATGCTAATTATTCTTTGTTCTCTTGGAGCCGTGATTTTACTATTCTACATGTCTTGGTCTATGTCGATAATTTAATCATTGCAGAAAACGACTATGCCTCTATTGCTCTTCAAGTCTTATCTTCATAAATGCTTTCATATGAAAGATTTAGGGCTTTTGAAGTACTTTCTCGGGATTGAGATTGCACATGGTGAAACCGGTCTATTTCTTTCATAGCGCAAGTATGCCATGGAGATTTTATCTGAGGCTGGTCTACTCGCCTCTAATTTGGCGTCTTTTCCCTTGCCTCAGAATCATAAACTAAGCAAAGCCGCAGGACCGGATTTTGCTACACCAGAGCAATATCGGCGTCTCATTGGCTGGTTGATCTATCTTACTATCACTCGTCCGGAGTTGTCTTATGCACTGCACACTCTTTCTCAATTTATGCAGTCTCCAAAAGAGGCCCATTGGCGGGCTGCTACTCAGGTTCTCCGAAGGCTCGCCCGGACAAGGGCTCGTTTTGTCTCGCAAGAGTTCTCTTCAGTTATCGGCCTATTGTGATTCTAATTGAGCTGCATGTTCGTTGACACGCCGCTCCTTAACCGGTAATTTTGTTTTCCTTGGAGAATCACCTATTTCTTGGAAAACTAAGAAGCAACCGACCGTCGCTCGTTCTTCACCAAAGGCAGAGTATAGGTCCATGGCTGCAGCGTGCAGTGAACTGCTATGACTACGATCGTTCCTCTCGTCCCTGGGCTATTATCATCGTTCTCCTATGAAGCTATTTTGTGATAGTCAAGCGACACTTCATATAGCTGCTAATCCGGTTTTCCATGAACGAACTAAGCACATTGAGATTGATTTTCGCTTTATTCGCGATCTGATTCAGCGGCGTGCTATATCCACGTCTTACGTTCGTACGTCTGAACAGCTCGAGAACATATTGACCAAGGCTTTAGGCAAGCAGCAATTTAGGTATTTGCTATCCAAGTTGGGCATTCGGGATTTGCATGCTCCAAATTGAGGATGAGTATTAGGATATGATATATCTTTTGTATATAGTTAGTTTTATCTTGTATATAGTTTTCTTATCTTCTGGCCCAAGCTAGGTCGAAGTAAGAACTATATACAGTATATTGTACAAACCCTAATCGCATATGCTGAGAAAATTCTCCCACATTATTTGCATCTCTGTGCTTTTACACGTGCACCTTTTCACATGAACTTTTGTTGCTAGCTCGTCAACGATAATGTATTTCGACAGATAAATCTACATATAACTGAGTTTTTTTTCCTGGTAAATACTGTTTTTTAATAAAAAAAGCTTTCTTTTAAATAACGTCATTTTTAGGAGCAGTCATATTTGGTTAATCACAATTAATGATGAAGTTCAGCATCTCTTCCTACTCGTATGTGTCAGCTAACTAAACTTCTTGACGTTATGATCAACATAAAAAAATGAAAGTGAACTTTACGACGTGGAAAAGTCCCAGCTCACATATACATGACATGTGTTGGTTCATCTGTTCTGATCGTACCATTAGTCTATCTAACTCTATATATATTGCACCATAACAACCACACATATATATATATATATATACACAAAGCTGATGTATGTTATTGCTTATGTCATTTAGGCTAGGAAGGAAAAACCCGAAAAATGCATGTAATGCTTATATTAAAATTAGGATAAATCGCATTAAACAAGTGATTATAGTACAGTAAAGTAATGATGAATTTGGTTAAATTCGGATGTTAAATTTTTATCATTTATCGGACACATAACTTCAATTTTCACATTATTTGTGCTCGAACTGATTGAGTTATTCAAATAAGTCAATCTCTCACCGATAATCATCAACCACATACATGATACATTCATCTCTTTAGCCAATATAATACTAGTATAGTATAGAAATCTTGTACTATATATTATATATACAGTATCATTTTAAGTATGAATCACTCATTAATGACTATTTTAAGAAAAGGGAATAAGTTAATCCAATTATTGGTGGAATCAAACGTGCATGACAACCTTAATATTTAGAATCTCATCGATTATCGTTTGAGGACCTAAAATCAATGCCTACTTTTTATATGAAAAAAAAAATCTGGTTTATCCTATCTGGATTGGACATCTCAAAATCCGTAGAATATGAAGATTACACGTGGAAAATTTTGCGTGGTGCAATGTAATAACTTTGAACCTTATAAGTTATATATATATATATATAGATGTTGAAGACTTTCTTTATTTTAGAGAATCATATAGAGAAACTTTTGAACTTCATAAAAAACATTTTATTCTCCAAATGTACCATTTATCTGAAAATTCTCTTGGAGATGTTCTCTAGTTTCTTCGAGATATGCTCTATAATTTTCTCCAAAATGCAGTATAATATATTATATTTTCTAAAACTTTTATATCTATGTTCCAACAAATTCTCTATTTTGTATATTATTGTTATTTTTATTTTTATATAATATTATAAACTCTAATCTACCCAATCAAAACAGAACATATAATCATATACATTTAATGCATAATCCAAATATTTTTGGAGAATTCTCTAAATTTGGGGAATTCTAGATATATTTTGAAGACTTTTTATGTTTTGGATTATATTGAGGAACTTTTGAATTTAAAAAACACATTTCATTCTCTAAGTTCACGATTTTAAAAAATAGGGATTATCTTGGAGATGAACTTTTATTGCTCGATTGCTCATCAATCTATAAAACATAGTATGGGCGGGCAAATTTCCATATCAATTAGTTAGCATTTATTTCTCTATCGTATTTATTTTGCTATCCATATTTATTATGCTTTATCCTTTATTAGTGTAGTTACTCTAGATAGGATATTATTTATGGAGGAGAATCTTATCCTCGCCTGGGATAGAATATTTGGTTGACTTAGGGAGCAAGGCATCGCCCTAACCCTAGGCGCGCGCCCCCCTCTGTCCCTCTCCTCTATAAATACACATGCATTCCATGTGAAAGGTAAGCTCTAAGTTCTAAGCCCTAGCTTTGCCTGACGCCTTTGATCAACATTGCCCTTACTGACTTAAGCATCGGAGGTGGATTGGGGGTCGCTCGCCCCTTGGACCATTGTTTTGCAGTTCATTGAAGGAAGAGAGGCGGGTAGAGAAGAAGAACATTGAAGAAGGAATTGAGACCTGTACACTGACATATTTTGTGTACTAACATTTGGCGCCGTCTGTGGGGAACGAACAGGTTTTCGACCTTCGTAAACCCTACGAGAACCGATCTGACGAGGCTATGGATCGCTTGTCCACAAGCCCGGATCGAGACAGCCGCCGGACGAAACGGAGAGACAACCCTGGGGCAATCGCGCCGTGCGAATCGCGCAATTCGCTTGGCGCAGCCCCAGAGCCGCGATCGCGGGTCTTTCGCCCGCGACCGCGGGTCCTTCGCCCGCGACCGCGGATCGCCGTTAGCGACCGCGGGTCGAGGTCAGAGCACGCCAGCTCCGAAGTTCATTCGAAGAACGGATCCCAATGCGCGTCGAACCCGATATTCGCTCGGGATGACAGACCACATCGCGATCGGACCTTGGATTGTCAATCCAAGAGGTTGCCCTAATCGAAAATCATTGTTGATTGTCGATCCAATGAAAACCCTAGATTGGGGGCAACTCTAATCACAATCGCATGTACGTAACGCAGGGATATACGTATGAGCATACGGAACTGATCGCTAGAGCCCGAGGCGGGCGAGCGGTCGGTCCGATCCGTTACCCCAACCGAGCTGGGTCACGCCATCGACGAAACCCTAAACGATTGGATGATTAGACCTGCGGTGCGCGGTCCAGGGCCCTGCGAGCGCGGGCCCACGTCGTAACGAACTCGGCGCGAGTTCGGAAGAGGGTTTCGGGATCGGACACCTGGACCTGCGGTGCGCGGTCTAGGGTCCCGCAAGCGCGGGCCCACGGCGTAACGAATTCGGCGCAAGCTCGGAAGAGGGTCTCGGGATCGGAGCCGACCCCACCGCACGAGTCTTCGCTCGTCGCCAGGAGCGAGCTGCACTATAACCGCGAGCGCGGTGGCAGACGCAGGCAAGGCGGCGAGGAAGGAGGAGCTCGCGAAGAATCGCAGTCTGGGGCAGAACCGCGGGCGCGGTTTTGCTCCAGAGAACGTAGCCTTTGTTCTGGGGCAAGCCGCGACCGCGGGTCGGAGACTGACAGGATTACCGACCGTACTTCCGACTCATTTTCCGGGAGCTACGCTTGTCGGATTTGGACGATCCACATATCGCCGGAAAGAGGAGGAGATAAGCTACAAGTTATCTTCTGAGGTCGAAGCAAGAATCCTACTCGAAGTCAGTCAAAACTGGGCACGAACAGCACAGTTCAGAAATCGAGTTCTTTGACCCCGCGCCGCGGACGAGCGCGCGGTGCGCCTCCGGCCCAATCGAGCCCTTCACCCGGCTCCTGATCCGTTCTACGCCACCAATCGAGCCGTAATACAGGGAGCCGGATTACGTAGGGGCGGCGGCACCCATTGGTCCACACAACACGATCGATCGCTAGAGCCCGAAGCGGGCGAGCGGTCGGTCCGATCCTTTGCGACGGCGCCCATCGGTCCTCACGACGCGATCGATCGCTAGAGCCCGGTGCGGGCGAGCGGTTGGTCCAATCCATTGAGGTGTCCGACGCAGGGGCATGACGAAGCAAGTGTTGGATCTTGGGAAGGCTCGGAGCCCACCGGAGCAAGAGATCGTGAGCATGATCGTTCGTCCCTTCACATCCAAGAGCCTTCGCATGACCATGATAGCTCGCTAGCCCACCAGAGCGGTGCGCGCGGAACGAGAGAGGCGGCAGGCTGAGGGATGTCGCGGGACCAACGAGCAATATGACGGGAAGAGATCGGGCGCATAGGGTCGAAGGGCTTGATCGCCGCTCAACGATCAACGCGGAACCTACGACGCTGTAATAGTCCGTGTGAGCTCCACGGTGGTCGGAACGAGATGATTTGAGAAGCGCTGGAGAGTAGACTCCGAATTCTACGTTTCTCGTTCACACATCAGAACTGGAGACTCACTGCATCCGGGTCGAAATCGCGCCGCAAGAGACCGCAACCTGTTTCACGAACAGGATGGCGAGGCAAACTTCCGACCAGTCGTCCAGGAGCTACGTGCATCGGAATCGGACGATCCATATATCAATGGAAAGAGGAAAGAGCGATCTTCAGGCCATCTTTAGATGACAGCCCCAGAAACTCTCTCGAAAAGGGTCAAAAGGGCGTCCGAAGGCTGCTGTCCTGCAGAACGCGCAGAACAGGGAAGCCTGCTTCTAGCCCCTCGTTTGGGAGCTCGAGACGTCGAAAAATCGCGGGCTTGGCATCTCTGGAAAGCTGAAGAAGTCACCTACAAATCTTTCCTTAACGTCCAGACCCGAATCGCACCCCAACCGGCCCGAACTCGCAGCCTAAGACAGAGCAGTCTCGCTCTAGTGTCAGCAGCGCACTGCTTTGTTATGCAGGCTCGTTCGTGAGCTACGGTTGTCCGATCGGGACGATCCAAGATGTCTTGGAAAGCTTAGAAAGCATACTACCTTTCGTCTTCAGGAGCCAATGCTGGAAACTCGCTCCAATAGGCTCGAAATCGGGTACGAACCTGTGAGTCCCAAGCGCCCCCCGGAATGACGGTGGGCCCACAACGGAGTAAGGACTCCAAGGCTTACGTGGTCGAGCGCCCGACTCCTGTGGTAACCGCTTACCCGCTCCAATCTCTGCCGACGAAGTCGAACCTCTTCGATAGAGTCGTCAGGCGGTCCATCAAGTGGGGGCGTAAGACGTCAATTTACGCACCCGGAACCAACACTACGATACCATCCGCTTCGATCTCTGCTGTCAAAATCGGGTCTCTGAGAAAGAGTCGCGGGATGGTCTGTCGAGCGGGGGCAGTATGACGTCAACTTACATGCCCGGAGCCGACATCAAAAGACTGGTACCAACCGACTCTGTTACGCGATTCCCTACCAATTCAAGTTTGACGGTAGGATCAGCGAGACGACATCGAAAGACTAGCCTTGACTACCTCGAAACACGCTATTGGGTTCGAATCCGGCTACGAGAGCCGAGGGCGCGGGACCGGGAGCCGCGGGCGCAGGGAACCCCCGAGGAGCCTTGGTCAGTCCTATGGAACGAACCGCAAGCACGGGCGGCACACCGCGAGCGCGAGGCCGTGACCGCGTGTCGCCGGGCCGCGACCGCGGTAGGTGCAAGGAGAAAACCACCAAGACGTGCCGAGCATCCTACGGAGCGCCATTAAGTGGGTTATGTTGCGGTGCGCACACCCGCGAGGGCCACGAACCTTCCGAGTTGGCAACGCGATGCCTCTATTAGCCATGGGGAGCGCATCCCGATAATGGCAAGGCTCGGAAGGGCCCGTGTGTTATGGCTGCGGAATTAGGACAGGGGCATATGGGTTAGTGCTTTGCACTTAAAACATCGCTATAAAAAGAAATTCTACCCTTGAGGAAAGTGCGAGGATCATCATGCTAGTAACGGCGCACCGCCTTTTTCGTCTTCTTTTTTATTCTCATTTCAAACGATTTTGTCTTTAACAAAAATCCCGGGAACTCTTCTTTCATATCTTTTTTGGTTTCAAATGTTTTGCTAGCATGGGGGGCCGAACACTCAACTCAGGGTCAGAATGGCGCCGTGTGTGCGCCATCACACGTGTGGCGCAGGTCGCGCGTGGACGCACGCGCTTGACCAACATGAAGGCCCTACGATACGCATGCGTAGGAGTTGCACGGATCCCGTATTTGTGGAATACGGATGTACGAATATACGAATATACGAATGTACAAATATACGAATGTACGAATATACGAATAAGAGAATCCTAATCTGCATGGCCACTCACCGCTTAAGCTCCGGCCCCTATACACGGGATAGTACGAGGTGTATACGAGTATAGGTTCCGGAGGGGGCAATTGTGGGCGGGCAAATTTCCATATCAATTAGTTAGCATTTATTTCTCTATCTTATTTATTTTGCTATCCATATTTATTATGCTTTATCCTTTATTAGGGTAGTTACTCTAGATAGGATATTATTTATGGAGGAGAATCTTATCCTCGCCTGGGATAGAATATTTGGTTGACTTAGGGAGCAAGGCATCGCCCTAACCCTAGGCGCGCGCCCCCCTCTGTCCCTCTCCTCTATAAATACACATGCATTCCATGTGAAACGTAAGCTCTAAGTTCTAAGCCCTAGCTTTGCCTGACGCCTTTGATCAACATTGCCCTTACTGACTTAAGCATCGGAGGTGGATTGGGGGTCGCTCGCCCCTTGGTCCATTGTTTTGCAGGTCATTGAAGGAAGAGAGGCGGGTAGAGAAGAAGAACATTGAAGATCATTGAAGAAGGAATTGAGACCTGTACACTGACATATTTTGTGTACTAACACATAGTATAAAATTGAAAATATTTGTCTATTTACAACCCTCCATTAAATTATCCTTCTTGCAATCATATAATCATAATGTATTATATTTTAATCTCATTAAATTTAATATTTCTTTAACATATTAACAATCAATAACAATTACCGCCCCAATATTTATCTATATATGTATCTATCTAAGTATATATTTATCTATAAAACATATAAAAAATTCACTCATTCTCAATTAACTTCATACGAAAAAGATACAATTATTGATCTTTAACTAATACATCATTTTCTATCATTTAGGTAATCAAAAATTCAATTACCTTTATATAAAGTTGTCAAACAGGTTGTTCGGTCGGGTCAATTTCGGTTATTTCATGTTCGTTTTGGGTACAATTTCGAGTTAATTGGGTAGCGGGTTGAGTCATGTCATGTTATCAGGAGGTCTGTGTCGATCTAACGGGTCAAGAATATCAACTTTTTTTCTTGATCTTATGGTTAATAAAATATTAGTTTCACAATTTTTATAATAAAATATAATAATAAATTAAAAATAAATGTTATATATTCTACATATATAACCAATCAGGTCAACATAATGGGTGCGGGTTGGATGCGAATCTCAACCTTCGAGTTCAGTGTTTTCCTTTGCCCGCTGATTTTTGAGTTCAACCTTAAAATTCTCGACCAGTTCGACTTTACGCAACAAGTTGAGTTATGATAGCTCTATAATAATTTTGATTAATTTCTTTCCCCTACTAATAAAATTTAAGGCAAATTATCTAAAATGAATTGGATTAATTCCTTATACAATAATTTCGATTTCACCATTATATGCACAATATTCATGATTTTAGAAGGACAATAACTACCTAATAAATAAAATATATTGTTTATATTCTTAAATTTTGAATTAGTAACAATGTAAGATAACAAGAACTTTTACAAAATTGATTAAAATCCTAAATATAATGGAAATATTCACCATTATATCCTATCAAAATAGGTACTTCGAAAAAAATATAAAAAAATTGAAATCGTGTAACCCATATTTAATGAGAGTAATTAATGGTCATAATTCTATTAATTATTTTTCAAAATAAATAGCTAGGAATAAGATAAGACAATTTAATATATAGATTAAATTAACTTATAGTAAATGATATTAAATGGTAAATATCTTTTTTACTTATAAGATGTTTGTTAAACCAACTATGTATATAACAATGTTTTGCTAATTTAAGAGTTGATTGCTTGTAAAAAAATATTATTTGATAAGATACTGATTCAATTGAATAGAATTATATACATAACATTGACATACAAATAACATTATACACAATACATGGACACATAATATATATAAAAATATATAACTTCTTCTAGAATTGACATTGTATTAATAATAATGTCAATAATCTACTAAATAATCTACTAAATAATAATGTAAATATTCACATATGAAAAACTGAATATAGTTTTTAGAATTGACATTGTATTAATAAAAGTACGTGTATAGGTCAATAGGTTCGGATTGTAGTCTGTCGAGTTTGGATTGTAAATTCTTGAGTTAAAAGTGAATTCGTGTCAAATTTCAATCTTGAATCAACTAATTCGGATTTATATTTACATTATCCGTACATGATACGGGATTTGTACTGGTTAAATGATGAAGTCCAACATCCTTCCTAAACATGACCAAAAAAAACATCCTTCCTAATCATATGTGTCAGCTAAACTTAATGACGTTCTGATCAATTTAAAATAGAAAGTAACTTGACGATATGTTGTGAAAAAGTCGTAGCCCATATATACATGACATGTGTTAATTGGTTCATCTATCCTTTTCTTGAGCTCATTGGTTCATCTATCCTGATCGTACCATTAATCTATTTAACTCTATATCCTGATCACACTTTGCTATATATAAAAAAAATATTACACTTAAATTTTCATCTCCTTCGCACTTTTTCAATCTTTTTACTATAATACCTCTAAAATTAATTTTGGAAAATTTAAACAAAATCTAACACCTACCTTCAATAGTTCAATTACAAGAATGACGGAATTGGGCAACTAAACTAATGGGGAGAATTATTGTACAAGTTAATCTTCAAGGAAAAAACATTACTCAAAATTTAATCTCGAATCGGTTAATTTGGGTTTATATTTACTTTACACGGTACAACATTTGTACTAGTTTACTTTAGGAAGGAAAAATCCGAAAAATGCATGTAATGCTTATATTAAATTTAGTATAAATCGCATTAAACAAGCTATTATAGTACAGTAAAGTAATGATAAATTTGGTTAAATTCGTGCTCAAAAAAGAATTGGGTTAAATTCGGATGTTAAATTTTTATTCTTTATCACACACATAACTTCAATTTTCACATTTGTGCTCGAACTGATAGGGTGTAATGACCCGAAAGAATTAGAGAAGAATTAAGGAAAAATTAGGGAAGAAAGAAAGAAGATTAGGGAGAAAAGAGAGATTAGAGAGGGAAAAGAAGAAGAAACAGGGAAAGAGAGCTTCAAGAGATATCGATTTCATTCATGGATAGATTCTATCCAATACAGGATTTGGCTTATAAAGCCTACTGAACACTTTCACATTAATTCCCCAATTACACCACTTACCCCCATATTCCCAAATTTACAACACATGACATCGGGTTATTCAAATAAGTCAATCGCTCACCAATAATCATCAACCACATACATTCATCTCTCTAGCCTATATAATACTCCATAGTATAGAAATCTTGTACTATATTATACCATTTTATTGATGAATCACTCATTAGTGACTATTTTAATGGAAAGGGAATAAATTAATCCAATTATTGGCGGAATCAAACGTGTATGACAACCTTAATATTTGGAATCTCATCAGTTATCTTTTGAAGACGTAAATTCAATGCCTATTTTTTATATGAAAAAAATAATCTACTTTATCCTATCTCGATTGCACATAATTGTTTGAAACTATTATGGGGAAATAAAACTAACAATTTAATTACCTATTTGTGAGACCAACTAAAGTCGGCCATCCAATAATAATACTCCGTAATAAAAAAAGAATAATAACAATTATTATAAAAAGAATAATTGTATGAAGACAAGTTTAATTCAAAACACTTGTCGTTGGGTTGTCCAAGTATACGTGGGGGAGAAGAAGTGATCATGCTATGTGTTTTTTATTAAAAAAAAACCAGAATATTTCACTGTGTTTTTAAATGCGACATTGGCTCTTGATGCTCTTGAAAGGATTCCATTTTCCGTTAATAATTCAGTAAGAGTTGAATCTACGAATATTATATACTACCACGTAGAGCATTATGTCGATCCTCTGCTAGCTAGCTAGCTATCAAATTTGACCTATTATTTTTTCTTAATTATCTAAAATTAAATAGTTTGGTAAAATTTATCTAAAATTATTAATATACGATCAAACCCACATAATTTTTCGGAATTTATTTTTAATTCTAAGTGAATTCAATATTTTCATAATTTATAATAGGCCTTGAATTCTTCTGATTTATAATTTAAACCATTTAATATTAGAAACCATAGTATGGTATATGATATTGGTAATTAAGTGATTTTTGTAATTGTAATGGATATTACTTACAAAAAATGTTGGCGTCCTGGTGAGTCAAAGTGTAAAGTTGACCAAATATGAGGCATATATAGTTTTATACATTGACAAAGTGGTCATAAAACCAAACGGGTTTTCACATCACAGTTTTAGTATCACGCTAATTATATATAATAATGATAATTAGTTCAGATTTACCACCACTCACTGGAATTGAATCCAATCCAACATAAATAAAATAGAGCTTCAATTATGTATCAAATATTTCCTCCTATAAAATTGTTCTCCAAATGTATTTCACTCTTTCATACATACTTAGTCCATTAATCTTATATACAAAAAAATACTAATTAATAATTTATAAGTTGGTTAATCTATTGATAAAACAGATAGATAAGGCCGGTGATCGAGATAAACTTAGAAATAGATGAAATTTTAGTGTATTTTATTGGCTGACATTTGGATTCGATATGTATGATTAATATGAGTGATATCGCTTACAACTTATTGGATAAGACATAATAATAGTTAGAATTACGTACGTGATGAATTGTATCATTATCCGTTTGTCAATTAACGATAATACTAAGAGCTAAATGTGAAATAATGGTCACTAAACTACATAATTAAGAATCTCAGCTCTTTTGTTTTTGTTTATGGTATAGCAGTTTTGCGATGCATATTCCATTAATCTTGATACACCCAATCCGGTTGGGCATTTATGACGCATCACTATATATAGACAAATGCTTAATTTTGTTTCGCTCAAAAAACAAATGCTAAATTTGGAAGAAAGAGATCGATCAGCCGACCAATAATTCAATTGATTAATAATTAATTACTTTAAAAAATAAAATAATATGACGATGCACCTTAAGTCATACATACATCCATAAATGAGACGATCGACCATTCGACCTAATATATGTTCCTGCAATCCTGCTAATAATGTAATATTCAAATATATTTATGGAAAGTCATGATTAACTGATGAAATGTTTTTATCTGTCGATCATAATTTTTTTAATGTTAATTACGTACGTACAATGGCTCTTGGATCTCTTGAAAGGATCTGAGGTAAATTATAGTATTAATCGGTCTGTTTTAAACATTAGTTATTCATTAATTGTAGCTAGGTGATACAAGTCCACAGAGGATTACGATCGTTTAAGACTAGTCTTGGAAAGGGATGGAATCGGTATCTTCTTTTAATTAACAACTAGCCTCCATCGCTTTTATGTTTCCTCTTTCTAAATCATCTTCAGTTCACCATCATATCGTGTTTTCCACATTTATACATCGGCTAATTGGTATTATAATTCATGGTCAGAAATGCCAACGAATTGAAAATACAAATGGGTTTTTTTTATCCGACCACTATTGTGCTTAATTTCTTAGTTAATGAAGTAATGTTAAAGTCGTTGGATCATGTTTGACATGGAAAGTCTACATACCCGTCTATATGTAATAGGTTCTATATATAAGTCCGACTACAAGGTGAGTTCATACACAAATGCGTACAACTTGCACATGAGTCCATGAGATTCTATACTAAAACGAATTAATAATAAGAGGGGTACTTGTGTATATAGACAGACGATTTATGTTCCAATTTCAAATGTATTCTTAATTTACGGCTAAAAATTATTACATTTATTTCGTATGTAGCAACCGCAGATTTAGGGGGGCATGTAATAATGGGGGCGATGTTAATTAGCTTGTTCAAGCTCAAATATATTTGAAGTCGGAGTAGTATTTCACTCTATAATCAAGTAGTCCAAGTGACCACATCCATGAGATATGGAGTTCAACTCTAGTAAATATAAAAAAAAATTCTTTGGGAGACTTGACTTGTAACCCTATTTAACCCGAACCCGAATCCGTCCGAATCGACCCGTTTGAGAGCTCTCGTTACCATGCATGATTACAATATATTATATGCACAATTATAGTATGTTTATGCATTTTTGTATTGATTGTATTTGTGAATTTTGAAAATAACAATATATACCTACTTAATTTATATACATAGCCAATAAAACATCATGCATATAACATTTATAATCATGCATATAATGTATTAAAATTATGCATATAATGTGCTATAACTTATTACAAGAATATGATCTATTCATTCATTCTTATAATTCCTATATACAATGTATATAAATAACGTAATTTTGCTCCCTATAATTTCGGGATTTTGTGATTTTTATTTTCTCTTATAATTCTAAGATTAAATATGATCCATTCATTCTTTTTAGATCTAACGTTCTACATTTATCAATAGACCATGGTGTATATATATTATAGATTGAAAAGAATATATAAAAATATATTGATAACAAATTTTACTATACTTCAATTGCTAAATATCTATTAATTGTAGAACATTGTATGATAAATCTTTGTAGTTGATATTTGTTGTTTAACAATTAAACATAAATTAGTTTGCTTATTAATAAGTAGCAAAATATTAAGTTTTGACGTAATAAAAAAGAATAATGACTCAAAATAATCATACAATTAAGTATCGCCTTTCAAACCAAAAAGAATCTAAAGTTTGAAAATCACCACCAACGATATGAATTATCGTATATTAACCAAAAATGATTCAAGTTCATCTTCCGACGAGTTTTCTAGTGGAATTGATCAAGATCCAAATTTAAATAGACCTCAGTCCTCATATAATCTAACCTAAATGAATAGAGTAGTATATTTAGAAAAAAAAAATTGAATTCATATATCACCCAACCCTAAATAGACTTAACCAGAAAAGATAACCTGAAGTATTTTAACTCGAAAAAGAATTGAATTCAAATAACACACAAATCCGAATTGACATCATTAAAACTAATCCAATCAGAAATGATCTTAAGCGATCCGAAGTATCACAGTTTGAAATACTCAAACCCGAACTGGACCTGAAACCGAATAACATTCGAACCCAATCAGTTTCGATCCGAATACAAACCGAAATAAATAATTGATCCGATCCGAATCCGTTCTGAATGACTAGTTTGCAATATCTACTTAAAAGCATGCAGATATAAATCAGCTAGCACGAAATGCGCGATAGTGTTTTCATAAGTTGATAGATTTCCCCTAGAGTTATATAGCTGGATTAAGTAGTTTCGCATCAGCACAGGATTTAATCCGGGACATCCATGTTTATAAAATCATGATCCGGATTTCATTTCATTAGTTGGCTTTGAATGAGGGTTTGTAATTGATAAATACCACTCAAAGGAGTATCTATCTTTGAGGAAACCACTCTTAAGCAAGAAATTATTACAGCAAATCTGTAATTCAATCAATCACCAAACAAACGATAGCTAGGACTAATGTTCTAGGAACAACAATCCAATCAAACCTCAATTCGCAGATTCAAAGAGAAAGAATTCGAATCAGGCAAACCAGGCAATCTTCCATTAGAGAGCTCAAGAGAGGAAAGGAGTTCAATTACACAGAAAAAGGCTAACTTCAATCGAAGTTCCCCAACGACCTTATAACAAACTCAACAACTTTTTAAGAAATTACAAAAAGCACCCAAAACTTATTAGTTTTGGACCAACTGTCCTTTTCCTATATCAGAATCTCCCCCCAATAGAAAAACTTGACCTCAAGTTTTAAAATCAGGGTACTTTTGCAACAGATCATAGAAGAACTCCCATGATGCATCCTCCTCAGCCTGGTTCTTCCACTACACTAACACCTTAGTGGCTGCTCGACCTTGTCTATTAACCATTTTCCTGTCCAAAATCATCTCAGGCTCTTTGATCACTGTGCTAGGCATCACAGAAGGCAACTGCGTATAGACCACAGCTCCACCTACATGCTTCTTCAACTGCGAAACATGGAATGTAGGGTGTATCTTAGATCCAACTGGAAGATCCACCTTATAAGCCACAGGTCCACATTTATCAAGCATTGCGTATGGACCAAAATATTTTGGTGCCAACATCTGGTTAGCCTTGGAAATAACACTGCTCTGTCTATAAGGCTGGAGCTTCACATAAACCAAATCACCTAATTCAAAAGACCTCTCACTTCTATGCTTATTAGCCTGCTGTTCCATTCTATGCTGAGCTCGCATAAGATGAAACTTCAATATTTGAATCATATGCTCCCTTTCTTCTAAACTTCGAGCCACCATATCAACTTTAGATTCTCCAGGTAGATAAGGAAGGTGCACAGGAGGCGCTTGACCATAAACAATCTCATATGGAGTCAACTGAGTTGAAGTGTGATATGTGGTATTATACCAGAACTCAGCGAGAGAAATCCACTTACTCCAGTAATGAGGTTTATCATTACACATACACCTCAAGTAATTTTCAAGACATCTATTCACAACTTCCGTTTGGCCATCAGACTGAGGATGGTAGGCAGTAGATAGCTGTAAAGATACCCCTTGTATGGTAAAAAGCTCCTTCCAAAATTCACTGGTAAACACAGCATCACGATCTGACACAATTGATCTTGGAAAACCATGTAATTTAAAAACATGGTCTAAGAAAGCCTATGCTACTGAAGCTGCTGTATATGGATGAGCCAAAGCCACAAAATGTGCAGCCTTGCTAAACCTATGTACCACCACTAGAATAACAGATTTGCCAAATGATACTGGAAGACCATCAATAAAATCCATTGAAATATCTGACCAAATTGCTTCAGGAATAGGTAAGGGTTGCAACAGACCTGGATAAGCTGAAGTATCATATTTGCTTCTCTGACATACCACACAGCTTCTAATAAATTGCTGAATATCTTTACTCATGCCGTTCCAGTAAAATAAACTCTTAACCCTGTGCATTGTAACATCACGACCAGAATGTCCAGCTGAACTAGAGTAGTGCAACCACGTCAAAATTTCATCCTTTAAAATAGAATTATTGCCCACTACCAACTTGCCTTTCCTCCTTAACTGACCATGTAACCAAGAATACTCTTTCTTAGCAGCAGGATTCAACCTAACTTCCTCAATCAACTTCTTCAATTGATCATCTGTGTCATAGCAGGCTTGCACTTTTGTCAAAAAATCAGACTGAATTGCAGAGACTGCCATCAACACTGGATCAATATCTTCCATCCTAGAAAGAGCATCTGCAGCTAGGTTCTCTTTACCCTCTTTATACTGAATATCATAATCGAACTCTAAGAGTTTTGGTAGCCATTGTTGTTGCACAGGTGTATTCAGACGCTGCTCAAGAAGATATTTAAGACTCCTCTGATCTGTTTTAATAACAAAGTGAGCAGTTAACAAATAGTGCCTCCATTTCTGTACAGCAAATACCACAGCTAACAGCTCCTTTTCATAAATGGAGAATTGCAATTCCCTGCCCTTCAAATGCCTACTAATATAAGCTAAAGGATGATTCTCTTGCATTAAAATAGCCCCAATTCCATAGCCACAAGCATCAGTCTCAACAACAAATTTCTTTGAAAAATCTGGTAGAGCCAACACAGGTGCACTACAGAGAGCCAATTTCAAAGATTCAAAAGATTTCCCAACTTCATCAGACCACTGGAAACTATCCTTCTTGAGAAGCAATGTAAGAGGCCTAGCAATAAGCCCATAATTTCTCACAAAACGTCTATAATAACCTGCTAATCCCAAGAATCCCCTCAAATGTTTAATATTCTTAGGAATAGGCCAGTTAGCCACAGCCTCAACCTTCCTAGGATCTGTGGACACCCCTTTTTCAGAAATAAAATGGCCTAAATATTCAACTTTCTCAACTGCAAAGGCACACTTACTTCTCTTAGCAAATAGCTTCTGATTCCTCATAACTTGCAACACTTGAGTCAAATGCTGAACATGATCTGTCAAAGAAGAGCTGTATACTAAAATGTCATCAAAAAATATAAGTACAAACTTCCTCAAAAATTCCCTGAAAACTGTATTCATCAAATTCTGAAATGTTGCAGGCGCATTTGTGAGTCCAAATGGCATGACAACATATTCATAGTGGCCACTGTGAGTCTTGAAAGCTGTCTTATGAACATCCTCTGGACACATTCGAACTTGATGATATCCTGCCCTCAAATCAATTTTAGAAAATAGCTGAGATCCTCCTAATTCATCCATAAGGTCTTCAATCAAAGGAATTGGAAACCTATCTTTTATAGTGATATTATTAAGCCCCCGGTAATCAACACATAATCTCCAAGTACCATCTTTTTTCTTCACTAAAACCACTGGAGAGGCATAGGCACTAGAACTGTGTTGTATAACTCCAGAATTCAACATTTCCTTCACCATCTTATCTATCTCATCTTTTTGATACACAACATATCTATATGGTTTTTGATTAATAGGATTAGCTCCCTCAACCAGTCTAATTGGATGATCATGACCAGTTCTAAATGGAGGTAAAGCCGTTGGCTCCTCAAATACATCAGCAAACTGTAGCAATAATGCAGATATTTCCTTAGGCAACACCAAAGCTTCTTCTGTACCAACTGAACACAGCAAAGGAGTTTGATCAACTTCTTGAACACAAAGCATAGATATCCGATTCTTTGATAGCAACAATTTATTCATCTGACTTGCTCTTAATTCCCTCACTGATCCAGGATTAATGCCATTCAACACAATATTCCTGCTTCCCAACTTAAATCTCATTGTGAGCATCTTAAAATCCATCACCACTGGCCCTAAGTTTTCCAACCATTGCACCCCTAAAACCATATCACAACATCCCAAAGGAATAACCATAAGGTCAGTTTTGAAAGTAGCATCCTGAAAACTCCACTTAAAATTCTCAACCTTAGAACTTACACACAAAACACTCCCATCTGCCACTGTTACTTTTGTTAAATTTGCAGGAGAAAATCTACAACCCAACCTTTCGGCCACAGATTTATCAATGAAGTTATGTGTGCTTCCAGAATCAATCAAAATGTACAAGACTTTCTTCCCAAACATTCCCTTTACTCTCATAGTCTTGTAATTAGAAATACCAGCCATAGCATTAACAGAAATTTGAGCTTGCTCTAAGGGCATCTTATCCTCTTCACAATCCTCACATTCACTCTCAATATCTTCATCCATTTCTAACCAAAACAACTGTCCCTTTTTATGCTTAGTAGAATGACCAGGAGTAAAAGGTTCATCACAAAAGTAGCAAAGACCTTTAGCTCTGCTCTCATTCATCTCCTCTACAGACAGTCTCTTCCTACCATCCACCACCTTCTGATTATCTAAAGGTTTAGGCAACAATGGAGGTTCCTTCTTAATCTGAGAAACTGCCTTATTCTGACTAAAATTCCTCCCTGGATGAGCATTCTCATATAATTTTCCTAGCATCAAACACTGTCTCACAGACCTTGGCTGAAACATCCTAACATGCATCTGAGTATCATTTCTCAACCCTGCCAAATAAGCACTCACAATGTACTCCTCAGACATCTGCACTCTAGTACGAATAGCCTCAAACTTGTTATGATAGTCCAAGATTCCCTCGGTTTCTCTCAAGTTCTTTAATTCTGCTATGGGATCATCAACAACCTCACCAAATCTCTCCATCAACAATTTCTTATATCCTTTCCAATCCAAGATTAGGCTCAAATTAGGTTCAGATTGTAACATCGATTGGTGCCAACGAGCTGCCATATCATCCAAATGAATCGAAGCTAAATTGACCTTAATATCTTCAGGAGTATGATCTATGAGGAAGAACTGTTCACACTTGAAAATCCATTCTCTCACCATCTCTCCCTGAAATCTAGGGAAATCTAACCTAGAGAGTCTCGTAATTCCAGAATAACCAGAGCTAGGGTTACCGGAATACCTGTTACGAGCTGCATCCAATACCGGAGAAGTCTGTGTCGAAGGCAACGGCGCAGAATTCAGATTGACTCTCTCAATTGCAGGAATCCGCGAATCACCAGCACCAAGAGTAGAGGACGACGGTTGACCAGTAAAGATTTTCACCAAATCGAACATCTCAGCAATCTTGGAGTCCATCTTTTCCTCAATCGACGAAAGCTTTTGATCCAGAGCCGCCATCTTACCTTCAATTTCACCATTCAACACCGAGATTCTTGATGATAGAACCTCCTCCATTTCATTGCGAATGGACGCTTGAGAGCGAGTCGACTCTGCAACAACCATCGCAATTTTCCACAGGATCGGTGTATCTGATACCAATTATTACAGCAAATCTGTAATTCAATCAATCACCAAACAAACGATAGCTAGGACTAATGTTCTAGGAACAACAATCCAATCAAACCTCAATTCGCAGATTCAAAGAGAAAGAATTCGAATCAGGCAAACCAGGCAATCTTCCATTAGAGAGCTCAAGAGAGGAAAGGAGTTCAATTACACAGAAAAAGGCTAACTTCAATCGAAGTTCCCCAACGACCTTATAACAAACTCAACAACTTTTTAAGAAATTACAAAAAGCACCCAAAACTTATTAGTTTTGGACCAACTGTCCTTTTCCTATATCAGAAATGCACAAGAGGAAATTTGCAGGAAACTTTCCCTACGAAACTTTTTCATTCAATAATCAAGTATGTCCCAAACAATAGAATTCCAGCCTATTTAAAGGAAGTAAAACAACTAATTCTAAGAAATAACAGACCACTAACAACACTAACCCACTAAGAGATAATGCAGTAATTTCTAACCTACTGAGAAAATTAAGGAACAAGCAGGAAGTAACAATAAAAATAAGAAATACATTTAAATCCTAATTTCTAGAAATCTGGTGACTAGTAGGATCGTATCAATGCATCCCCCTCAAATTTGCCTTGTCCTCAAGGCAAAATATGGGCACCTTCACCTAGTTAAGTGACTACACCCACATAGTGGATCATGGCCTCTTCAGGAGACCCTAGTGTTGTAGAAATGGTGGTTTTGCATTGATGTCCTGGCAGGTACAAGTCACCACAGCAGCTGCATGTTCCTTCTTCACACGTTAGCTGAAATCCAACCTCCCAGAACATTGTTGCTTCTGTTAAAGGAATCAGTTGCTGCTGTTGGATTTTGTTTTGGTTGTTATTTTGACTCCCGCTGGCAAGTAATTGGGTAGAAGCAAGGGTTGAGCTTGAGTTTTGATTTTCACTAGTTTTAACCTCATTCAAGCTTGAACTAATATCCTTCAAAGAAGTTTGGGGATCGTTGTTTTTGCTGGAATTTGATGTTTTGATGGGGGTTACTAGTGCGACAGGGGCTGTTGTATGGGAGGGGCTGTTGTGTGGCTGTGATGGAGAAGATAGATTTTCTACCATGAGTTGGGGATTAGGTGAAGTTGATGAATGAAAGATATCGGATGTTTGACAACCTTGAGACTCCAGAAACCTTGTTAAGGCAGTGATGCCTTTATCCAGCCGAGAAATAATTGATGCGAGCTGTTGGGATATAGCATCAAGAGTTAAGGTTGTGTTTGGTGGTGGATCGAAAGTGGAAGAACGTGTCATCGCCATTCGAATCAAACGGCTCTGATACCAAATTGATAAATACCACTCAAAGGAGTATCTCTCTTTGAGGAAACCACTCTTAAGCAGAAATGCACAAGAGGAAATTTGCAGGAAACTTTCCCTACGACACTTTTCATTCAATAATCAAGTATGTCCCAAACAATAGAATTCCAGCCTATTTAAAGGAAATAAAACAACTAATTCTAAGAAATAACTGACCACTAACAACACTAACCCACTAACAGATAGTGCAGTAATTTCTAACCTACTGAGAAAATTAAGGAACAAGCAGGACTTAACAATTCAAATAAGAAATACATTTAAATCCTAATTTCTAGAAATTTGGTGACTAGTAGGATCTATCAGTAATCGATCGATATAACTAATATTGTTATAAGTGAAAGTGAATCTATACTTTGGCCCTTGTAATAAGGGACATTTCAAACATTAGGTGATTCCCTGCAGAGTACACATTTTAGATGAGCACATTTGTCATTGATTATATAATATTTTTGATTCTTGCCTCTTCGAATAACCCAAATCTTATCTTCCCATTTTAATAATAGCTCTGCGATTTTTTAAGTATTCTATTCTTGTACTAGGATATGTGAATGTTCAACAAGTTAATTAAACTGTTAAAGAATAGCATACTTAGAAAGTATACGTAACCTTTGCTACAAATTAAACTAGAAATGTTACAATATAATTAACAAAATTGGGGTGGATGGATTTGGTGAAATCAATGAACCATGCCTAAAAACTTGACTAGACTAGATAGATGAGTTTAATCCTAGCCTTTTCTTTCCTTACCAAATACCAAATACTAAACATGTCGATAGTATGTAACAAGGATATGAACAATGTTAATATATGTAATAAGCTATCTTTGGAAAATTGTTACCCAACCTGATAATATTTGGGTAAAAGTTATCACTGAAAAATACTTACAAACTGACTCAATTTTCAACTACCAAAAAAATAACTGCTCCTGGCAGTTTGGCAGACTCATGAATATTAGAAATATCTTTTCCAAAGGCCTTAGATGGCTTTTAGGCAATGGTTCGACTATCAAATTTTGGATTGATCCTTGGATTCCAAATATTGATTTACTACCTTTTTTAGACAGCCAGGATCCCAACCTGACATTTTCCAATTTTATTCTTCCGGATAGATCTTGGAACATTACACTTCTTAAACTAATTCTGCCATGGCATATAGTCCAGATTATCACTAATATTAGAATTCCGGTGACAAATTCGGAGGACAGGATCATTTGGCTTCCCGCGCCAGATGGTATGTTCTCAGTTCATTCCGCTGCCTCTATGCTAGCTAACACTCTCAACAGCAGCGCCAACTCTTTTGATTGGATTTGGAAAACAAAACTACCTCCCAAAATTAAAATTTTCCTTTGGAAATCTAATGCTGACTGTCTCCCTACGACAGATCGAATTAATCGATTTTATAATTCGGTCCCAAACGTATGCTCGCTATGTGAGATGCAAGATGAAAATCTTAACCATCTATTCTTTGAATGTCCTTTCACAAAAAATATGATCCTTAAATTACAGAAATTGCTAAACTACTCTTTCAACTTAACCACAACTAGTAATTTCAACCATAACATCTACGAAACATATAAACATAACAAAAACAACACCCCTCTTTTTTTCCTATGGTGGTTCCTCTGGGCACATAGGAATGCAAAAATTTTTGATCCAAAAAGAATTAACATAAATAAATTCCCTTCTCAGTTAGCTTTCTCTAGAGCTTTACAATGGGACAGTTGCAATATAACATCCACAAATAAACCCATAAATAGGCCTAAAAGGAAAAATCACTCAGCCTGGATAAAGGCACCCCCTCAATGGACTAAACTCAATTTTGATGCTTCTAAACTTAAAACGGGAACAACCCATGCAGGGTTCATAATACGAGATCATAACGGATTCATTCACTCGGTGGGACGCCATCAACTACCTTCTATGACAATTGTCCAAGCTGAAGCAACCTCTTTATTATACTCCCTTCAGAGCATTGATTGTTCTAGAATAAATAATCTTATAATCGAAAGAGATAATCTTATTGTGATAAATTCTTTGAAACGTTTCTGGAAAGTTCCCTGGGAACTACATTCAATTATAACTGACATAAGGAATATTATTTCTGTAATCCCATGTGTTACATTTTATCATTGTTTCAGGGAATCAAATGCTGCTGCTGATTTCCTAGCAAGAAGACACGTCAATCTCCCAAGTCTGAATGCAGCCATTCCTTTGATTAACTCGTCTCTTTCATTTTCCGATTTGTCTGTAACACAGTCGAGGTGTTTGTTGAGTCAACAACCCTAGCTGTTTGAATTTTTTAAGATCATCCGACGCGATGATTTAGGCTATCCTTGTAATCTATAGGTAGCCTAATCTTGGTTTGTTTGAGCTAGTAGCTCTTCAATCAAAAAAAAAAAAAAACAAGTTAATTAAACTGTTAAAGAATAGCATACTTAGAAAGTATATGTAACCTTTGCTACAAATTAAACTAGAAATGTTACAATATAATTAACAAAATTGGGGTGGATTTGGTGAAATCAATGAACCATGCCTAAAAACTTGACTAGACTAGATAGATGAGTTTAAGCCTAGCCTTTTCTTTCCTTACCAAATACCAAATACCAAATACTAAACATATCGATAGTATGTAACAAGGATATGAACAATGTTAATATATGTAATAAGCTATCTTATGAATATATAACCAGAGCAAAAGAAATAAGTTATCTTATGAAATAAAATAAGGCACTAGCCATTTTTTATGACAAAAAAAACTAAGTATGAATGTACATTCCCAATATCCTTATACGGTGTATATCCATTTTTACAATCAGATTAAACATATCTTTAAATTGTTAATATTGATGAGGTATAAAATTGTAACATTTGTCACCCACACTATGCATAAACAAAATTCAAAATTATAAATTTTTTTCTAAATCCTCGTCCGAAAGGTTGTAAAGGCAGTCTAATTAACTCTTACTCTAGATAATTAAAAATGCTTGTAATTCTATTGACAAATTGTTTAATATGCACCCATCATTTTTTAGTTTATTATTATTTCCACCTTTGCATTGCAAATTTGCAATATCGGTTTTAAACTTCTCATCAACCAAAAAACTTAAAATATTACTCCTACTAGTTGTTATTTTTATAAATGGCTTTAACACCAAGTAAACCGAGATTTGGCCCATCTTTTCATGTGTATTCATCAGATAACGCCTACTTACACCCCCAAATAAAACCATTTAAAGTATTAAAATAATAGAATGTTGAATATTCTCATGCAATCAATCAACTAATTATCAGGACTATACAGTGTACACACCCCTCCATTTCAAATCTGCAGACCCCAACTGTTTCTCATGCACGTTTGACACCCAGATGCCAAACTATTTCCAGCAATTATTATATCCGGAATCGGAAAATACGAGTCAGATTCGACTTGTAGTTACCAAATGAATGTGAATCGTTGGTCGACTTTTTTTTGGTTGAAAGAATCGTTGGTCGATTTAGCCGAGACAAAAAAACGAAATGTAATTTGTGGTAAATTTTATTGTGAAAGATTTGTTTTTGGCCAAATTTGATTGAAAAACAAAACATTGTGTGAAATTTTATTTGCTTTGAAATTTTTATAAGGTTGACTTATTTGTTTGGGAAATTTCGTGTGGTGCATTCGTATTTTATAAATTTAAATTTCGCATGATAGTCTTGAAGTTTTGCAAATTTCACGTGGTAGTCTCAGAGTATTATAAAATGCTTAAAATATTTAGAATATAGTCACATTATTTATTTAATCAAATTAAAGTAGCATATGTTTTTAATAAAAACTAATCTATTTTTTCTAAAGATACATACTTTCAGAAGAAAAAAAATATTCTCGTATTTACTATTTTTTCATGAAACTACAAATTATCAATTTGTATTGTAAAATAGTACCCTATTCATATTATAAAAAAGAAAATGTAATTTGGAAAAAAATTCACCATTTACCAAAGAGGTAAATGTAGAGATTGTTTTCCAAATTACATTAATTGAAGAGTTAAAAAGAAAAATCCACCATATAGGAAACAAATATCTCTACATTTACCAAAGAGGTAAATGTAGAGATTTTTTTTCTACCAAATAGGTAAATGTAGAGATTATTTATTAATTATTTTATTTTTTGTAGTTGAACAAATATTATCTATAACATATTAATTAAGATACTAATTAATATAGGAAAGATTTTGATAGTTATATATTGCACATAAGATATTCTTATCAAATACTAAAAATCTTTCATTTCTTAATTAGTATGTTAATTATTCATTTCTTTCTTAATTAAAGATTTATAGTTGAATTGTATGTTTCTCTAAACTTATATATTATATATTAAAACTTATTTATTTTACCACTTAAATATGATTACTTTGAGTACTCTACCCAAAAATAACTGTATTGAATAATCATGTAAAATTATGTAAAGAAAAAATTTAATAAAATTAAATATGTGCAATGCATGGGAATTCTGCAAGTTAAGATACCAATTTATAAAGGAAAGATTTTGATAATTATATTTCGTTCAATCGACATTTTTATCAAATAGTCAAAATCTTACATTTCGTAAGTAATATGTTAATTATTATATTATTTCTTAATTAAAGATGTGATTGTAGATTGCTTATCCCTTTAGTTCTTATCAAATAGTCAAAATCTTTCATTTCGTAAGTAATATGTTAATTATTATTTTCTTTCTTAATTAAAGATTTGATTGTAGCTAGCTTATCCCTTTAGTTCTTATCAAATAGTCATAATCTGTTTTTTTAATTAATATTCTAATTTATCTTTTTTTCTTAATTGAAGAGTTGATTGTATATATTTTAGCCTTTTAATTCTTTATATAAGTGTAATCATCATTTTTAAAAAATGACTCTATAAATGTATATGATCATAATTTCACAAAAAAACTTAATTATATATTTTATAGCACTATTAGTTATATATAAATTTTATTTATGTATGAGATCAATATGCTATTTATATTTAAATATATTAAATTTTTATTTTTATTCAAATCTCATACAATATAAGTGGATTACACTAGTTACTACTACTAAATTGATAACAAAGACAGTATTGCATTTTAGTATTACATGATAAAAAGTGGTTAAACTTTCCTAAATTTTAAGGGTTTACACCATAATACAATTATAAAAAATGCACAATAATTGCAAGGCATTAGTCAGTAGACCCCACTTTTCCCACCTATATAAGCCCACCACTTTTCCAATATCCCACCACAACTCAGTCAATCAGATACCACCACATTTCTCTCACCTCCAAACCCCTTGGAAAAAAAAAGTGCAAAAAGCAAACAATCACAAAACAAAAACACAAGATGGACTTGGACTCTCTGCCTCAAACTCAAGCTCAAGCCAACCCTAGCGACGCCCTCCCTGATGCCTGGGATTTCCGGGGCCGCCCTGCCCCACGTTCCAAGACCGGTGGCTGGATCTCTGCCGCCATGATCTTAGGTCCGACTCGCTCATTCTCACATTTTCTCATTGACTTATATATTAAACCATGTTTTCAGTTTGCCATGATCGAATCGCTCTGATATCATGTTAAAATTTTATTCCAAAACGTACGATTCGCAGGAATGGAAGGGAACGAAAGGTTAACGACGCTAGGGATAGCAGTGAACCTTGTGACGTACTTGACCGGGGTGATGCACCTTGGGAACGCCACCTCCGCTAACGCCGTCACCAATTTCCTAGGGACCTCCTTCATGCTCTGCCTCTTGGGAGGCTTCATTGCTGACACTTTCCTTGGCAGGTAATTCATTCAATCCGGCCGTTACTCAAAAATCTTTTTCACCCTTAAGCCATGTTCATTTCCTAATACAAGTGGTCAATTATTTATATTTCTTGGTGTTAAATGACAGGTATTTGACCATTGCCATATTCGCCACTGTTCAAGCTGCGGTGAGGAATATATCCTAGCTCACCTCGATCTCATCTTCATTACTATATAAAAACTAGCATCGTAATTACTTAATTATTTACAAATTAATCTGGAAAACACAAAGTCTTGTTTCTTTTGGTCGGCTATTTTTGTCATTTTAAAATTCACAATTGCCATTTACCTAACTCTCTAAGCTAGCTTGGTAGTTTATTGTTACAAAAGTGTTAGTAATATGTTTTTTTTGTTGTCTTAATCAAAGGGCGCAACAATCTTAACCATATCAACCATAATCCCAAGCCTCCACCCGCCCCCGTGCGCGGCGGGGGAGCAATGCATTCCAGCAAGCGGGTCCCAGCTGGGCGTCCTCTACCTAGCGCTCTACCTCCTAGCCCTAGGCACGGGGGGCGTAAAGTCGAGCGTCTCAGGGTTCGGGTCCGATCAGTTCGACGACTCGGACAAAGAGGAGCGCGCCCGAATGAGCACCTTCTTCAGCTGGTTCTACTTCTTCATAAACCTGGGGTCCCTCGCGGCCGTGACCGTCCTCGTGTACATCGAGGACGACATGGGCCGCCGCTGGGGCTACGGGATCTGCGCGCTCGCCATCGTGCTCGGGCTATTTGTGTTCCTGGCCGGGACGAGACGGTACCGCTTTAAGAGGCTTGTGGGCAGCCCGCTTACCCAGATTGCCGCCGTGGCGGTGGCCGCGTGGCACAAGCGGGGCCTCCCGATGCCCGCGGACCCCGCCGCCGGGATGTATGACGTGGACGAGGTCGAGGCCGATCCCAAGGCCGCTTTGAAGATGAAGTTGCCCCGTAGCAAGCAGTTCAGGTAATTCATTGCATATTTTTGGATTATCAAGTACGTTTAATCATGCCAATTAGTATAGCGTACCTACTAAAGATCATTTGATTGGTCAGTTTCTAAACTAACTTCACAAATATACATTTGGCACGTCGTTTGCTTAGGATCACTCACAAGACATGTGATTCATGTTTATATATAAATATATATATCATCGATAAGTATTATTTATTTTATTTTATTTTTCATCTTCTATAAATGGCTGGTCGATCAATTTCTACCATTTTTTTTTCATGATGCTAATACGGAGTAGTAACTTTTAATTTAAATTTCTTGAAATTCATTACTTAGAATAATCATAAAAATTATATGAAAAATTACTTAACTCTAAGATCGAGAATAAAAACTGAATTGTAAAGACCGTATTTATCTATAAAAAGTACGTGCAAGCTTTAAACTTAATGTTTATATTACAATGAAAATAATTGGAATTTAATTATGCATGATTGGAGTAGTAAGTAGGTCATAATAGATGAAATTTCAACGTATTTCGTTGTCTAATACATTTGTTTTTAGTCAGCCTTTCTGCGGAAACAGTATATTGTAGATAATTTAGTTGGAAGATCATACCCCACCTTCGTTGGAAGAGTAAGCCCTAATAATTGTGTAGTCATGATTTTCAAAGGGGAGAGAAAGGAATGACCAATCAACTCAAGTATATACATATAAATATAAGTTTGCCCTTGATCGATTGTTGGATGGGTTAATATATAATGGACCCGTCCGGTTCAGGACCGGAATATATTCTCGTTGTTTGCTTCTTGGTATCAGTTTAGAATCGTATTAGATCGTACTATATATATTTTCAAGTATTAATTTAGAATTTATATTTGAGTAAACTTCAATTATTTCCATCTTTTTTTAGGCCGGGTATAAGTTAATCATTTTATAATGTAAGCTGACATATAAAAATCGGTCTTTAAGTTTAAAATCGGACTGGACTGCACCCTCTATTTTTTTTTACTCCGGTCCATGTTTTAAAATTTAGAATCCATTGGTCCGGACCAAACCATAATGATCACCCTAAATATTATTTTAAATTCAGTATTAATTAACTTAGGTGGAGATTTTTTATTCTTTGACAACTCTATATACAATCGATAAGGATAATCACCCCATCTACCTTCATAAAATGGGACAAAAGATCCTATACATGTGATGTGAGGCCAATCAAGATACATAGTATCTTCAAATGGGCCATAATATAATTTTTCTTTTGTCATTCCCTAATTAAGTAACCCATTAAAATTCAGGGAATTATTAAACCAAGAAAATATAAGTAGCCCGTGAGTGGTAACAGATTCTTGGTAGACTCTCATAACATTATGTGATGTGTAGGGTCTTTCACTTTGTATGCATATGAGAGTTATTTTTCGTACAAAAAATTAGTACAACTTTTAGCTCAAAATACATCATCAAGTTGGCCTGCTTCCACTGTCTTGTGTTGGACTTCTACCGACTTAAATTTGCAAAATCGGAAAGTCTATATCAATAAGTTTGTAGGATGAGAGGTAGTTCGTATGTTCATACATGCATTTTTGGGGCAAAGTACACCATTCATTAATTTGTGGAGGCCCCTTCACAACTTGTTGTGCTCCTTAAATGCAAAACTTATCTTTTTGTAACTCTAGAAACCAAACCCTACGTCAAAAAGATAACACCACAAAGTTACGTTCCCATCCTTCCTAAACTATACTGACATGACATCAATATGTACTATGGAATATATGGAACATATGGCCAATCAAATTTGGTTTCGATAAGACCTCTAAATGTTCGAGCTTAATCGATGGCCTCTCAAATCTGTATCGTTACATACTTAGCTTATAATGCATCGTGTTTTATAAGATCAATTATCATCACATCGTATCGATTAGACACATCAATCAGGTCGAGTACATATTTTAGATACTTTAGATTGGTGTCATTTTGGATTTACAATGTATGATATCACGTAATAATGGTTCAGATTGTTTCGGGATTCATACTTTCATGTTTCATTTATCATATCCATTATTTCTTAGTTCTAACCACATCGATCATCTACCTATCTCCATTCTAGGTTCTTGGACAAAGCCGCGATTAAGGATGCGTCCATCTCGAAGCCCACCAAATGGCAACTCTCAACCCTAACCGACGTCGAAGAAGTAAAAATGGTGCTCAATATGTTCCCTATCTGGGCCACAACCATCATCTTTTGGACCGTCTATGCACAAATGACGACCCTATCAGTCGCCCAGGCCACCACCATGGACCGCCACATCGGGTCCCACTTCGAGATCCCGGCCGCTTCCCTAACCGCCTTCTTTGTAGCCAGCATTCTCCTCACCGTCCCAATCTACGACCGTCTCATATCCCCGGTCATCGTTCGCATTCTCCGCCGCCCACAAGGCCTATCCCCTCTCCAACGTATCGGGGTGGGGCTCGTCCTCTCGATAATCGCCATGGCAGTCGCGGCTTTAACAGAGATAAAACGACTTCGAGTGGCCGCCACAGACTCCGACCCAAAAGCCGTCGTGCCTCTCACCGTCTTCTACCTCTCCCCACAATTCCTCCTTGTAGGGGCCGGGGAGGCGTTTACGTACATCGGGCAGCTTGACTTCTTTCTCAAGGAGTGCCCCAAGGGGATGAAGACGATAACCACGGGTTTGTTCCTGACCACGCTCGCTCTCGGGTTCTTCTTGAGCTCGATCCTTGTGACCATCGTCCACATCTTCACGGGGGACGTGCACCCGTGGATAGCGGATAACTTGAACGAAGGCCGATTGTATGATTTCTATTGGTTGTTGGCGGGATTGAGCGTGGTGAATTTCTTAGTGTTTTTGGTTTGTTCAAGGAGATATGTTTACAAGGAGAAATGGTTGGCGGATGAAGGCTATGTGTTGGATGAGGAAGAGGCTGCGGTATGCCATTAGATCAACTAGTGTTGGCGTGGGAAAGTTGTTTGCATAAATGGTGTTAAGGTCTCCTTGTTCGAGATGAAAAAGTTATTCGATTGATCGATCGTTTAATTGGCCGGTTTGCAATTAGGATATGAAGTTAGTCTCTAGTGGTTAGAATCTGCAATTTGCTTATTTGTTTTGTGCACAAGAAATCGAGGGCAAGACAAGCCTTGGCCAAAGTATGTATAAAGGAAATAAGTTCAATTTGAAAGACACGACTTTGATTTAGGAATGAGTTATTTGTTTTTAACGACGTACATCCATGTTTACTTCTAATGGCCCTGTACATTGTATGTTTTCTACATATCACTCTTTCATGTTTACTTGTAGTAATTTTTTGTGTTCTACTCCTTCCGTCCCTAAATATATGTCACATTTCTATCTCGGGCGTTTCGAAAAGGTCTTCATACTTAGTTATCCCTCTCTCCTCTCCTTTTATCATATTACCCTCATAAAACCTCACCTTTTTATCATTTTCTCATCTTCTTTACCATATTATCCTCATTAAACCTTTTAAATCACCCCCTTTTATCTCTCTCTCCTCTCTTTTCTACACTTCCTTAATTATTGTGCCCATTCTCAAATGAGACTTATATTTAGGGACGGAGAGAGTAATTTTTAATGGTTAATGGACAAATTTGTTTCTCATTGCCTGAAAACACCTTTCGAGCCAAAACAAAAACAAAATTTCAAGCCACTTGTTGATTGTTAAAATTCAAAGGAGGTTTGTTAAAAACACAATTTCAGTAACAACCAAAACTAGTCGGATTTGGCATCTCGAAGAGGGCTGAAGATCGGAGAGAAGAAGAAGAAAAGTTGAATGTAGAAGTTAATTGTATTTGACAAAGATTTTCTGGGGTTACAAACTAAGAACTCCAGTAAATTCGCCCATAACTACTCAAGAGATATTACCTTCGCCCCCCACACTCGGGACATTACCTTTGCCCTTCTTACAACTTTCACTCCCCATCTTTATATATACATATTATTGTCAAGCGCCAAAATCCACATTTGTAAACAATTTACTAAATATTTCTACAACAATCTACAAAGTGTTTCTAAAACAGTTTACAGACTTAATACACATGGACATATTATTTATAAACATGATTAGCATAACGAACTACCAAACTTAATTTATCAATTAAGATTAAATCCAACATTGATTGTGCTAGTTCCTTATGTATGGATTTTTGAACGTTTGTTACGGACCATAGTGGTTCATCACCCTCAAACTCGACTTCAATGACAGAAGAACAACTACTCCATTATGTTATCATTGCAGAAAACCAAATCATGGCATCTCTACATGCATAGAAATTTGTCTAAGGAGAAAGAACTCTAAAAAATAATGCATTTATTATTCATAGTGTTGGGATAATATTAGGAATTACCAACTAAAAATATAGAACAACGATGTCCTTCATAGAAAATTATCAAAAAAGAACTACACAAATGAATGAAAGTGTTCCCACATGTGGGAACTAGCAAGTCAATCCAAAAGCAAACAAACTTAGAAAGCAGTCTGCGGCCACAGTGTCGTCTCTGAACCATAGATGTGCAGAAGCTTCCAAACTGGCATTGTCCCCAATAATTCTGCATTGTCCCTACGAGGTTTGAAATTCAAAGAAGCTCACATGTCGATCAAGCACAACATAGGACTCAAGGCAGATAGGGTATAAATGACTTTGACATTTAGCACGGTTTTCTGTAATACCCGTCTTCCCGATGAGGCATTAATTGGCAATAGACCTCACGAGGCACTACCAAGCTAATTCGACAATAACAACAATCGAATCTTGCAACAGGCACGACGTGAAATGATAGCATGCATTTTAGACTAGGTTAGAGCATGTTTATTTTCTCTAGCTTAGTTTGATTTCGCTTCTTTTTAGTTAGTTTCTCTTGTTTTTTAGTAGACTTTGTAGTTTCGGTATCTATACTTTGTGTTGTGTGATTTCATGAACATTCGGAGCCGTTTTGAAGGATCTAGACATTATTAGGAGGATGTCCAAGAGGATGGATCACGAAGGCTTGACTAAGGATGGAGTCGAGTGGGCCGAAGGAAGAAATCAAGCAAGGAGTCACCCAAAGAAAGCACGAGAAAGCGTCAAGAAGAGAACTAAAAACAGTAGAAAACTCGGCCCAAAACTCGATCGAGTTCTAGACCAAGTCATGACGCCAAAGAAGAACTCAACATACAACCCGGTTGAGTTATGGATAGAGTTTTGGGACCAGAGAGGTACTCGACCGAGTTAGGGTGCGATTCGGGTCGATTTCGTGTTTGTTTATTTGGGCCCATTTTTGTAATTTTTAATAGTTTGGTTTAAATACTTGGAGGACAAGGTTGATAGATGATTAGATTATTATTCTATTTTCTATTGGGAGAACTCTTTGAAGAACCCAAGTTGGAGATTGGTGATTTGCTTAACTATTGTTTTGAATTTGAATCAATTGAAAAGACAATTCGGTATGTTTCTTTTTGATTTTGATTCACTTTTTTTCCATTCCATGTCTAGCTAAATCTATAATTCCAAGGAAAGGGGAACCCAATGATGAATTAGGCTATGTTAGAGGTGATATTTGGTTGAATTGTGACTTGGATCATTAGTTGATTCTTCCTAGGTTGCTTAATGACCTAATTTGCTCTAACTGGGAATCTTGTTATGATTTGGTTCTGAGAAGAGATAATTGCAATAGAAGATTGATAGTTGAATTCATTAATGATTCATGCTAGATCCCTAGGGTAGAACTCGTAGAATTATTTGTGCGAAAGTGACTTAATTCTCAAGAAGATCTTAAACTATCATAGAAGTCATTAATTAATTAGATTTAGCGGAGCGCGAGTTTGGATGTTGATCCCAGTTAACCTTTTATCTTTAGAGAACTTAAAGGACCTAGATAAGACTTGCCCTGTGCGAGAGTAGTTGCTAGTTGAGTTTAGGTACATGCATGTCTAAAAAGAAGCTATGCTTGCATTAAATAGTTTGTCTTTCAAACAACATTCAAGTTGAAATCCAAATAAATATCACCGCTCATTTAACGAAAAGTGATTGTGGGGATCCTAACTTTGGAATGCTTCTCTCCATTCATAGTTACTCTTGCTTTAGACATTATTGATACTTAGAAACAATGAAAACTCTTCTTTTTTTATCTTTTGGCTTAAGTCTACTGAATTGAGCTATAATCAGTACTAGTAAGTTCCTTGAGATCGACACCTTGGTACTACAATTGATAACGTACACTTGCGGTGTAGGTTTTGGCATATCAAGTTTTTGGCGCTGTTGTCGGGGAACTTTTCTGGTATTGGTTGTATTCTTCAACGGGTAGACTAGGTCCTTTTTATTTTTAATTTGGCTTTCTTCTTGCTTTGGTTTCAGGTTTGTCCTCATTCCTATGCGAAAAGCCCTGAGCGCTAGTTCATTACAAGATTTTAATTCAGAACCCGAGCGTACTTTTTACAGATGAAGAAGAGAGTAAAAACAACCTGAAGCTCGAGCAATGGATGAGGAACAACAACAATTGCTAATTCAACAACAACAGGAGCAATTACAACAACATCAACTACTATTGCAACAACTCCAACAACAACAACAACAACAACAACAAATGCAACTAAATCAACCACAACCAATGACTCTCGGTGACTATGTGCTGCATCGTCACCAAGGGAAAACATCTAGTGTTGTTAGACCTCCGGCTCAGGCCAAGAACTTTGACCTGAAGCCATCTCTGATCAATAAGGTTCAACAAAACCAGTTTGGAGGTTCACCTACTGAGAATCCTCACCAATATCTGAATACTTTTCTGGAGCTTATGGATACAGTGAAGATTCATGATGTCTCTAATGATGCACTTTATTTACATGCCTTCTCATTCTCTCTACGAGACAAGGCGAAGTCATGGTTCAAGGCCTTATTTCAAGGGACGATCACGACATGAGCACTGCTAGAAAATATGTAGTTTCTCGACGCTTTTTCAGTCCACTTTCGGCGTTTAAGAGCGTCGAGAAATTTTTTTTCGACTGTTCAGCAAAGCGTTGAAATTTTTGACATCACAAATCGTCGACGTTTTTCGGTGTCCATAATAGCGACATAATGTAACATCGTAAATTCAAATTGTCGATGCTTTTTTATGAATTTGAACTTCATATTTGAACATGCCGCCAAATGTCTATGAGACAATGACGTCTAAAAGCGTCTAGAATTTTGGCCCGCCAAGACAATGTGTTTGGCGCCAGGAATAGGTGACATAAAAATGCGTCGAGAAATACTTTCCGCCCATGGAAAAAATTTGCCGCCAATTATTTTTGACAAAATAAAGTGTCGCCATTCGTTTAGCGCCAAAAAATTTGATTTGAGATATTCGATAAAAGCGTTTATAGGGAAGGAAAAAAGCGTTGCTGTTTGTTTACCACCCAAAATTTTTTAATTTTATGACAGCATAATGTGTCGAGAAATGAACAACCTTTTGGGATGTAAAAGTGTCGACATTTTCCTATCTCTCCAAAATTACACCTGAAAGTCTCGAACTATATATATAAACGAAACAAATTAACATCAAAGTGCACAGTTATAGCGTGCATAATTAATTAGCGTTGATATATGTTGGATCGTAAGTCAGTTAATGAGGGCGTCCTTAACTGGGTTAAGGGCGTCCTTTAGTGCAGCGGAAAATAGACTTAACAGAATACAAGATTAGTGGACACGAGTATTTATAGAGGAACCCCACTAAGACCAACTAGTCTTATGGGTAAACCTCTACCTCCGTTGGAGGATTTTCAATAGCCGTCCCTTATCTTATTAAGAGCGAGTCCTTACAACTTAGGCGAGTCGTTACACTTCTCTGAGCTAAGCGTCCGTCCTTAGCCTCACTAGTAACACTCCTTTCAACCTAACAAGTAACCTAACACTCTTAGCTATAAGGAAGCTATCACTCACGTCTCTCACGGTTCGTTGTGAGAGACAAACTACAACTCTAATCTATTTGTGGTTTGTTTTGGATTTGATGTGGTTGGACTTTCTTTCTCTTGCTTCAAGCTCACTTGATCTTCTTGATCTTCGTTCGTGTTCTTGAATGCTTCGGGAGAGCTTGAGAGAAAGTCTTCAAAGTCCACTCTTGCACCCACATCCCGCTATGCATACTCCTTGGAGAGTATTTATAGTGGAAGTGATTCTTGTCCTCTAGCGTCCTCTGAGACTTGGCAGGATCCTCGATCTTTGATCAATGGTGCGATGAGCGTCTTGAGGAGGTCAACTCTGTTGACGCTTGGGAAGCCTCCGCGTGGGTAGGGGACCATCGCTGGGAAAGCGACGTCTTTGGCATTGTCTACACGTGCCCAGACAAAGGAAGCTTCCTTCTGAGGACTAAGGCCGGACGATGATGTAATCATGTTGGGGCGGCCTTGATTTGAATTTAAACTTCGTCCGTATTTTGGCGCGCGTCCCTTCTTGATGAGGACTCCGTCCTATCTTGCGCAGGGACTCCGCCAATTACGTTTAGCTTTGGAAGTTCTGGTAACATGCGTCCCTACAGCATAGGGACTGCTGTTCACTTGTTGTCCTTTTCGCTCATGTGCGTCCACTGGACTTACCTGAGATCAAAACTTGGACAACTTATCAAATACATTTGGGTTTGTCATTATCAAAACAAGGGACGATTATTATTGGTTTAGATATTAACGACTGACGTCCTTAATATCGTCCCAACAATTTCCCCCTTTTTGATGATGACAAACTCTTTCAAATAATGCACACATAAGTAAAGCTTTTAGCATGAGGAACTATACTTTGATTTTCTTTTCAGCTTAGATTGGCATGCAACACATTCTTTTAAGTGCGTTCTATTTTATTCCTAACTAACGACCTTTTGACTTGGCCGAAATTCCCCCTGAACACATGCTTTCTATGATAACTTAAGGACAATCGCATCTCTGCAAAACTATACTTCCCCCTTTTGGCATCATCGAAAAGGAGAACAAGTCGAAAAGCATGCAAGCACAAAGTCATAACTAAAGAAAGGTACGCTTAGACAAAATGAAGCACAAATGTAGTGAATGGCATTCAGAATGAGAAACGAGAACGATCATTACAGACATTCACAACAAGTGTTCAAAACGGGGACAGCTTCCCATTGTCTTAACAAAAACTCAAGAAATGATAAATTGTTTCAGGGTTAGAGAAGGGGGAGGTGATCATTTTCTGGGACGCTTGCCAAGGGCTTTGAGGTGTTGCTCCTGAAGATGGTTGTTCTGGGCAAGGAGCTCGTTGTTGCGCTCAAGAAGGTCTGTGTGGACGTGAAGTGTGTCGTGAACCTGCTGAATTAGATCAATCATGATGCACTGGTTCTCGATCATCATGCCCATCAGATACTTCATAGAGTGCCTCTCAGCCTCATCAGGGACGCTCATACCATCGAGCTCGTCCTCGTCATCAGCAGCGTCCTCAGCTGGCGTCCCAACTACTTGGACATTTTCAGCTTCGTGATCTCCTTCTCCAGGTTCAGCAGCAGCAGCAGCTTGAGCTCTCCTCTCAGCTTCGGCTTTCCTTTCAGCCTCTTTCCGTTCCTTGTTCAGTTGGCGCTTAACGGACGGAAGGGGCTCATCACACCTGAGTTTCCCAACTGGAGGGAGTGTAATTTGCCTGACGTCCCAATGAATGCCAAAGGAACGCTCTTGTTTAGGAGCATAGAGTCCCTGCTGCTTCAGAATTTGCTTGACCAAGCCGGGGAAAGGAAGAGAGTGCCTGCCTCCTGTGCACTTGCCCATGTGTTCCAAGATTACTCGGGGCAAGTTTATCGGCTTGCGTTCCAAGAAAGCATCCAAGAGAATACTATCAGTGATCTGAACAATGGACTTCTTCTCTTGGCGGGGGACGACCATGCGCACAATGAAGTGATGCGCAAGGACGCCCGTCTTGGTGAGGCAATGAGCAACTCTGTCCTTAGCAGCTGGCTGTCTCCCATTGAGTATTCTGTTGAGGATTTCATCTTGGGAGAAACGGCCAAAGTTTTTGCACGGCAGATCGTGCAGAGCATCTTGCGGAGAAGGACGCAGGCCTAGCATTTTGCGGACGGTGCCCTCAGCAACTGAGTACTCGTCCCCATCGATTTCAAAAGTCCCCTGAGGCTTCCCGTTTACTTCTGTGATTTCGAACTTTGAGTAGAAACGGAGAACCTCATCAGGGTCAACATCAGCGGCCTCAGCGCCCAAGTGCGTCCAACCCTGGAACTCAAGAAGATCCAAGAACTCTTGGCGCTGGTTCTCTGCCAGAAACTCGGCGGTGAAGAGGAGCGGCGATAGGATTTTCTTGAAGCGTTTCTGCTTGGAGCCATTGCTCACGATCACTTCATCACCACCATCTTCTTCATCTCCATCTCCCTCCTCTTCCTCAGGTTCCTCATCCTGGGGAGGGGCGTCCTCGTCATCGGAGGCTGCGTTCCGTTGTTCTTGGAACTCAACCATTGCAGTGTCCTCAGCTGTGGACGCCTGTTCTGTGGGAGGCGCGTCCACCGCTGGAGTCCTTGCCAAGGACTCTGTGGGAACGGATGGAGGAGACGTCCCTTGAACTTGAGCAGCTTCTTCGACGGCCGGAGCAGGCGGAGGAGGAGGAGGAGGAGGAGAAGCTCTAGGGGGAGAGGGAGAGGGAGTGCGGAGCTTAGCTTTTGGGGGGGGGGGGCAGAGGAGGAGCTGGGCGGAACCACTGAGATCGGTTTCACCTTGAGCGGAGCAGAGGGAGGAGGCGGCAGAGTAGCAGGGGTAGCATCCTTGGCCTGGACCTGGACTTGTGGAGCGTCCTTGGCCTGGACTTGAGGAGCGTCCTCTACCCTTGAAGGAGGTGGAGGGAGTTGACGAAGGTCCTGCATACTCGCTTGGATCGCCTTCTCAACGGCTGCTTTCTCTGCTTGCTCTTGCTCTTGGCGCGCCTTCTCCTCTTTTGCCAGTTGAATTTCGGAGAGGCGAATGGCGGCCATTTCTTCATCCGTGACGCCCTCAAGCTGAGCAGAGGTCTTGAGGCGTCGTTTTGGGGCAGGAGGAGGGGAGGAAGGGACTGGGGTTACTTGGGAGGAGGAGGGAGGCCCTTTGAGTTGGAGTTGTTGAGAGGGAGGGGGAGAGGACGGCCTTTTCCTCTTCTGGGACGGGACGGAGCCCGCAGGAGCTACCAAAAACTCCATGATATCGGGGAGAAGTTTGGCGAGCTCGTCGACCGTCCCTTTAAACGAGTCGGAAATGATTGCCGGTCCCATGAAGGGGGGGGTTTTGAAGTTGGTCTCTTGGAGGCGGGGCTTGACATAAGTCGTCATGAAGTAATGCATGAGCCTCTGGGTTTTGGGAGGGTAGTCCTGGATGGACGCCCTATGGCAAATATTGGCAAGGGTTTTGGGTTCCTTTTCAAGCCAGTCCTCAACGAGAGGGTCAAGAGGAGGACGGCGTTTGGGTTGGGATGGAAGGCCAAAAGTGGTGCCTTTGCCAGCGATCCCTTCGTCGGACTCCGGCTCAGGTTTGAAGGGCTTCTCCAGAAATGAGAACCGCTTCTGTTGGGATTTGGATTGGGGGCGGGGTTGTTGTCTTTGAGGTGGAGGTTGGGAGCGAAGGGGCTTAGGAGGGGTGTTGGAGTGGTGGCGCTGGGTGCTTTGAGAGGAGGAAAGGTGGCGAGGGGGTTCTTGGCGGCCGGAAGGTCTTCCTCTCGACTCCATTAATGACCGGCCTTTCACCGGAGGAGATCTCGAAGAGCTTGTGTTTTTCGCCGCCGACGAGAGTGAGGGATTCTTTGAAGCTCTTGTGTTGGCCATATTTGAGATGGTTTAAATAGGAGAGGATTAGGGTTTGGAGAGAGATTTCGGGATTCGGTTGAAGATTTGGAAGATCTTTGAGATTTCTAAAAGTGTGCAAACAGCAGATGAGCGAAGAAAGGTTTTCGGAGTGCACAGGTGGGTATATATAGGAAGAAGACGAAGTTGGACGGTCAGGGGTAACAGGGTCTTTACACACAGCTTCCTCCACCCGCCTTCCCACACGTAGCTTTCTTCTTTGCTAAGGAATACAACTGTTGCGCACTGTTTGCGCATATCCCGAGATTTTCGCTGACGATTCGCTAAAACGGTTTACCTTCCCAATTTCAACCATTCGAACTTCTCACACTGCAAAGGACTCTGACCTGACGTCCTTTCAACACACAACACTACACAACACAGAACTGAATCACGGCGTCCCATTCACTAACCTCAACCTCTGTAATTAGAACTCTGTACAGACAACTCTCAGCTCTTAACACGCGTCCCTTTGATCACTTAGAACCATTTTTTGAAAATCAAGCAAGTACGTCCCGTAAAGGTAAAACAAAGAATGCTCATAGGACGCGTTTGCAAGATTCTCGGCCTGGGTAAGCTTAGAGTTCCCATCATTTCGGCTTGTAATGAGGGTAGGGTGATCAGGGATACTCTTGAGATGAAAAGCGAAATGAATACCATTCAAAGACACAAGTGAATACACATATCTTAGACTAGCGTCCTTTAAAAATGACTTTAATGCATAACACACCTTTAAACAAGTTCTCAACAAGACATAGCCAATCATGGAGGGAATAATAGAACGGGACTTGATCATTTAAAAGTTATCATCCCCAAGAGCAACCGGAGGTGCTCGTAGGGACGTCTATCAAGTGCTTTTGTGAAAATATCGGCCACTTGGTCCTCAGTCCTAACATGATCCACTCTAATTAATCCAAGTTCAACATTATCACGAAGAAAGTGATGCCTTATGTGAATATGCTTCGTCCTAGAATGATGAACGGGATTTTTGGCAATACTTATAGCACTGGTGTTGTCACACAAGATAGGGACTGTGTTGAGGGACGTACCATAATCTTCAAGTTGGTACTTGATCCATAGGACTTGTGAGCAGCACGAAGCAGCAGCAACGTACTCAGCTTCCGCGGTTGAGAGTGCCACGGAGTTTTGCTTTTTGGATCCCCAAGATACAAGGCATGAGCTAAGGAATTGTGCCATTCCTGAGGTGCTCTTCCTATCCACCACATGGCCAGCGTAATCTGCGTCAGAGTAAGCTACCAGGTTCAAGGACGTCCTTCTGGGATACCATAGACATAGGTCATCCCGTCCCTTGAGATATCTGAAGATTCTTTTGACCTCTTGCATATGGGACTCCTTTGGATTTGCTTGGAATCGAGCGCACAAGCATACAGCGAACATGATGTCGGGACGACTTGCCGTAAGATATAGCAAGGACCCTATCATTCCTCTGTAGAGCTTTTGATCTACACTCTTGCCTTCTTCATCAGCATAGAGGCGAGTATTTGGGGAGATGGGAGTATCAATGGGTTTTGAAGAGTTCATCCCATACTTCTCAAGCATTTCACGGATGTACTTTTGTTGATGAATCCGCGTCCCATCTTTGAGCTGAGTGATTTGGAGTCCCAAGAAGAAGTTGAGTTCTCCTATGAGGGACATCTCAAACTCACTACTCATCAAGTTCTTGAATTCCTCTATAAATTTCATGTTAGTGCTTCCAAAGACTATGTCATCGACATAGACTTGGACAATTAAGACATCTTTATGAACTTTCTTTAAGAACAGGGTTTTATCAATGTTACCTCGTGTGTACCCATTGGACAAGAGGAAGGACGCAAACCTATCGTACCATGCACGAGGGGCTTGCTTGAGTCCATAGAGTGCCTTGTCCAAGAAGTACACATGATCTGGGTGATCAGCGTCCTCAAATCCTGGAGGTTGAGCGATGTACACTTCTTCTTTGAGCTTGCCGTTGAGAAAGGCTGTCTTGACGTCCATTTGAAAAAGCTTGAACCCTTTGTGAGCGGCAAAGGCGATGAGGAGGCGAATGGCTTCAATCCTGGCGACAGGAGCGAAGGTTTCATCATAATCAATCCCTTCCTCTTGCCTATAGCCTTGAGCCACAAGCCTTGCTTTGTTTCTTGACACGCGACCATTCTCATCAAGCTTGTTCTTGTAGACCCATCTCGTCCCTATTATGTTTTTGTTTCTCGGACGAGGAACGAGGGTCCAAACCTTATTTCTTTCGAATTGATTAAGTTCCTCTTGCATGGCCTGAATCCAATCAGCGTCCTGGAGTGCTTCCTTTATGTTCTTAGGTTCAACCAAGGACACAAAGGCGTTGAAGGCACAGAACGCTATGTTAGCATTAAGGGACTGATTCACGGCTGATCTTGTTTGAACTCCTTTTGACATATCTGAGATGATTTGATCCGTTGAATGAAGTCTCGAAAGATGGGATTCCTTATGAGTATCGTCCCTTACAGGAGTACATCTAGGGTCCGTCCAATCAGATTCATCTGAGTTAAACCCGTCGTCTTCATTGAGAGTTTCATAGAGTTCCCCCTCAGGTTGAGCGTCCTCTTCTTGACGCTGTTCTCCTTGTAGGCTTGATTCAGCGACCTCATGTTGAGCTGGAGATTCACTTTGAGATGGAACTTCCTGAACAACACTGGGAACCTCTACTGAGACTTCTTCAGGATTTTGAGTAGCGTCCTTAGGAACATAGTATTTTCCAGAGGACCCGAAATCAACTTTATCATCGGAGTCATCCTGCTGCAGAGGAGATGAGCGTTCTTTCTTACTTGGTTTATCTTTGTGAGAAGAACTTTCTTTGAACACAACATGAATGCTCTCCTCAAGCTTTAGAGTTCGTTTATTGAAAACTCTATACGCTTTACTGGTGAGGGAGTATCCAAGGAATATGGCTTCGTCACTTCTTGCGTCAAACTTTCCAAGTCTTTCTTTATCATTGTTGTGAACAAAGCACTTGCATCCAAAGACTCTAAGATAGTCGATGCGAGGCTTTCTTCCATTCAGCAACTCATAGGACGTCTTCTTCAGCAAAGGACGGATCATGGCTCGATTGATAATGTAGCACGCTGTAGCAATAGCTTCAGCCCAGAAGTACTTGGGGACGCTATTGGCTAAGAGCATAGTCCTTGCCATATCCTCCAGCGTCCTATTCTTTCTTTCCACCACTCCATTTTGTTGAGGAGTCCTTGGAGCTGAGAAGTTGTGAGAGACTCCATGTTGATCACAGTAGGCCACGAACTCTGAGTTTTGAAACTCCGTCCCATGGTCTGATCTTATGGATTTGAGAGGCGTCTCAAGCGCAACTTCCACTTGTTTGATGAAGACTTTGAATGCCTTGAAGCAATCTGTTTTTGAAGCTAAGAAAAGAACCCAGGTGAATCGAGAAAAGTCATCTACAAGGACATAGCTATACCTCTTTCCACCATAGCTTATCGTCTTCATCGGTCCACAAAGATCCATATGGAGAAGTTCCAAAGGTTTCTTTGTGCTGACATCGTTCTTTGACTTAAAGGACGTTCTTGTCTGCTTCCCTTTGATACATGCTTCACACTGTTCAATTTTCTCAGGATCAATTTGGGGAAGACCTTTCACAAGATTTCTTTGATGAAGCTTGAGGATTGTGCTTGGTCCAGCATGGCCAAGTCGGCGATGCCAGAGGTCAGCGTCCTCCTTTGACACAGATAAGCACAACTCAGATTTTGGCTTGAACTCCTGATTGAAGATGTAGACATTGTTCTTTCGGACTCCTTTGAGGACGAATTTGTTGGATTTCTTGTTGATGACGAGGCACTCCTTTGAGTCAAATGTGACTAAGTTTTCACCTTGATCACACATTTGAGAGACGCTTAGGAGGTTGAAGCCAAGTCCTTCAACAATGCTAACATTTGTCGCTTTGATAGACGGATTGAGAATAGCAGTTCCCGTCCCTTTGATCTTTCCTTTGCCCTTGTTGCCAAACGAGACAGTTCCTCCCGTGGCGCTACTTTGGATAGAAGTGAGATGGATCTGGCTTCCTGTCATATGGTTTGAGGCGCCACTATCAATGATCCATGGGCGTCCCCTCACTTCCACCTGCCAAAACAAGGTTAGTGTATGGCGACCCAGGCAAGGTGTTCCTTACCTGGTTCGTTACAGAAATAGAACTCTGGTTCTGGCATTTAGTCACTTATATTCACATCATTTGAAATAGCATGCTTTCTGAAAGAACTCTTAGATCGTCTAGGACGTCTAGGGTTAGCCTTAGGGACGGACTTATCATTTTCAATGTTATTCCTAGCAGCTTTGCCACTTTCAATGTCGTTCTTCAGTTTCAGGCAATCATATTTGAAGTGATCTCCTTTTCCACAGTACCAACACGTCCTATAGTAAGTACCAAGGTAGTACTTCTTGTTGGGACGTTGGATTTTGTTCTTTTTTATCTTTTGAGGGTCACAAACTTTTGAACCTTCCCCCTTAGCAATCTTCTTATAGATCCTATGACTAGTGGAGTTAGTGTAATAGTCCCTTTGACCTTTCTCTCCACTCTCTAGGACTCGAATTCTTTCAAGAAGGTTCTTGGTCTTTTCCCTTTCTAATTCAAGTTCTGAGGTTTTGCTAGCCTCAAAGTCACTAGGGAGAGAGTTCCTAGTGTCAGACTCGTATCCTAGTCCTCTTTTGGCTGGGACAAACACCATTGGTTGAACTACCTCAGTTACCGGGCTCTTCCCTAACACTTTCACCTCTTCCCTAAGCTTAGCGTTCTCTAGCTTAAGGCACATCACTTCAGTTTTCAGGGATTTAACTTCGACATGCGAGGACTCTAGTTGTAACGAAACTGTAGCACAGTTCACACATTCAACTAGCCTATTTTCACTTTCAAGTTCAAGATCATCCATTCTATGTTGCATAACAACGCTTGCTTCCATGATTCTTTTAATGAGCTTAATAAGTTTGGTTTTGGAACAATTCTCTAAGGAGTTCATCATGGATTCACAAGTTACCTCTTGTTCCTTTTCAGAAGCGTCCTCTTCAAGGACTGGGGCGTCCTCCACAGCCATGTACGCCACTTGCTCATCATCTGAGGCGTCCTCTACGGCTATGTACGCCACTGGTCCTTCTGGTTCTTCATCATCAGAACTCACATTATCCCATGCGGCTTCGCACGCTCCCAAGAGAGCTTTCATCTTCATTTCTTTTGAGTTTAGTCCCGTAGTATACCTTTTAGCAAAGTGTCCTTTCTTGTTACATTTGTAGCAAGTAAGTTCCTTCATCTCTGCCTCTGTATACTTGGGACTCTCCTTTTTGTAAGGCATCTTGTGTTTCTTGGAATCTCTGGCCTTTTTACCCCATAAGCGAGCAACTTTGTGTAGAAGGGCAATCTCTTCCTCTTCTTCCAGCTGTTCCTTAGTCTTGCTTTCCTTTTCTTTCAAAGCTTGAGTACGCATCCTTTCACGATTCTCATTTTTATTTGTTTCCACCATTAGGGCAATATCTCTTTGGTGGCGCAGATACTCAGCGTACTCTGGAGTTGACGTCATCAAGGCGAGATCTGTCTGGGGGTTCCTAGCCAATTCAGCCATATCGGCTTCCCTCCTCGCTTCATAGCCTCTCAGCTTCCCATAGATCTCTTCCATATCCAGGGTTTTGTTGGCTGTGTTCTCCTTGAACGTAGTCCTATCAAAATTCCATTTTCCTGTAAGCCCATCAATGACTACTCCGACTCTGTTTCTCATTGAGACTTCAGCTTCTGGGATGCCTAAATTTCGCATCTTGGTCACAAGAGCTTCAAAGCGGTATGAGTAGTCCTTGACAGATTCGTTAGGAAGCATTCTGAAGGCATAGAACTCTCGTTTGATTTCAAGCTTGACGTCTTCCTTCATCTCTGCCGTACCCACATGGTACTTCTCAAGAGCTTCCCATTGTAGTTTGGCTGTTGCCAAATTGCTAACTCGGGTGGCGTCCCTTTCGCAGAGGGACGCTTGAAGGAAGCATATAGCCTTAGCGTTCGTTTCCAAAAGCTTGAATTCGTCAGGACCCCACTCGTCCTCTTTGTCTTTCTTGTCATCAGGGATGGTAAGGTCACCCTTCATGATCACTCTCCAGCATTGATAATTCTGACTTCTGCAAAAGTTCTCGAAGCGGATCTTCCAGCGGTTGAAGTTGCCGTCCGTCAGACGAGGAGGCTTTACAAAAGAGATTCCAATAGGTTCCATGTCCATCTTGTACCTGCAACTCAACAAAAATCTAGAGTGCCTGCTCTGATACCAATTGTTGGATCGTAAGTCAGTTAATGAGGGCGTCCTTAACTAGGTTAAGGGCGTCCTTTAGTGCAGCGGAAAATAGACTTAACAGAATACAAGATAAGTGGACACGAGTATTTATAGAGGAACCCCACTAAGACCAACTAGTCTTATGGGTAAACCTCTACCTCCGTTGGAGGATTTTCAATAGCCGTCCCTTATCTTATTAAGAGCGAGTCCTTACAACTTAGGCGAGTCGTTACACTTCTCTGAGCTAAGCGTCCGTCCTTAGCCTCACTAGTAACACTCCTTTCAACCTAACAAGTAACCTAACACTCTTAGCTATAAGGAAGCTATCACTCACGTCTCTCACGGTTCGTTGTGAGAGACAAACTACAACTCTAATCTATTTGTGGTTTGTTTTGGATTTGATGTGGTTGGACTTTCTTTCTCTTGCTTCAAGCTCACTTGATCTTCTTGATCTTCGTTCGTGTTCTTGAATGCTTCGGGAGAGCTTGAGAGAAAGTCTTCAAAGTCCACTCTTGCACCCACATCCCGCTATGCATACTCCTTGGAGAGTATTTATAGTGGAAGTGATTCTTGTCCTCTAGCGTCCTCTGAGACTTGGCAGGATCCTCGATCTTTGATCAACGGTGCGATGAGCGTCTTGAGGAGGTCAACTCTGTTGACGCTTGGGAAGCCTCCGCGTGGGTAGGGGACCATCGCTGGGAAAGCGACGTCTTTGGCATTGTCTACACGTGCCCAGACAAAGGAAGCTTCCTTCTGAGGACTAAGGCCGGACGATGATGTAATCATGTTGGGGCGGCCTTGATTTGAATTTGAACTTCGTCCGTATTTTGGCGCGCGTCCCTTCTTGATGAGGACTCCGTCCTATCTTGCGCAGGGACTCCGCCAATTACGTTTAGCTTTGGAAGTTCTGGTAACATGCGTCCCTACAGCATAGGGACTGCTGTTCACTTGTTGTCCTTTTCGCTCATGTGCGTCCACTGGACTTACCTGAGATCAAAACTTGGACAACTTATCAAATACATTTGAGTTTGTCATTATCAAAACAAGGGACGATTATTATTGGTTTAGATATTAACGACTGACGTCCTTAATATCGTCCCAACAATATATATATAAAATAGTAATTCATTACGCAACCATCAAATCCAGCTTAATTATATTACATGCATGCATAAGTACTTGTCCATCAAAACATAATATTAAGGATTGTCTTACAAAAACATACCAAGCATCTTAATATCCAACCACTTTGATAGCAAGTAGATATATAGATAGCTAATTAGTTAAGTACGAAGAGTACGTAGACATATTCGATCATAAGACATGCTATTGTGGCGAGTTTCAAGCATAACCATTCTCAGATGCATTGCGAGGGGATGTCCCTGTAGAGGCTGTGACAACCTTCACAAATCAGAAAAAAATTGACTGGTGAGATTCATCAATAACACACATACTTCAAACTCGCAAAACATGAATAAAACTGATGCAACAGAGGCAAGCATGGAGCTATGAATTGAACCCATCTTTGAAACCCTGTTTTTGTGAATTTAGAGCTAGATTTCTGCCCTCAAAGCAATAGAAAGAAAGCAGCCATGTTGATTGTGATGGTAACTCTAGTAACACACAGACAATATGATTCTTATGCCTAGTTCAAATTCAGCTCACTAGATTTCTCACACACATGACAAATTTCTTTCTACTATGAGCTCACTGAATTTCTCACACACATGACAAATTTGGAGATAAGTTTTCAGAGGTAAATCCCTAGAACAAAAACTCAACTTTTCTATGTTATAATCAATGCAAACAACTAATATTGTTAAAATGTAATCCTGCATAAATTAGCAATTCTCACTTAATGTTCAACTAACTAAATCTGGGGTGTGTTTAGATTTCCAAGACAATGCTGTTTTTGTTAAAATTAGGAAGGCTGAATAAAACTTATGGCCAAAATATGTAAAATCTAGCTGAAGGTTGTGAATCAAACTTGAGTATTCGGTGTTTGTAATGCCAACTTAGCAGCCTGAAAGAACTTGTCCGTAACTTTGCCAGTTCGAAGAGCATTCAGAGCTTGTAGCAAAATTTGACTGTTTTGATCAACCTTTGCACGAAGCTCTTGATTCTCCTTGACCATCGCATCCATCTTCAGCTTCATACTTTCCACTTGAGCATTGTTGTTGATCATTGCGGATCCAAAAGCTTATCCTTCTTTCCTAGCTGACCATGAATTCCAAATACTGCAGATTGTTTGACTCCAAAGCCAAGACCAACTAGCCTTTTGGGAGTTTCTTCCTCATACATAAGCTTGTCAAAAACTTGATTCTCAATTTCTATACGGAACATTGTAGGTGAAGAATTACGAGCAATTTCTTCAACTTCAGCACGAGCTTCTTCCTATGGATACATGTAGAAGCACACTGTTAACTAATTCATAAGACCGATCACATATTTATAAAATACAACTGCAATATATATCTAGGGAATACATACCACAAACTGTGAAGACATTGTGTTTTCAACAAAGCCTCCTCCAACCTTCTTATGAGTCAATTCAAAGAATTCCAGATGATTGAGTTGTTTTCCCTTAGATGCAACCTACAATAAGTGCAAGAACTAAGGACACAAGTAAAAAAATATTAGAGAAAATAGAGTAAGCTTGGAAGATCAATTAATCATACATAATCAGCTCGCTTGTTGGCATAACTTGTACAACCAATAGTATGCACATGATTTTGGGATGCTCATGCATCTTTAGCACATTTGGATAACTTCTGCAACATCAAAAAGTAGACACAAGGATTCCTAAACACAACTTAGGAAGTCCTCAACACCAAAGGGACATCTTAGCAAAGTCCACAAACATTCATTCAACCAAATTAAGCTCAATTGCATAATACTCAGTCAAACAACAGACCAATAAACAACAACATTCATTAAAAAATCATCAGACCAATAAACATGATAAAAGACAAATGTATCAGAAATAAAGTTGTTGACATACAGGTTTACACAAACAGGATAAAAGCCAAAAATCAACAACCAAATTAAGCTCAATTGCACTATACTCAGCAAAACAACAGACCAACAAACAACAACATTCATTCAAAACTCATTAGACCAATAAACAAGATAAAAGCCAAATGCATCATAAGTAAAGTTGTTGATACACAGGTTTACACAAACAGGATAAAAGCCAAAAATCAACAACCAAATTAAGCTCAATTGCATTATACTCAGCCAAACAATAGACCAACAAACAACAACATTCATTCAAAACGCATTAGGCCAATAAACAAGATAAAAGACAAATGCATCAGAATTAAAGTTGTTGATATACAGCTTTACGCAAACAAGATAAAAGCCAAAAAGCAACAACCAAATTAAGCTCAATTGCATCAGACCAACAAACAGGATAAAAGTTTAACTGCATCATACAGGTTTACACAAAATAATATAGCAACAGAATTAAATTAGTAATCAAATACATCAGACTCAATACAAAATTTGTAGCATGGTCACCATTCTTACACTAGTCAACTAACTTAACCAAAGCTCAAATGCATCAGACTCAACCATAACATGCTCTTTGCATCATAGGATAAAAGCCACAGGCCAAAAAACATACCAACAAACAAGCCACAGACCAACAAACAAGCCGCATGATAAGCAAATGCTAGCTATATATAGGCTTAAAAGAAATACTAGCTAGACGTAAGTGTAACTAGCCTCGCTCTTATCAGAGAACCAAAACTCAACCAGAGGGATCCAATTGTCACGTGAGTGTTGTAACACCCCGATTTCACAAGCATAAGGGTATTACCGCCAACAACCTCGGATTTCACGGTCCGAATCCGTTTAAGGATTTTGGGTAACACAACACAATAATAGCAAAACCAAATCATATATTTATAACAAAAGATGAATTCGGTTACAAAGGCTCATACGTCCTTAATTGTTTGGTAATGCAAGAGTAAAGAGTTTTGCAGCGGAAATAAAAGTCTCGAAGAGAGACGAAAGCATGTGGAAACCATAAAGTAAACAAAATATTTTAAAACGTCTTGCATCCTTGTTTCCTTCCTTCCTTCCTTCCATCTTAGGTCTTCGGTTACTCCTGGATAACCTTCCCTTTCCTATCTGATATCCCCATAAAAGCAAGGACTACTAGCCAACAGAGTTGGGAAAGAAAGAAGGGATGTTAGTCTAACGCGAGACTAAACAAGTGGGAGAATAATATTTCGGTTATGAGAAAAGGTCGGACATAACGGCAATCCTTAACCATATGATAACTGGTAGGTGCGTGGTAGTCGAGGTTCAACATGACGATAGTGAAGCAGCAATCTGAGCGAGAGACTTTTAGTGTTTGGTACGATGTACGATGAGAAGATAGAGTTTTCTCGGGAATAGGACGTTATTAGAAGATAACGCCTAAGAAAGAAATGTGTTTATTGATTTGTTGGGAACTTTAATCATTCAAGAGTTTGAAAAGCATCCAACATAAATCAAATCGTATCAACCTCATCACAACTTGAAGATGCCGACAGGGAGGTGGCCACAAGGACGCTTATACACCTGAACCCATCTTTCCATTTTATCGGTGTTTTAACAACTCGAGTCATGCATTCAGATTAAATAGACAATCGTCAATAATGCGGACCCGAAGCGATTTTCCAAGTTGTACTAATCACCTCGTGTTCATTGATTACTATGCACGATTGCACTAATCTTTTCATTGGTTATAAATCATTGCACTTCACTTACCGACTTTTTAGAGATAGGTAAGCCCCTAAGGAGGGACAAACCAAAGTAAGGAACATAGTCCTCAACACTTTGAAAGAGTGTTAGCCTCTCTACTCGGAGAAAGGCAGAGTCATGACCCACTATCAGGAGCCGATAACTAAATATACCTCCTAATACGTTATAAAGAGACAACGGATCACTAAACCGGAAATCCCTAACTTAAGCTAATCCAGAGCAAAGTCTCGAAAAGAGACTTGAAACAATTAAAGGCCACACAACATCGGAGTCCTAAGTCCAAGTCTAATATTCGATAATAATAATAATAATAAATAACAATGGCATAATATTCCTAATCAAATTATTAGCAAACAAGTTCGTTTCCAACGATTATTTTGATAACGGAACGTGATAAGCGGTATTTTAGTCGCCCTAATACCGATCAAAGTAATCCAAACAACCCAACTAGGAATGTAGTAGGGAAGTAAGGGTCGATCCCACAGAGACTTAGGTTTCAGTATTTATTGTTACGCTACTCAGAAAAGGGGGTTTTGAATATGAATCTAAAAACTAAACTAACTAAGGAATGCAAAATAAAAGATGATATGTAAGATATGGGAGAAATATGCTTAACTAGTTAATATCCATTGCGAACTCGATTATTTATCATTGATTATCAAAATTCTCTTTTTACCTTGACTACTCTATTGTGGAATGCTAATAACCCAACTTCATGGCATTATTAATCCTACTTCAATTCTAGTTATTAGCCCGACCGGTACTAACAATCCTAATTATCAAATAACCTAGGAGACCTCCTAGATTCAACTTGACAACAACATTAAGATCCAAGCATCAATAGAAACATGCATTCAGAGCAACCAGACATCCAAATAACATGCGATTGAAATCTCTTCTCTAATCAACTAGTCCTACCAGTTCTAGATTGATCAAAGGTTCTACTTTTGATCTAATTAACACCGACCCGTAATTAGAAAGATCTAGTTGTAATTCATCCTAGAAATCATATTAGGTGATCAAGTTAATAAAACCCTAGGCTGAAATTAAGCAATTAAGCACAGAGAAAACAATCTAGTCAAGGGAAATTAAGAACAATCAAACCTCACAATAATACTTCGTTCACAACTTCAATTAACTAGTCAAGCAAAAAGAATTTAGCTACTCAAAGACATGGAAAAGCTTACGAAGTTTACCATAGGGTTCTTGTTCTCCAAGTCTCCAATAACCAAACAAAGATTCAAAAATCATCAAACCTAAAACTAGGGATATCTATAAATAATAATGTCTCCAAAAATATATCTAAAAACATAACCCAAAAGGCCCAAAAAGATCCCATATAAATTTCGGACATAACTCGGACACGGGCGAAAACTCGGGCATGCACCATGGAAACTCGAGTGCGTTTCTGTAGCTTTGCCCGAGTTTTCATGGCAGAGACTCAGGTCTAGAAACTCGGGCTGTTCCTCAAAAACTCGGGCGAGTTTTCGAACCTCTTTCCCGCGTTTTCAACACAGGTCGTCACATGACACTTCAGAGGCTGTTTTGACACACTTCGAGTTGGAATTTAGACTCGGAGCAAAAACATGAATTGTAGCTCTTCGAGTTAGCTTTCCAATGACACCAAGATCAGCCCAATCCAACCATTGTAGCTCCAGATCCATCCCTTACAAGCAAGAGGTGTCGAAACAACAACTCCAATCCATAGTCCGGACCCAAGTGTGCTTTTCCCATCACCTCTTGGGCTAGTCTCATAGCTTGGCTCTCTTCTTGCCTTCTCCAATGCTTTGGCTTCACCTCCCCTACACTTACTGTCTTCACATCTACAATCAAAAACCACAACAAAGTGTAGATATCCGAATCTTTCTACAAACTAACAAAACTAGCAAAACTAACTTAAACTAAACCAAAACCCATGAAAATCCTAACTAAACATGCTCTAAAACACTACCTAACATGTGTCTATCTGATAACCATGATTTAGTCGTTTTAAACCACAATTATGCAAGAAAACCAAACTAACTTAAACCAAAGTATAAAGCAAGTAAGGGTTGATTCCACAGGGAGACAAGTTATCTTTAGCAGAGAATTATGTGTCAAACAGAAGTAACAAGGGGGGTTTTTAGGTTTAATTCACACACTAGCATGCAAATCATAAGAATTCGTGAGTTTATTAATCAGTATTTGGAAACACTTAGGCAAACAAATATCCGCATTCGCTTGACAAGTTGATCATTGATTTCATTCAATATCTATGCAATGGAAATTCCAATTCCTTTTCAAAAGTAATTAATAGCACAACCAGATACTATTAACCCTAACTAGATAAATAATCATGAAACTATCAAGATTCAATCTAACTAGCAGCATTCAACAACAGGAATATAAATGGATACAAACTAAGATAAAACTCACGAATTTCAGTCCACCCCATGATTTTTCTGGAGTTGGATTTATATTACTATTGTCAGATTACCTGCTTTTTACTTGAGCCGCCCTTTCGGGTTTTCAGTCCACCCCATGATTTTTCTGCCTTTTTCTCTTATTTTTATGGCTTTTTTTTTTTAAGTAATAGCAATAGTAATATAAATCCAACTCCCCCACATTTATAATAAACATTGTCCTCAATGTAGAAAGACAAAAATAATATAAGGGGAAGTAAGGAAAAATACCACTACTGTGAAGGTGGTGGTGGTGGCGGGTAGTCAGGGAATTGAGAACCCAAGAATAAGTTCTACTGTCACATATGCTCCTCCATGGTGTTAATATGGGCCACCTGCAGTACTATGAAGGTGGTGGTAGTGGCAGATAGTCAAGGTAGGATAGGTATCCAAGCCACTACCCTAAAAGAATGTCGCCTGCTGTTGAAAGTAGTGTGTTTGCTGCTTATGGTACTGCCTCTCCTCCTCATGAAAAGTAAGAAAAATCCTCCTCTACGATCATGTTGACAAGTATCCATGCTCTAAATTATCTTCCAAATATGCCTCAAATAGCCTTTTGATCCCCAACAACTATCGCACCCTGAGGCATCTCATCCTCCTTGTCATCAGAATCATCATTCGCCCTCTCTTTAAACTCAACTTCAATAGATGTAGGGGTGAAAATAGTAGAAGAAGAAGTAGTCTCTTGATGGTCAATCGCTAGGTAGCGCGGAAGAAAGGATTAAGCAAAAAAATCTCCCAAACGTTTTTGATTTTTTTTTTGATTTTTTTTTTGAATTTTTTTTTTTTGCCGAACCCAAAAAGGCAAAGGTCGCCGCCTTTATGGCAGCGGTCGCCACCATTTTCGTGAGGATTGCCGTAGCTGAAGTAGAATTGGCGGCGGTCGCCGCTTGTGGGGCAGCAGTCGCCGCCACGGACACCGTCCTTTTTCCGGAAATAATGGCGGCGATCGCTGCCATTTAGGCGGCGGTCGCTGCCATTAATTCGTAGAATATCGTAGCTGAGCTTGTTTTGGTGGCGGTCGCGGCCAGTGCGTCGTGATTCTTCGGCTTTCTGCAGGTTAATTCGACACAATAGAAAAACAAAGGGAAACTAATCTAAGCTAATCTAAAGGAAAGAAATAAAATACATCGGGTTGCCTCTCGATAAGCGCCTTAGTATCGTCATGGCTCGACGCCTCGTATGATTTCACAAGATTGGACATTGTCAATGCCCTTAACAACCTATCAAATTCTTGCGAGCTCATCTCAAAGAAACATAAGTAGCCCAAGGATAAATTGAAACTAAATAACATGTCATTCAAAAATCGTTTCAACTTATCAAACTTGTGTGTCCAATCTTCATAAAATGGCATATGCTCAAACCAATTCAACATAAGTGGTGGCTTCTTAGAATATGAAAAAAAATTGTCAAAGCGCTTACCAGCATTACCACTTTCATTATGGATGAACTCTAAGTAATTTCTAGATTCTTCATTAGGCTCTAAACTTGACTCTTTGGGGGAATAAAGAACAATGGGTAATGAGAGATTGAAATAAGGAATACCTGGATCGTCAACAACCAATAAGGTTGATTTCGAAACAAAAGGCATGGGGGACTTTGTTGGTGAAGCACATTCCTCTTTAATATCATCTTGCTCATTTGTGTTCACATAGTTGCCCATATCATCTTCAAAGAAGATATCACTATCAGAGAAGAACTCTTCTTCCTTCACAGTAATATACTCCTCAATCTCCTCAAATTGTGTGGGAAGGGATGCATCTGGCTCATTGATTTCTATGGACTTATCTGAAGTTGTTGAATGACAAAGTGAGTAGCACCTTTCATAGTACTGTGTAGACTCCGTACTCATATCATCCATCCTCTTAGCAAGATCCTTCATCATATCCTCAAGAGAAGCATCACAAGTCTCAACCGGTCGTGGTATTGATTGAGATGATTCAACCAAAAGACATTGATGGCTCATAAAACAAAGGACCCAACATTCCATAGGTTCCATAACAAAAAGCCTTCGATTACTCATGTAGTAGCCCATCCTTCGAGTCTCCAAATTCATACCCTTGACAATGCCATTGTAAACATCACCCATAGTATAATGATATCCCCAAGCACCAAGGTCATCCGCATACTTTTGAAATCTAGTCAAGTACTCATGAAAGTGTTCATCCTGAAACTGTTGACACTCGAACAAATCCATGGATTAGTAGCACAGGTGGTGTGAACCGTAAGATAGATTCACACCAAGTTTGGCACAAAAATTCACACCAATGATAATTATTGCCTCCCCGGCAACGGCGCCAATTTGATAACGATGATTTAGACGTTTTAAACCACAATTATGAAAGAAAACCAAACTAACTTAAACCAAAGTATAAAGCAAGTAAGGGTTGATTCCACAGGGAGACAAGTTATCTTTAACAGAGAATTATGTGTCAAACAGAAGTAACAAGGGGGGTTTTAGGTTTAATTCACACACTAGCATGCAAATCATAAGAATTCGTGAGTTTATTAATCAGTATTTGGAAACACTTAGGCAAACAAATATCCGCATTCGCTTGACAAGTTGATCATTGATTTCATTCAATATCTATGCAATGGAAATTCCAATTCCTTTTCAAAAGTAATTAATAGCACAACCAGATACTATTAACCCTAACTAGATAAATAATCATGAAACTATCAAGATTCAATCTAACTAGCAGCATTCAACAACAGGAATATAATTGGATACAAACTAAGATAAAACAACCAGCTTTTACCCTAGAATGCAAATCAATTCTCTTATGCATAAGACTAACACAACCAGATATTAGCACGATGCAGTTGCTACTTATGAATTAGAGATGCTCAACCAGAAACACTCTAAATCTAGGAATAACCTAATAAGAATAAATCCTAGATGATCAGGCTAGCAATTATTGAAACAAGTCAATAGCAATTCAAGCAAGAGAAAAGATTAAGTCCATGCAATCGATAAGGAATTAGAAATCTCACAACTGAATCAGAACGAACACTTCAATTGTCTGTCTAAGCAAAGAGGCTTAGTTCTCCATAAATCTCCAAAACACAAAATAATTCTAAACTCAAAAACTAGGTCTAAACAAAGGGTCTAAAGCCCCTTAAATAGGAGAAAACAAACTATCTAAAAATACATAAAAACCGGGCCAAAAACTATATCCAAAAGTCCAATAAATAAAACGCAGTGTTTAAGACGGATTTCGCCTGTAAACTGGCAGCGGGCGCCGCCTATGGGGCAGCGGTCGCCGCCTCCTACAGAACACGTTTTCTTCGTTTTCTTCATTCCAGCTCTAAGTGGTCTTTGGTGCACTTCAGCCCTTCCTTCTTCAACGCTCCAAACTCCAACTTTAGCAACTAAAACATGACTAAAAGTATGCAAAACCCCATTTAAATATACAACATAAATGTGTATATCACTATCAAATTCCGCCATGCTTGAACCTTGCTTGTCCTCAAGCAAGAAATAAAATCAAAGTCACACCACAACTAGCAAGTCAAGCATCCATCTCATGGAATAAAATGCTTGAACCTTGCTTGTCCACATTTTCATCAAATAAGCTAAACCTTGACCAAGACATCATTGCATACATGGAATAGAAGCTTTCAAAATTAAATCATTCATCCATTCTAGACCTCACCAAGGTAATGTGTTTTGCACTCTCACTCAAGTGTTTAAGGGATACGTGTTTCGCTCGAAATCAACTTTGAAAGCTAGACTACCATAGGCTTGCATCAGTGTTCTAAATCTCCACTACGAATGATTAAACACATAACAAAAATCATGAGGACTTTTTAAGGGTTGTAATGGGGCCAAGGTATAAACAAGTAGGTAGGGAAATATTTGGTCATGTGGTGCTAAAAATCCGGGAACTAGTGCTAGCAAAAACCCAAATTACAAAAAACCACTATTAACTTCATACTTCCACCACTTATTCACCTCTTTCTCATCACTTTTCTTTCAACTCTTTTGTTCATTCTTTCATATTTTTTTTTCTTTTCTTAAGAGACATTTTTTTTTCCTTTTCAACTCCTTATCTTTTTTCTTTCTTTTCAAACTTAACATTCTTCCTTTTCTTCTTTCAATTCATCCCCATGATACTACAAGCAACAACTCTAGCTAAATCCTAATTCCCGGATGGGTCAAGCTTATATCGACTAGGAATTATTTTTGTGGAGCTACAAAATAAGGCTAATAGGCTTAAAAATAGGGGCTATCAAACAAAGGAATAATGCAAGGTAGATAAGGATAATATGAGCAAATGAACATGCCTCAATCATTTTAATGTCATGCATTTAAATCAGGTAATGTAGTCTTGAAAAAGATTCTAAACACAAGTTCTAGAGCTAGCAATCAAAGTGATACACTCGGGAAAAGATGCAAATATGCAATAAAGGCTCAAAATAATCTCACAAGGTATATATGTCTAGAACTTCATAAACAATTCAAAATTTCAACTTCTTATGCATGCTCAATCCTATAATCAAGATTAATAACTCAAGAATCATGCTTCAATCCAAGGAAACTTCAACCAAAAAGCTAGTCATGGGTTAGATAATACTCTTAACTTAGAGAGACAAATGGTCAAGTAGGGAAATTTGAATCCTAAAATGCAATATTTTTGTGATTTTGTAATTTTTCAAATTTTTTTTAAATTTTTTTCAAATTTTAATCAATGCAAAACAAGAAATTAAACATGCAAATGCAACTATATGAATGTAATGTAAGACTAAGTAAGAAATCCCTTCTCCCATGCTTAAATTTTGCATTGTCCCCAATGTAAAGTAAAAGTAAAGAAAAAAGAAAAACTAACCAAGTCATCTACTGATCCGGATCTTGAGGTGGTGGTGAGAAGCACTCGGCGGCCGAGCTATGGCACGTGCAACCCGAATTATGAGACCTGTACGCCGGGCTAACTAGAAACAAAAACAAAAAAAACAAAAACACAACTACACTAAACTAATACTAAGAATCAAAACAACTCTCCTAATCATTTGGGTTACCTCCCAAGAAGCGTTTGTTTTACGTCGTTAGCTTGACGAGTTACCGCTCATAGGATCAGACATTGTCAATGCCCTTAATAACCTGTCAAAACTTTGTGAGCTCATTTCACAAAAACAAAAGTAACACAAGCATAAAGTGAAACTACTTAACATACCATTCAAAAACCGTTTCAACTTGTCAAACTTATGTGACCAATCTTCATGACATGGCATATGCTCAAACCAAAACAGTAAAAGTGGTGGCTTTTCAAAATAATTACTAAATGAATCAAAGCTCTTACCAGAAGTACCACTTTCAATCAAGATGAACTCAGAGAAATCCCTAGATTTTTCATTATGTTGCAAACTTGGTTCTTCGGATGAATAAGCGATAGGAAGGAATGCAATCGGCTCATTGAGTTCGGTGGCCTCTTCTTTAGCAATATAAAATCCACAAGGCTCATCTATAGTCTCCTCGAGATGAGTAGTATCACATGGAACATCAAAGTCACCATCTTTACCCAACTCATGTGTAGGAAAATGCTCCTCCACATGCATTTCAGTATCTAATTCAGGGGCTCTTGAGACGTTGTGAGCCTCATCCGGTTGGATTATTGATGAAGATGATTCGATCAACAAACATTGACGGCCCATATAACAAAGAAAATTCCAGCACTCCATAGGTTCCATACATAGAATTCGTCTATTGCTCATTAATGTGGCCAACTCTAGAGTTTCATGATTCATACCCTCAATAATGCCCATGCAAAAGCTTCCAATATCAATATGAAGTCCTTGAGCACCAAGTCCATCCATATAATCTTGGAATCTAACGAAGTACCAATGAAATTGCTCATCCTGAAACTGGTTACATTCGAACAAAGCCATAGATTAGTAGCACGGGTGTGGACCGTAAGCTAGGTCCACACAAAAGTAACAAACAATAAACACAAGAAAACAGCCGAGTCCCCGGCAACGGCGCCAATTTGATAAGCGGTATTTTAGTCGCCCTAATACCGATCAAAGTAATCCAAACAACCCAACTAGGAATGTAGTAGGGAAGTAAAGGTCGATCCCACAGAGACTCAGGTTTCAGTATTTATTGTTACGCTACTCAGAAAAGGGGGCTTTGAATATGAATCTAAACACTAAACTAACTAAGGAATGCAAAATATAAGATGATATGTAAGATATGGGAGAAATATGCTTAACCAGTTAATATCCATTGCGAACTCGATTATTTATCATTGATTATCAAAATTCTCTTTTTACCTTGACTACTCTATTGTGGAATGCTACAATTTGATAACGATGATTTAGTCGTCTTAAATCGCAATTATGCAAAGAAAATCAAACTAACTTAAACCAAAGTATAAAGCAAGTAAGGGTCGATTCCACAGGGAGACAGGTTATCTTTAGCAGTGAAGTTTGTGTCAAACAGAAGTAACAAGGGAGGTTTTTTGTTTTAATTCACACACTAACATGCAAATCATTCGAATTCAAGAGTTTATTAATCAGTATTTGGAAACACTTAGGCAAACAAATATCCGCATTCGCTTGACAAGTTGATCATTGATTTCATTCAATATCTATGCAATGGAAATTCCAATTCGATCCTTTTCAAAAGTAATTAATAACACAACTGATTCGGCCTATTTTGTATAGGTTAACTCTTGTATTTTAGGGCTACATTGAGTGTGTTTAGGTTAGATTTGAGCATTAGTGTAATATCTAGGCCGAAGACACAAAGATTCAAGAATCAAGAGTTTTAAGGCGTTTTGAGCTGTTTGCACAACACCACTTGCTTGCGAAGGCCATATCTGAAGCTACAGAGGTCGGATTGGGCTGTTTCCGGTGTCATTGGAAAGCTAACTTCAAGTGCTTCAATTCATCTTTTTACACGGAAGTCAGATTCCAAGCGGAAAATGGTCAAAACAGCCTCTGAAGTGACACCAGCGATTCTGTTGAGATTCCGCGACCGCGGATCGTCCACCACGACCGCGGTGGCTGCCGAGACGAGTTATTCTGTTCTGTCGTGAAAGCGCGGGCGCGGTGGGAGCGTCACGACTGCGGCGATGCCGAATCCGAAACGGGCCGAAATCTTTCTATCTTGTTTCCTTTTCTATCTTTTGCCTCTTTCCTTATCTATCTCGGGTAGCTTGTTCCTTGGGCTATTTAAGGAGGAGCTTGCCTTAGGTTTTAGACATTCCAATTCCAATTTATAATTCAATTAGGTTTTTAGCTTAGTTATGGACAGCTAGTCTCCTTGGGTTTGTTCAAGGGAGAAGCTCTGATGTATGAACTTGTGAGGTTTTGGTAATTGATTTATATCCTTTGGTTAATATTGATACTCTTGTGTTTAATCCCATGATCTATGTTTGATTTTATGAGCCTGATCAACTTGTTTGATTGACTTAGATCTATTGTTTGATTTAGGATTGGTTGTTGTCTATCCATCTTTCCTATTTCTCGAAACAACTCTATTCTAGGACCGTGGACTAATTTAGGGAAGAGTATTCAATGGTTTAATTGTGCATGAGACTCGTAGCTTGATTGCATGATTTGATTTCCTAATATCCTTGTTCTCTATGCTTATTCTAGGTTTAAGCGTCCTTGCCTAGGGTTATAGAATTGCTTGGACCGTGGACTTGCGATTGTTAATGATCAGGATAGGAATTAACCATAGGTGTGAATGAAATCAATGGATGAATCTACGATCGAGTGATTATATTGGAGTGGATCTTTTGAATAAACCTGCTTCCTATCTATTTGTTTATTTGTTTGTTATTTGTTTCCTAGGTTAGTTTAGATATCTCTTTGATTTCCCCTCATATCTTTAGTTGATAATTACATTAATACTAGAAGCCATAGTTCTCTTGGGTTCGACCCCTTACTTACTTGCTATACTTAGTTTGTAGTTTGGGTTATTTATCTTTGATCTTGGCACGACGACTTTGGCCGAGTCAACAACCAGATACTATTAACCCTAACTAGATAAATAATCATGAAACTATCAAGATTCAATCTAACTAGCAGCATTCAACAACAGGAATATAATTGGATACAAACTAAGATAAAACAACGAGCTTTTACCCTAGAATGCAAATCAATTCTCTTATGCATATAACTAACACACCAAATATTAGCACGATGCAGTTGCTACTTATGAATTAGAGATGCCCAACCAGAAACACTCTAAATCTAGCAATAACCTAATAACAATAAATCCTAGATGATCAGGCTAGAAATCATTGAAACAAGTCAATAGCAATTCAAGCAAGAGAAGAGATTAAATTCATGCAATTGATAAGGAATTAGAAATATCACAACTGAATCAGAACGAACACTTCAATTGTCTGTCTAAGCAAAGAGGCTTAGTTCTCCATAGATCTCCAAAATACAAAATAATTCCAAACTCAAAAAACTAGGTCTAAACAAAAGGTCTAAAGCTCCTTAAATAGGAGAAAACAATCTATCTAAAATACATAAAAACCGGACCAAAAATAATATCCAAAAGTCCAATAAATAAAACGCAGCGTTTAAGATGGATTTCGCCTCTGTACTGGCAGCGGGCGCCGCCTCCCAAAAATCACGTTTTCTTCATTTTCTTCACTTCAGCTTCAAGTGGTCTTTGGTGCACTTCGGCTCTTCCTTCTTCAACGCTCCAAACACCATCTTTAGCACCTAAAACATGACTAAATGTATGCTAAAACACCATCTAAATACACAACATAAATGTGTATATCAAACTCCCCCACACTTGAATCTCACTCGTCTCGAGTGAATCAGAAAACTAACACTCGTAATCAATAACAACCTAGATCATTAAGTATCAAGAGAGCCTACAGCTAAGGGCAATAACACATATCGTCAAAGCTCCTATCCAACCAACCCATAACAAAATATAACATAATCAGCGCCAACATCCATCAATCCTAACAATACAACTCTAATCAACACAACTCGGCACTACAATCAACCATCAACCTATCTAACACCTACTCCACACATCCAACATCTATCAACAATATGCATCAATAAAGAGGATGAAAATCAACATACTACACCTTATCCCTCCAAATGAAAACCTACCCGAAAACACTCCTATACTCCACTTCTTATGTCGCCAGCTCTAGTCAAAAGAACATCCTAAAACACTCTTTTTTCTTTCACTCTTTTTGCTTAGGCGCCTTTTCAGGTTTTCACCTAACATCTCTCTTTTCATTTTTCAATGTTGGACTCATCATCTCACATCACTCAAAAATCTATTTTTGCCCAAGCCTAATGCTTGTCAGATTACCTGCTTTTTACTTGAACCGCCCTTTCGGGTTTTCAGTCCACCCCAGGATTTTTCTGCCTTTTTCTCTTATTTTTATAACTCTTTTTTTTAAGTAATAGCAATAGTAATATAAATCCAACTCCCCCACACTTATAATAAACATTGTCCTCAATGTAGAAAGACAAAAATAATATAAGGGGAAGTAAGGAAAAATACCACTACTGTGAAGGTGGTGGTTGCTAGATCAGATAATTGAGAACCCAAGAATAAGTTCTACTGTCACATATGCTCCTCTATGGTGTTGATATGGGCCACCTGCACTACTGTGAAGGTGGTGGTAGTGGCTGATAGTCAGGGTAGGATAGATATCCAAGCCACTGCTGCTGAAAGAATGTCGCCTGCGGTTGAAAGTAGTGTGTCTGCTGCTTATGGTACTGTCTCTCCTCCTCATGAAAAGTAAGAAAATCCTCCTCTACGATCATGTTGACAAGCATTCATGATATAGATCATCTTCCAAATATGCCTCTGATAGTCAATTGGACACCCAATAACTATCGCAATCTAAGGCATCGCAACTTCCTCGTCATCAAGCTCATGATCCGCCCCTCTTTAAACTCAACTTCAATAGATGTAGGGGCGACCATAGTAGAAAGGAAGTATCCTCTTGATGGTCAATCGCTAGGTAGCGAAGAAGAAAGAAGCGAACAAAACGATTGCCCGAAATTTTTTTTTTCGAACTTTTTTTTTTTGCCTAACCCGAAACGCCGCCTTTATGGCAGCGGTCGCCGCCATTTACGTGAGGATTGCCGTAGCTGATGGAGAATTGGCGGCGGTCGCCGCTTGTGGGGCAGCGGTCGCCGCCATGGATCTTGCGTTTTCCGGAACTTAATGGCAGCGGCCGCTGCCATTTAAACGGCGGTCGCCGCCATCAAGTCGTAGCCAACGTAGATGTCCCGTAATTGGCACGGGCGCCGCTTTGGGGCGGCGGTCGCTGCCATTTCGTCTTAGCTTCCCAAACATCCTGCAGGTTAGTTCGACGCAATAGATAACAAAGGGAAACTAATCTAAGCTAATCTAAAGGAAAGAAATCAACTACATCGGGTTGCCTCCCGATAAACGCCTTAGTTATCGTCGTGGCTCGACGCCTCGTATGATTTCACAAGATTGGACATTGTTAATGCCCTTAACAACCTATCAAAATCTTGCGAGCTCATCTCAAAGAAACATAAGTAGCCCAAGGATAAATTGAAACTAAATAACATGTCATTCAAAAATCTTTTCAACTTATCAAACTTGTGTGTCCAATCTTCATAAAATGGCATATGCTCAAACCAATTCAACATAAGTGGTGGCTTCTTAGAATATGAACAAGAGATGTCAAAGCGCTCACTAGCATTACCACTTTCATTAGGGATGAACTCTAAGTAATTTTTAGATTCTTCATTAGGCTCTAAACTTGACTCCTTGAGGGAATAAAGAACAATGGGTAACGAGAGATTGGAACAAGGAATACCTGGATCCTCAACAACCAATAAGGTTGATTTCAGAGTAGAAGTTATAGGGAACTTTGTTGTTGAAGCACAATTCTCTATAATATTATCTGGCTCATCTTCGTTTACATAGTCTCCCATATCATCTTCAAAGAAGATATCACTATCAGAGAAGAACTCTTCTTCCTTCAAAGTAATAATCTCCTCAACCTCCTCAAATCGTGTGGGAAGGGATGCATCTAGTTCATTGAGTTCTATGGGCTGATCTGAAGTTGTTGAATGACAAAGTGAGTAGCACCTTTCATAGTACTGTGTAGATTCCGTACTCATGTCATCCATCCTCTTAGCAAGATCCTTCATCATATCCTCAAGAGAAGCATCACAAGTCTCAACCGGTTATGGCATTGATTGAGATGATTTAACCGAAAGACATTGATGGCTCATAAAACAGAGGAAATCCCAACATTCCATAGGTTCCATAACAAAAAGCCTTCTATTACTCATGTAGTAGGCCATCCTTCGAGTCTCCAGATTCATACCCTTGACAATGCCAATGCAAACATCACCCACAGTATAATGATATCCCCAAGCACCAAGGTCATCCGCATACTTTTGGAATCTAGTCAGGTACGCATGAAAGTGTTCATCCTAAAACTGTTGACACTCGAACAAAGCCATGGATTAGTAGCACAGGCGGTGTGAACCATAAGATAGGTTCACACCAAGTTTGGCACAGAAATCACACAAAAGACAATTATTGCCTCCCCGGCAACGGCGCCAATTTGATAACGATGATTTAGTCGCCTTAAACCACAATTATGCAAAGAAAACCAAACTAACTTAAACCAAAGTATAAAGCAAGTAAGGGTCGATTCCACAGGGAGACAGGTTATCTTTAGCAGTGAAGTTTGTGTCAAACAGAAGTAACAAGGGAGATTTTTGGTTTTAATTCACACACTAACATGCAAATCATTCGAATTCGAGAGTTTATTAATCAGTATTTGAAAACACTTAGGCAAACAAATATCCGCATTCGTTTGACAAGTTGATCATTGATTTCATTCAATATCTATGCAATGGAAATTCCAATTCCTTTCCAAAAGTAATTAATAGCACAACCAGATACTATTAACCCTAACTAGATAAATAATCATGAAACTATCAAGATTCAATCTAACTAGCAGCATTCAACAACAGGAATATAAATGGATACAAACTAAGATAAAACAACCAGCTTTTACCCTAGAATGCAAATCAATTCTCTTATACATATAACTAACACAACCAGATATTAGCACGATGCAGTTGCTACTTATGAATTAGAGATGCTCAACCTGAACCACTCTAAATCTAGCAATAACCTAATAACAATAAATCCTAGATGATCAGGCTAGAAATCATTGAAACAAGTCAATAGCAATTCAAGCAAGAGAAGAGATTAAATTCATGCAATCGATAAGGAATTAGAAATCTCACAACTAAATCAGAACGAACACTTCAATTGTCTGTCTAAGCAAAGAGGCTTAGTTCTCCATAGATCTCCAAAATACAAAATAATTCCAAACTCAAAAAACTAGGTCTAAACAAAAGGTCTAAAGCTCCTTAAATAGGAGAAAACAATCTATCTAAAATACATAAAAACCGGACCAAAAATAATATCCAAAATTCCAATAAATAAAACGCAGCGTTTAAGATGGATTTCGCCTCTGTACTGGCAGCGGGCGCCGCCTATGGGGCAGCGGTCGCCGCCTCCCAAAAATCACGTTTTCTTCGTTTTCTTCACTTCAGCTTCAAGTGGTCTTTGGTGCACTTCGGCTCTTCCTTCTTCAACGCTCCAAACACCATCTTTAGCACCTAAAATATGACTAAAAGTATGCTAAAACTCCATCTAAATACACAACATAAATGTGTATATCAGAACGCAATTTCACGATTAACGAGTAATGAAAAAGGAGAACCATCCACTTGCCTTAAATGAGATTAAGAACGCTAATCGAGGCGAGAAGACGAGGTTAGCAAGGCACTAGACAAGGCCTAAGGCAAGGCAAAACACAAGGCACGAGCGAGGAACGGCCCGGGTAATGTTTTAGAACGAAGCTCGAACACAAAGTGCAAGAAATGCACTGGAGGCGGTCGTTGCCTGCTGGCGGTGGTCGTTGCCCCCTGGTGGTGGTCGCTGCCCTTTAGCGGCGGTCGCGGCCTACTGGTGTGACGACGGCGCGATATTGCAAGCTTCCTTCGATCGACTCCGGCCACCTCTTGACGAGCTATTGCCGACAATAGCAAGAACAAGAACTCTACTTTGTAATGAGAGGGATCTCGGAGGGAGAGAGGAGAGATTTGTGTGTGGATTTAGCCTTCAACATCCACCCCTATTTATAGTTTTCTCAAGTTAACTTTGACTTGAAAATGATGATGATCTTTGGTTGCAATGATGTACAACATTGATGGTGAGGTGAGTTAAAGGCATAAGAAGTGACCCAAAGCAATACCCTTGTAGATGGTGAAACCACGGCACCCACAATGAAGGTGTCCCGTCGAGCAACTTGCGTTTGCGGGAGGCGGTGCCGGCCAGTTTCATAGGCGGCGCCGCCTGCCCTCCTGGAACTGCGCAATGCATCGGTAAAATTGCCATAACTTTCTGGATATTTATCGGAATGGCCTCAAATTTTGAGGGATGAAACTAGACTCATTTATCTACCATTAGGCTTTGGAATCACTCAATTCCTAGCTATAACTAAAATTTTATAAATTTTTGAAGTTAAAGGTTCTGTTTAACGTTATCCAACTTTATACGGTTAATCGGGTATCCTTTGCCCTTTTTCATGTCGTTCCAAAGACAAAGTTGAGTCATAAAACTAAGGTGAATTTCATAATCCATTTTATAAAATTTACGGATATTACAATAGTACCCCCTTAAAAATAGTTTCGACCCCGAAACTAGCCATGGCCATATTAGCTTTCAAAAAGGAAATAGTACATCTTTAGAATATCCGGAAATGACCAAGGAATACAACCGTTAGTACCCCCTTAAAGAAATTACCTTTTCTTTAGTCATTTGCTAACAAGTCAGGAAAACGCTTCTGCATATCTAGCTCGGTTTCCTTTGTCTCCCAGGTAGTCTCCTCACCACCATTTCTAGACCAAAGTACCTTGACCAATGGTACTTCCTTGTTGCGCAATCTCTTTACTCGTCGTTCGAGAATCCTTACTGGTCCCTTCTCATAGGCACCATTTGACTGCATCTCGATGTCGCCATAATCGAGAATATGAGATTCATCCGGCACATACTGCCTAAGGAGTGATACATGAAAGACGTTGTGGATAGGGTGCGCCGATGGCGGTAGAGCAAGATGATACGCGAGCTTGCCTACTTTCTCAAGAATATCGAAAGGGCCCACATATCGAGGATTGAGCTTTCCCCGCTTCCCAAAGCGAAAAAATCCCTTAGATGGTGACACCTTTATGAAGACCTTATTTCCAACAGTGAACTCAACCTCCCGTCTTTTCAGGTCAGTGTAGGACTTTTTTTGACTTTGAGCAGTCAACATCCTTTGGCAAATGAGAGCAATATCGGCGGCGGTTCTCTCTACTGACTCTGGTCCAAGAAGAATTTTATCCGTGTTATCGTCCCAATAGATAGGTGAACGACACCTACGGCCGTATAGAGCCTCAAACGGAGTGATCTTGATAGTGGCATGCCAACTGTTGTTATATGTGAATTCTATCAAACTCAAGCTGACATCCTAACTAGTCGAGCGATCCAATACGCAGGCTCGGAGCATGTCCTCCAATGTTTGGATTGTCCTCTCAGATTGCCCGTCAGTCTGAGGATGAAAAGCGGTATTGAACCTTAACGTTGTCCCGAGTGCTTTGTGCAATTCCTCCCAAAATCTCGATGTGAACCGGCCGTCCCGGTCAAAGACAATGGTCTTTGAGGTCGGCCAAAGAAGCGATGGATGGACAATATAAAGCAGGATATCGACTTGTTAGGGATTTTTGTGGATTTGGCGTAGTGTAGAGAGAGTTGGAGAGAGAAGACCAGAGTAGTAAATAGATGAACACCTGTTGGTGGAGCCCGTTTTCGTGTGTTTGCCGCCAGTTTTGTTCACCTAGTCGACTAGTCTCTTTTAGATCTAGCTTTCTTGACTTTGCTAGTTTTAGTTTTGATCTTACTTGTCGTACTTGGGGATATTCTGTTTCGTTCTTGAGTGGTTTGGTTTCTTTTTGCTTGGGTTGTATTGGGCGCATTCCATAAAGGTCTGGAATGCCCCCATCCTGACCCACCAGATCCTGCGTAAGTGGGATTTCCCTGGGTAAATGTTGTTGTTGTTGTTGTTGTTGTTGTTGTTGTTGTTGTTGTTGTTCTTGTTGTTGTTGTTGTTGTTGTTGTATGTATAATGAATTCTAGGTAGCTTTGGCACATGGGCCAGAGAATGTCGAACCACAAATGAAGCTGGCAGATGCAAGTGGAAATTTCTGTTTTGAGATATGGTAGATTCAATATGGCACTTTTGGTTTCGTTTTTCAATTCTACCCTTTATTTACATTTCTGTATCTCGTACATACAAATTTTCAGTGCTACTAACTTTATCATTTTGAGGTCTACCCCTCACTTTTCTGCAGTTGTGGGTTCGGCCATTGTTCTGGGCACTGTTCATTAGCTTTGGGCTGGGTACAACATATTCAATAAATGTGAGTTGGTTTCTTTTAGAAGTGATCCCTTTCCATTAGTTCTTGCTTACACTTAAGTTTCACTTGAAGACTATTCTTGTAATTTAAAATTAAATGTTTTTTTGACCAAAAACATGATGTTTTTCAGACTTCGATCCCTTCACGGACCAAGTCCTGCTGTAAAGCCGGCTGAGCTGTCAGCATTAGAAGTAGTTTTTCTGGCAGAGTCTTCCGACTCAAGGCATCCGCGACAACATTAGCTTTACCCGGGTGGTATTGTAGCTCAATGTCGTAGTCCTTGATCAACTCCAACCATCTCCTTTGCCTCATATTGAGTTGCTTTTGGGTGAAGACATACTTCAAACTCTTGTGGTCGGTGAAGATCTGACACTTCACGCCGTAAAGATAATGTCGCCATATCTTTAGAGCAAAGACCACAGCGGCTCACTCAAGATCATGGGTCGGGTAGTTGACTTCGTATGGCTTGAGTTGGCGAGATGCGTAGGTTATGACCTTGCTGTTTTGCATCAACACACAACCAAGACCCATTTTAGAAGCATCCACTATATACCACATAACCGTCATGACCATCCGGTAGAGTCAACACATGCACACTGGTCAAGTGCTTCTTCAGCTCTTGAAAATTCCTCACACTTTTCGTCCCAAACGAATTTCTTGTGAACCTTGCGGAGTAACTTGGTCATTGGCAGGGCAATCTTCGAGAATCCCTCCACTAACTTCTTGTAGTACCCGGATAATCCTAGGAAGCTTCGAACTTCCTTGACGTTGCGAGGTTGTTCCCATTCAGATACTGCCTGAATTTTTTGGGGATCCACCATCACTCCGTATTTGTTAATGACGTTCCCTAAGAAGGCAACTTCCTTCATCCATAGCTCACACTTCGACAGCTTGGCGTACAACTGATTCTGTCTCAGAATTTGCAACACGATCCTTAGGTGTTCCTCTTGTTCTTCCCGATTCTTGGAGTAAAGTAGGATGTCATCAATGAAGACAACAACAAACTGATTGAGGTATTCATGAAAACATCGGTGCATTAGGTCCATGAAGACTACAGGGGCATTAGTCAACCCGAATGGCATTACTATAAACTCGTAGTGACCATAGCGAGCTCGGAAAGCCGTCTTTGCGACGTCCTCATCGCGGATCCTTAACTGGTGATAGTCTGACCTTAAGTCAATCTTGGAAAGTATCTCAACACCACGTAGTTGATCCAACAAGTCGTCAATCCTTGGAAGAGGATACTTGTTCTTGACGGTGACCTTATTTAGCTCTTTGTAATCGATGCACAAACGAAAGGTACCATCCTTCTTTTTCACGAATAGCACAGGAGCTCCCCACGGTGATGTGCTCGGCCTGATGAAACCTTTTTCCAGCAGTTCCTCGAGCTGACTCTTAAGTTCTTGCATCTCTACAAGCGCCATTCTGTATGGGGCCTTAGAGAGCGGAGCAGTCCCTGGCTCTAAGCTGATAGTGAACTCCACATCGTGCTGAGGTGGCAGTCCAGGCAGGTCCTTTAGAAAGACATCGGCAAATTCACACGCTACGGGAATCTCACGAATGTCAACCACTACCTTATCCGTTGTTTCCAGATAGCACAGGTACCCCACACAACCTTGACGTAGAAGTCGGCTGGCTTTCATCGCATTGATCAAACTCCCATTTTCCTCATCTCGAGACCCCTTGAACTTGCACAGTTGCTTCCCTCCGGAATTAATGGTGACTGTTCGGGTATTGAAATTAATCTCGGCCCCTGTTCGTGTTAACCAATCCCTTCTTGGGATGATATCGTTGGGCGACATCGGAATGCATATCAAGTTGGAAACGAATTTTCCGCCTTGAATGCCTATGGGGAAATTAGTGAGTTGCTTGGTACCGACTATTATATCCCCGTTGGGAAGGTTAACTATGAAGGGTTTGTAGATATCTAACCATTTCAGATCTAGCAGTTCCACACAACTTTCAGATATAAATGAATGCGATGCTCCAGAATTAAATAACAAGAAAGCAGTAGTGGAGCGAACGTATAAAGTACCTTGACAGATGGGAGCTTCCGGTTCATCAGTCACATGCATCTCATACAGGCGTTGGCCTTGACTCGGAGCAGCAGTTGGCCCCTTGCCCTTATTTTGTGCCGTCGACTGAATCGGAGCAGACACTGTCGACTTTGCTCGTGCTTGATTGCTCTCTAAGACAAAAGAGGCCCAAGATTGCTCGGGACCACCCTTGATCTGTTGGCAGTAGGTCCGGACATGACCCTCCTTCCTGCAACCGAAGCAGGTTTTCTTGGGTTTTGTGCACTTCCGATTGACGTGCCTAGGTTCACCACAATTGTAGCACACCAACGGACCCTTAGTGCGTTCAAACCCTCTTGAAAAAGTAGTCATAGAAGACTCTAACTTCCCTTTCTTTGGCCAACCTAGACTTCCCGTCACCAGGTTTCTTTTGATCAGCCCCGTTCAGAGTGACTTCCATACTATAGGCATGGTCGACATACTTTTCAAGGGTTGAGAAAACGCGATTCATAATCCAGGGCTTGATGTTGTCACTCATCCACTTATGGAAACGTCGGATCTTTTGCTCCTCGGTGGTGAATTCAAAGCCAACGTATCTCAGTAGCTGGTTGAATTTCTTTGCACTATCCAGGACACTGAGTCCTGTCACCTGAGGATTGTACATCTCATTCTTCTTCTCCTCAAGCATAGCAGGCGAGAAGAAACACCTCAGCATCTTACTCTTGAACATATCCCATGTCAGCTCAGGATGTTCAACAAGCCGAGATGTTTCCCACCAATCGTTTTTCTCACCCCTCAATTGGATGACGGCAATATGCACTCTTTCTTCTTCCGAGCAGTGCACATTCCTTAAAAGTTTCTCTATGTTGGAAAACCAATGGTAGGCACTTGAAGGCTCTCCAACACCTCAAAAATGTTTCAAGCCTTAGTGACAGGAAAGTCTTCAATGCCCTAGCATAGTCAGACCCTTCATCGCGTTTTGGGCCTTTAGCGGCTCTTGGGTTCCCCGTAGGAACAGTCTCAGTTGGGTCAGCTTGGCCCATGTTCACAAGCGGTATCGTCTCTCTCACGAACTGACTGATTATGTTGCGAAAGATGGTCATCTTGGCTTCATCCAAGATCATAGTCGGTGTTGCGGCGTTGCCTCGAGCATTTCCCCCGATTTCCGAGTTATCAGCTTCTCGGTCACCCCCAGCTGGAGTGGTGTTACAGTCATTTCTATTAGTGTTCCTAGTGTTAACCATTTGTATAATTGATTCACAATTGTTTCCATTATAACAAGTGTGATAAAGTCATACGAAATTGTCTTTTGAAACAAATGCAATACTTATATTAAACATTGTTACTTCGGTCGTATTTACAGAGGAATTGAACAACAACTAGATGTAAACGTAGAATATCTGTACTTCTGTATTGCCCGACGAAGGAACTTGGAAGGAAGTTATTTATAAAACAAAACCCCTTCTTGAAGTCTATTACAAGAAGATTCGATAAAATCAACTTCTCGAGTTCTGTTACGAGAAGATTTGGTAAAATTTCAACTCCTTGAATTCTGTTACAAGAAGATTAGAAAATTCGAAGGAAGTATACATTTTTTTTATGACTACTTGAAAGTAGGAATTTTAATAAATAAGGAAAACCTTTAGATTGGATATTACTATTGGCATGAACCTTCGATGAAAACTTGGTTTCTAAGGTATAAAAGAAAAATTTTGAGCTCAGAGAAAACCTTTAGCTCTGATACTATAACTGTAACACCCCGATTTTACAAGCATAAGGGTATTACCGCCAACGATCTCGGATTTCACGGTCCGAAGCCGTTTAAGGCTTGGGTAACATAAAACGATAATAACAAAACCAAATCATATTTTTATAACAAAAGTGGAATTCGGTTACAATGGCTCATATGTCCTTAATTGTTTGATAATGCAAGAGTAAAGAGTTTGTAGTGGAAATACAAGTCTCGGAGAGAGAGACGAAAGCATGTGGAATCCATGAAGTAAACAAAATACTTTAAAACATCTTGCATCCTTCCTTCCTTCCTAGCTTCCTTCCATCCTAGGTCTTCGGTTACTCCTGGATAGCCTTCCTTTTCCTATCTGATATTCCCATAAAAACAAGGAATACCAGCCAACAGAGTTAAGAAATCAAGAAGGGATGTTAGTCTAACGCGAGACTAAACAAGTGGGAGAACAATATTTTGGTTCTGAGAAAAGGGTCGGACATAATGACAATCCTTAACCATATGATAAGTGATAGGTGTGCGGTAGTCGAGGTTCAACATGATGATAGCGAAATAGCATCTGAACGAGAGGATTTTAGTGTTTGGCACGATGTACGAAGGTAACGAGAGAAGATAGGATTTTCTCGAGAATAGGATGTTATTAGAAGATAACGCCTAAGAAAGAAATGTGTTTATTGATTTGTTGGGAATTTCAATCATTCAAGAGATTGAAAAGCGTCCAACATAAATCAAATCATATCAACCTCATCACAGCTTGAAGATGCTGATAGGGAGGTGGCCACAAGGACGCTTATACATCTGAACCCATCTTGCCATTTTATAGGCGTTTTAACAACTTGAGTCATGCATTCAAATTGGATAGACGATTGTCAATAATGCGGACCCGGAGTGATTTTCCAAGTTTGTACTAATCACCTCGTGTTCATCGATTACGATGCACGATGCACTAATCTTTCATTGGTGATAAATCATTGCACTTCACTTAGTGACTTTTTTTATAGATAGGCAAGCCCTAATGAGGGACAAACCAAAGTAAAAAACATAGTCCTCAACACTTTGCAAGAGTGTTAGCCTCTTTATTTGGAGAAAGGTAGAGTCATGACCCAGAATCAGGAGCCGATAGCTAAATATACCTCCTAATACGTTGTAAAGAGATGGAGGATCACTAAACCGGCAATCCCTATCTTAAGGTAATCCAGAGCGAAGTCTCGAAAAGAGACTTGAAACAATCAATGGCCACACATCATCGGAGTCTTAAGTCCAAGTCTAACGTTCGATGATAATAATAATAATAATAATAATAATAATAATAATAATAATAATAATAATAATAATAAAAAAAAATAACAGTGGTCTTTATTTCTAAGCATAATAATCCTAATCCAATTATTAGGAAACAAGTTTGTTCCCAACGATTATTTTGATAACGGAAAGCAATTTCACGATTATCGAGTAATGAAAAAGGAGAACCATCCACTTGCCTTAAAACGATCTTAAGAACGCTAATCGAGGCGAGAAGTCGAGGCTAGAAAGGCACTAGACGAGGCCTAAGGCAAGGAAAAACACAAGGCACAAGTAAGGAACGGCCCGAGAAATGGCTAGAACGCAGCCCGGAACAAAGTGCAAGCTTCCTCCGATCGATTCCGGCCACCTCTTGAAGAACTAATGCCGACAGTAGCAAGATCTTCACTTATACTTTATAATGGGAGAGATATTTGGAAGGGAGAGAAGAGAGATTTGGTGTGAGTTTTCCCTTCAACCACACCTCCTATTTATAGTTTTTCAATCACCCCTTTGATCCAAAAATGATGATGACTTTGGCTCCAAAACCACGGCGGCGGCCGCAGCCCTTTAGGGATTGGGCGACATTTTAGTAAAAATTTTATAACTTTCTGGATACTTATCGGAATGACCTCAAATTTTGAGGGATGAAACTAGACTCCTTTATCTACCATTAGGATGTAGAATCACTCAATTAAAAGCTCTAATGAAGGTTTTATGAATTTTTGAAGTTGAGGGTTCCGTTAAGCGTTATCCAACGTTACACGGTTAATAGGGTGACCTTTTCCCTTTCTCTTGTCGTTCCAAACACAAAGTTGAGTCATAAAACTAAGGAGAATTTCATAATCCATTTTATGAAATTTGCGGATATTACATTAACTTCCTGATGAGACATTCTCTCTAGTGGCTGGAGAGGTGACATTCTGCTTAGATCCACTGTGAATGTTGAGATGCTGAAGAGGTGACATTCAGTTAGCAGATCTCATTCAAGTATGGTGGCAATTTTCACTCGCAAATCGTAGGAATTATTGACATAATACACCCCCAGAACAACGTATTATCTTAGGGCAGGAAATTCACTGCCTAGGCACCTCTTCACACAGAAGATATACATAAGTAATGTAAATAAGAACAAGCAGGCTTAGACATGTGTGAATAAACATCCTACCATTTTATAGATAAGAGCGCAAACATAGGCAATGAGACAGGGCGTAGTGAACGTAAAACGATAATATTATTGTAGCAAAAAACTAGCATAATACTTCAACTCGAAACAACTGTAATGTGCTCTGGAAATTAACAACTAAAACATGATACGGAAAATAGGAATCAACCATGGAATTATTTAAGCAAACACTACTAAGCCGAGGATAAAACGCTGGACAAAAGGAGCCATGGGATGATGTTGTAGGCTTCACTCCTCCGACTTCTCAAAACCTGATGCAAAAGCCGTGTCCAAGTCACCTCCATCATGGCTGTTGGACGCCGGTGAGGGCTCACGATTCTGTTTCTTCATGACCGGTCCTTCTTCATGCTGTTTGAGGGATGCTTCATCTAAGACGGCAGTGCAAGTGAAGCTTTCAAATGATCCGTGATTGTAGTAAGTGTATGACTTCAGCTCCATTGTGTGGCAACTGTTCACCAGCTTCTCAATATTATGGGGCAAGATAGTCTCATCAGCGTCATCCTGTAAGTATGACAATAACATAATCAACTCTCAGCCTGGGCACATAGTTAAAACCTTGACCAACATCCAAACAAAAAGTGAAGGGGTCAACTTAGACCAGACATGCGTAGTAGCCCACCAGCGGGTTTGTTCACTATCTTTTAGGCAATGTCGTCAAACAGGGTCACTACAATCGTTCCGCTCTCGTCAACGATGTCAAGTTGTAACCTGTATCTATCTCGGTTCAAACAGATTGCATCTGCTTTTTCAGTGGGACAACGAAGACAAACGTAATGGGAGAGCAACCTGTGGTGTAGAGAGCTAAAGGGTTTACCTTGTGTGGGGGAATTCGATGGTTTGGTTGCAAGATTCGCAGATAAAGCTAGCACCAGAACGGGATATGCCTTTATGGCAGCCTGCAATGCTGCACGAGTAGTAGTACCATCTGTTTTTCATCCTGATATTCTTAATCATCACCCTACAGCAGAACGTAATGGGGGCAAACTGCATAAGAAAGCAACTCGTCAGTGTTTTGACGCGGTAGAAACAAATAAAAAATGGTCATTATATAACAGCAAATGTGGGGGAAGTAACCCCTTTGCCCTTAGACTTTGCAGCTTTCTCCTCCCTTCAACGACGCAAAACTGTCAGGATTGTAGAGTCCCAAGCGCCACTCTGGGACGCGACCTGTTTATCCTTGCAAAAATATGGAATTGGGAAGTCACACAATGAATGAATAGCTAGTCTATGGTGGTGATTTTGGCTATGTGTCCGAGCCTTACTTGATCCGTTGCTGGAACGCTGCAATCTAGGGGACATCAAGACGTGTGTAAATCGTGGTGGCTGACGTGGTTGTTAGGTAGCATTCACCTGCATAAGGTGTCTAAAGTGGAAGAATCAAGGATTGTTTTCGTAAGAACGCAATAATCAATGTGTAACTGCATTTTAATGAGAAACCATTCAAGGAGGTGGAACACACTACACCATTCGGACGACTTAGCGTCCAGACTTTAGCGACCAAAACATCTGGTCGCTAAATCAGCAAAGAAAAAAAGAAAATAAAATAGTGACCAATTGGTCGCAGAATTAGCCACCGGAATAGATTTGGTCGCCAATTGGTCCAGAATTAGTGACCAGAATGGATTTGGTCGCCAAGTCTTGGCAGGAAAAATAAGCGCCAACAATTAGCGACCAAATGGTTAGTTAATTTAGCGACCAATGTAGGAGCTAATACCACAGCCAAAATTAGCGACCATATAGTAGCTAATTTAGCGACCAAAGTGGTAACTAATTCCACAGCCAAAATTATCGACCAATTGGTAGCTAATTTAGTGACCAAATGGTAGCTAATTCGTTGGGAAAATCGCGCCTTTCATCGCGCCTCTTTAGCGTCCAGATGGTCGCTAATAGTGTTGATCGCAAAAAAGGTGGGAAAATTCCCGCCTAAATAGCGACTATTTGGACGCAAATTAGCAATTTTCATGATATATATACACATTGCCCTTTTTTCTTTAGTTCATCATACACATCTATGAATCAAAAGTTCAACGAAATCTCAGTTCCAAGTCAATCTTCAAAGTCATTTTAAAGTCAAAAAGTTTAAGGTATGTAATAATATTTTTATTGTGTAGTGCTTAATAATTGTTAAGACATTTGTACATTTAATATTCATCCAAATCTTTATTATTCATGCAAATCTTTATTTTCCCAATTTAAGTAAACCTTAAGTAGAAATATGATTGAAGGTAATAAGTATATTTAATTTTCTTAGATCATTAAAGTGAAGTGTGAGAAATTTAGTTAATAGTGAAATTGAAATTACTTGCTTGTAGTTAGCTACTGCTTTGATGCTATTTAACTATCAACTGGTTGCCAAATGCACAAAGAAAATGTATTTAGTTTCTAGACTGTAGAGTTTTCGTGCATTTTTATTACAAGTACTTTCTTGATATCTTAAAATAATTGGTGAGTAATTGTGACACTGATGTGTAATTTATTTTGATTGTATTTATAGTTAAATTTTGAGTATAGATGATGGTAGTTAACTTCGACATAGTAGTTAATTACTTTCGACATGGTGACTAAATGCATAAATAAATTCGTAATCTTCACTTGTTCTATTATTTTTGGTGGATTTATGAATACAATTAGCTACCAAGTGGTCGTCAATTAGCTACCAAGTGGTCTCCAGTTCGCTACCAAGTGGTCGCCAATCAACCTCAGAATTATATTTTCCTTCACATACCAAACATCATTTATTGCGAGGGTGAAAGGGTAGATGACTACAATTAGCTACCACTTGGTCGCCAATTGCCAATTAGCTACCAAGTGGTCGCCAATTAACCTCAGAATTATATTTCCCTCTAACTGAATAATGTGGTCGATGTCCTTGCAAATCTTGTACTTTTCTTTATTTGGCCGCAGGGGATGAAGTTGGAGATATTGTGGGCATTCCCTCCCTCAAGAGCAGATACGAAGCAATGGACGACGTTGCTCCATGCAGCACAGTGCATCACATTGCCCTGAAACCAGTGTTTGTAAACTTCAGCACGTCACAACCATTACCAACATCGCAACAAGAGCAAACAATAATACCTAAAACCGCTATTTCCAAACAGAAGCACATCCTACCCCATAGGAAT